>VXBT01013584.1:44305-109040 GCA_013400235.1 Oriolus oriolus
GAGAACACCACAGCCACCACTGCAGGGAACATCACTGCAGGAAACATCACTGCAGGGAACAACATTGCCACCACTTCAGGAAACACCATTGCAGGGAACACCAGTGCCACCACTGCAGGGAACACCAGTGCCACCACTGCAGGGAACACCAGTGCCACCACTGCAGGGAACACCACTTCAGGAAACATCACTGCAGGGAACAACATTGCCACCACTTCAGGAAACACCACTGCAGGAAACACCACTTCCACCACTGCAGGCAGCACCCCGGCCATCACTGCAGGGAGCACCACGGCCATCACCACAGGCAGCACCACAGCTATTGCATCCCCAGCGCCAGAGAGCCCAGCCAAGGAGCTGGGAACTCTCCCAGCCCCAGGCACCACGGCACCAGTGAGACAAACAGCCACCACCAGCCCTGCCACCACTCTGTCTCATCCCTTTGGGACGCAGAGACGACTGTCCACAGCACCAAGCACATCTGCCCACATCACCACTGGGCACAGACATCCTGCCCCTGGGCTCCAACCCACCCACGACCTTATCAGTAAGTAGATTTTCTTCTTCCCAAAGCCAAGAGTAGGAAAGGGGTTTTCAGCCAGTCAAGCACTGTGATGGATGAGGGTACGGCCTGGTCCAGGGTATCTCATCTGCATTGCACGTTGGGCTGCCAGATTCATGGGAAAAGGCAAAATAGGACATTTGAGAGCATCCCAAAAGTGGGTTAAAAATTGTGTTGCAATCCATCTGAGCACAGGCACAACATCCTGGCAGCAAGCAGGTAGGTTTGCCCTGACTGCAGGATGGATAAAGAAAACATTAATGATTTTACACCTTTCCATTGATCTCCTGCCCATGCCAGAGCCAGCAGCCTCACTCTACCCCTTTGGCATGGAAGGAGGGGACCAAGAGTACGTCCAGAGGATGGTGGATTTTAACTCACCCCTGTTCAAGCCAGAGATTGGATTTCCCTTTGGGAAGTCGCTGCGAGATACTCTCTACGTGAGTGCCCTGCTTGGTGAGCACATAATGGATGTGCTGCCTTTTTGGTAAAAAAAAGCCCAAGGAAATGGAGCAGAAACCAAATTTCATCCGAATATCTTTTTTTTTTAACATTTAAAATGGTTGGTTTCTGCTCACCCATGGAGGCTATAAGGTCAACAGTCAGCAAATAACAAGTTCTTTTGGTTAGTTTACAGATAATGGACAGATCATTTTTCCACCCACGGACAACTACATCCCGTCCAACCCCAACCCCCCTCCCCGGGGCTTCACTGGCCAGGAGAGCTTGCCAATGGTGGCTGCCTTTTGGGATGATGCAGACTTTTCCAAGGGTGTTGGCACCACCTGGTACCAGGTGAGGGCCACCAGAGGTGCTCTCCTGGGAGAATCCAGTTCCCGGCTCACTCATTTAACTCTCTCTTGCCATCTGGCAGGAATACTCTACACTCAGCTCTACCCAAGACCCCGTTGTGCAGGATGTGGAAGCAAAGATTGAGAAATACCTGAAAATTCCCTATGTAGCAAAATGGACCTTGAAGGTGACGTGGGAGAAGGCTCCGGCATACCCATCCCGGAGGGATGACGCTCAGGTGAGCAGTGGGGGACCCAGGTGACAGAGAGGACTGCTGGTGGCTGTTTCAAGTCTCTCTGCCTCAGTCTGCACTGCAGGGTGAGCAGGGGAGGCTTCAGAGGTGCTGAGGGGGTGCCTTGGGTTTCTCCAGACGAGCACCTACCAGGCAGTCCTCACCACCGACGGGAACCGCTCCTTCGCCCTGCTGCTCTACCAGGATGGTGGGATGCGCTGGGACTACGCCAAGCTGGCTGCAGCCAACGTGCTGATCGGCTTCTCCAGGTGCTGCGCGTGTGTCACTGGGTTTTGGGACAGCAGGGATTTGTTCCAGCACTGTGTTGGGACTGTCAGAGGCATTACCCCCGGGAGAGCCCAGCTCCCTCTCATAGAGCAACCCTACCCCATTTAAACCCTTCCTCCTGCAAACTACAGCAGTTCCCACCCCAGCTGCTCTGTGAGGAGAGGAGGAGGAGGGTTGTGTCGGAAGGATGACACCAAACCTCCTCTCTCCACACAGCGGAGATGGCTATGCCCAAAACAACGAGCTGACCCAGAAGCCACCAGCTGCCAAGTACCGACCAGACCAGCACAGCAGCACCAGCTCCGGTATGGCACCGGGGGGGGTCTTTGGGTGGGCGGGGATGGAAGGAGCTGTGTGCTCTGAGCCAGGAGCATGTCCCCAGCACCCATCCCTGGGAGGTGACGGGCCAGTGAAGCCACTGGGCAAGAGCTGGCCACCAAGAGCAGACTGTGGGTGTCCCATGTCCTGCTGTGGCTTGCCACAGCCCCGCTGGCTCTAGAGGGAGCCTGGAGACCTCGTGTGAGGTCAGTGGCCAGGGACAGCTGTCCCACGGGATCCCTCAGCACAAGGCGAGACCCTGGCTGAGCGGTGCCGATCTCTGGTTGCTCCCCCAGATGTGCGTGGGCTGTGGATTTACAGACTGGACAGTCGCTCCCGGGTGAATTACAGGCTGCAGTGCCTGGCGTGGCTGGACACAGAGCCAGCGCCGGCCACCTGGAACAGCCAGCTGCCGCCGTGCCCCTGCTCCCGGCCCCAGGCAGAGCTGGATCCCCGCTACCACTGGAGCAGAGGTGCCAAGGACAGCCCCACAGGACCGGCTGCAGGGTGGGGGGATGGTCCCTTCCTGCTCTGGGGACGGCCGTGATCCCCCCACCATTTCAGGCCCAGCAGACACCCCCGTGAGGATGCTGCGCACTGTGTCCCCCAGCCCAGCTGGAGCTGGGGTGCGATGTCTGTACCAAGGTGGGAGCTTGCTCGAAGGCTGGCAGGAGAGAGCATGGAGCCTACCCTTCCACGCTGCCATTGGTAAGAGGCACCTGGCATTCCCTCACCCTAAAATGCCCCAAGCATCAAGCACAGGCAGAGCAAGGGCCCTGCCACACCCCAGCACCTTCCTCCACAGACAGGGAGCTGGAAGCATTCGACTGGTGCTGCCAGCGTGTGGGGAAGCCCCTGTTCTGTGACAGGTTTGCTGAGAAGAGACCGAGGGTTGGCTGTGAGGGATACGTGCCACCCACCCTTGGTGAGTCCCCAGGCTCTGCCTCCGCTGTGCCAGGGCACTGAGCTGTGCACAGACCCCACGCATTCGCCACCCTTTGCAATATGCCAGGGCGGGCTGCTGAGCCACCGCAGCTCTGGGGCTGCCCTCCTCCCTGAAATGACACCAGCATTTGCTCTTCTTCCTCCCCCCAAAATGGCTCCATCCCCTTTGGACCCCAGCTGGTGCCTTCGGGGACCCTCACATCACCACCCTGGATGGACTCACCTACACCTTCAATGGGCTCGGGGACTTTGTCCTGCTGCTGGCCAATGATGCCCAAACCAGCTTCATTTTGCAAGGGCGCACAGCACAGACTGGCATGGCCCAGGCCACCAACTTTGTGGCCTTTGCTGCCCAGTACATCTCCAACACCACCACAACAGTGAGTAGGAGTGCCCTGGGTATGAGTGTGAGCCTGTAATGGGAGACACCCCTCTGGCAAGTTGGGCATCACCTCTGCATCACCTACAAGTGGGTGGGACCCAAGGGGCATCCCCTCTCCTTTCCCTACCACCTCCCGCCACTCCAGCAAAGTACTAATAGTGGTGGGATGGAGTAATATTCACCAGGCACAGGTCTAACACCTCCTGCAAACAGGCCAGCAAGGGCTGGAGACTCTGGAGGAACACGGTCTCCTCCACCTTCTTCATTGCACACTCTTTGTCCTGACACTTGAGCGCAAGCGACTGCTCTTCCTGACTTTGCAGAACTGCTCCCCACACCCATTTGGCTTCATTAAGCAGAATGTCCTGGTGTCACCAGGAGAAGCCATTGAATAGTATGAGGAGGGGGCTCATGCTGAGAGCCCACCAGCACAGCTCTCCATGCTGTTGAGGTCAGCTGAGCAGTGGTGGTGGCCCGGGTGTGCCCCTTGCCAGTGGTGATGGGCAGCTGGCTGTCCTCTTCTGTGCAAACATCAAAGTTGCTGTATTGTGTGTCTGCTGGGGTGAAGAACACACCAACAGAGGCCCCAGGGCTGAGCCTCTCTTCCTGGGCTGGAGGAGGACAGGGTTTAACTGTTCCCAGCATGGAGGAGCAGCAGGAAATGATGAGCAGAGGGGCTGACTGGGACATCCACCATGATTTTCAGGTTGAGTGGACCTTGGGGAGCCAGGATGACATCCAAGTCCTCCTGAACAATGAAACTATCCATTTTTCCTATTCCCAAGGTGAGCAGGATTTGCTGTTAAATGCTAAATGTATGTGGGGGGGACCAGACATGTCCCCATCCCCTGGGACCAGCCCTGCCCAGTGCAAGGGCAGCCATCCTGAGATCCATCAAACCTCTCTCACCTGCACCCGCCTCTGATCTGGGCAGGGTGGATGGGGAGCACTCCCCTCCATGAATCCATGGTGGACATTTCAGATCCCAGCCTTGCGTGGACTCTCCCTCTGTGCTCTCCTTCTCTTGCAGACCTGGGTGATGAGGTCTACTACAGCCCTGGCGTCCTGCTGACCAACGCCTCCTCTGTCACGGCCGTCTTCGATGGGACCATCGCTGTCTCCATCTCAGCTGCCTCTGGGATCCTCAGCGTGGTCTGCAGCCTGCCCGACTGGTACCGCAGCAGCACCAGGGGCCTCCTGGGTGAGGGCTTCTGGCACCACTGCAGGGCCGGGGTGCAAATTCTTTTCCCACTCTAAAGTAGACTGGAAAACTGGGGAACTGTGCTTGTGAGGGCATGGATACCTGGGTATAAACTAAAGACTGGCCAGTACCAGAGAGGAGGTCAACGCTGGCATGGGGGATTCCAGTCCTCTGGTGATGCTCCACCAGGTGTGTGGGACCATGACCCTGCAGATGACTTCCAGATGCCAAATGGTACCAGCATTCCTGTGAACAGCAGTGAGGAGGAGATCTACAGCTATGGGATGACCTGTAAGTCCAGGCTTAGGATCCCCCTTGATGATCCTCTCCTTCCTACACCTTCTGGCCATGCTTTGGCTTGAGATATTTAAACACTTGCCTGAGCAAAAGCAATGCCAAGGGAAGGTGTTTGGTGTCCTCACTGCTCTGTGAAAAGGAACCCTAAAATACAACAAACCTTTAAAAGGCCTGTACCCATGGCGTGCTCTCTTGCAGGGGCTGTTAGGGAGCACAGCCTGTTCACTCAGCCTCTGGACTCACCAGCACTGAACTTCACACCCTTCTTCTTGTCTCGGCTGCGGCAGGAGAATGAAAGCCAGTACCAGCTGGCAGCCTCGCAGTGTCACGGCAGCAAGGAGTGCATCTACGATTCGCTGAGCACAGGGAACTTGGCCCTGGGCCTGGCCACCCAGAGCCTTGCAGCCGACTTCCAGCAGAGGAAGACAGCACTCAGTAAGTGGAGCACATCCTCACCTCCGAGAGGGCTTGGCTTGGATGTAACTGGGCAGTGCCCTGCTCCTTTCCTGGGCTCTCTTGCTTCACGTGAGGCAGGTGAGAAGTCACCAAGGTCTTGGATTTGCACTGCCCAGCTGGCTTGTCTCCAGTCCTGGGAGATGCCACCAGGAGGACAGTTGCCAACAAGATTTTGGAACTGCATTTCCTGGAACTGCATTTCTGGCTTGTCTCCAAACCTGGGAGGTGCCACCATGCTGTGCAACATAAGGGCCTTGTTGGTGGGCAGCCATGACAGCATCTGCCTGGGGTCCCATCCTCACTGTGAGGGACTCAGAGCCAAGGAGTGACAAGGCCACATGTGTGTTGGGCTGCTCTTTCCTCAGATGCCTTCCCTCCCATTATCACTGGGGACGCATCCATCACAGCCTTCAGGACAGAGAGGGTCAGAAGGCAGTACCAGGCCTTAGGGACAGGTGCACGCTTCATTCCCCATCTCTCACCAGAGCTCAACATATCGGGTAAGGAAGGAGAGATGGAGCAGCTGGGGTGGGAAGGACTGGGATGGAATTCCTCTGCACCTCTAACTGCCACCTCTCCTCCCGGCAGAGAATGGCACCCTGACATGGGAGCCCCACGGGGTAGCCCCATTCACCATCAACCTGGAGGCTGTTGGGTCCAACAACATCTCTGCACTCCTCCAGCTCCGCTTCACCCTTTGCAGATGCAGCAGGAGCCAGGAGTGTGACTACAGCAACACTGTCACTCTCGGGGAGTCTTCCCTGCAGGTAGCGTGCCAGAAAGCTCTTCTGGTGACACACTGTGTCTGTCCCCACGCCAGCTGTGCTGGCTGTCTTCTCTGTCCACCCATCCTCCTCACGTTCCCTAAGCCAGTGTCACCACTCCCTTCCCAGCTGGCAGCCTGCACATGTGAGAGTGGCTACTCAGGTCCCTTCTGCCAGGACCCTCCAGACCCCTGCTCCCAGGGATGCTTCCCTGGTGTGGGATGTGACCTTTCCAGTGGCTGCGGCCCCTGCCCGGCTGGCCTGACAGGGGATGGACAGCACTGCTCAGGTAACAAGGGCTCACACCACAGCCACTGGGACCCCAGCCGAGGTGTTTGTCCCGGTGCCATGGTGCATTGCCTCGGCAGATATCGATGAGTGCGCTCAGGGGATGGAGTGCCCGGGGAACAGCACCTGCACCAACACCGTGGGCAGCTACGTCTGCTCCTGCCTGGCCAGCGAGCAGGGTGAGTACGGGGTCCCTGGCAGGCATGGTCCTCATCCTCATCGGCCCCGGGCTCTGTGGGGAGAGTTCCTGAGGGACCCAGGCTGGCGGGAGAGAAGGGGGAGCTGGCTGAGCTCTGTGCCCAAGCCCTTGCTGTCATTAACAGAAGGAACCAGAGTCCAGCTACCACTCATGTTCCCAGGCTGTAGATCTCAGTAATCCACTGGGAAGGGAAATTTTTCCCATGCAATTTTTCTCCTTGAGAAAAAAATTCTCATCCCAGCAAAGTTCAAATGCACATGCGGAGGTTGGGGGCTAAATCAAGCCCTGTTTTCAGATTGCTGTGGTGGGGTTGGGTCGATGGCTTTTGCTCTTGTTCTAATGCATCAGGCTGGGATTTAAGAAGGACGCATATCTCCAGCTGGGAGGAGGGGGAGTGGGGCTTTTCCTTGAATTTATACTAAAGCTCCTAAAACATAAAAGAAAAACAAAACAAAACTTGGAAGAAAGGCCTTACAGAGTGGCTGAGGATGGCTCAGTAAGCTGGGGCTCTGCCCTGCAGCCAGGTTCATGCGTCTACCATGCTCTCTATCCCACAGGTGAGAGGCCAGGCTGTGGCTCAGCCTGCGGCCACCACTCCTGCCCTGAGGGCTACTGCAGCAATGGGGGACACTGCTACCTTCACCCCATCACCTGTGCCCCCACCTGCGCCTGCCCCCCGGCTTTCACCGACCAGCGCTGCCTGGTGGCAGGGGGGGATTTTCGGCCACTGCCCAGCACGGGTGGGTACCTGTGCCCGGCGTGGGGTGAAACCCAACCCCACTCACCCCAGTCCTGGGATGCCAGACCCACCACTGTGGCTTTCCCCCAGCAGATCTCCCTCGGAGAAGCATCCAGATGAGGATCAAGACACTGCAAAACACCACTGCTGAGGAAGTCAACAGCACTGTATGTCATGGAGGGGATGGGCTCAGAGCAGGGGACACGCTGGCATCTGGGCAGCATGGCAGCTTGGGGTGCCCATGCCTCTGTATGCCTTCCTATGGGATCTCTGGGGGTCCAGCAGATCCACAAGCCCAGAGGGAGGAAGCACCAAGTGCATGACCATGGCTGCAGTTTTGGCCACATGCCAAGTCCCCAGCAAATGAATCAAAGGCCAGAGCAACCCTTGGGGCTTGGCCACCATGCCCACATCACTCTTCAACCTTTCCTCATGCTGGTATAATTCTGCCGTCCCCTAATGCCTTCCTGCTCCCCCCGCTGCAGGTCTCAGCCATCCTGGACTCCCTGGAGGTAAAGGCTTTCCAGAGCAACACCAACATCACCCAGATGTGAGTCAGATGTGAAGCAGCCCGTGACCACTCCAAGGATCTGGTGGGGCAGGGCTGAGCATGGGCCTAGAGAGTTTGATGCACAAAGGGCATCCTCCCCCATCTCAGAATCTGTTTTTCCAACCCTGATGCTGGTAAACCCTTGGAGCCACCAGCCTGTTGGCACCTTCCGCTCCTGCCTCATCCCTTCTTTACCATCGGTCCAGATGGGAATACTGAGGCACGGTGAGGCTCAGGCACTCTGTGAGGCAGCAGCATCCCCCCAGCAGCCCTCTCTTTTCCCTGCAGGGCAGAGAGCGATGGCTTCACCTTCGTGGTGGTGTCCGAGTTTGCCTATGACAGCCGCAGCACCGTCATCCGCTTCCTGAACGAGGAGCTGCCCGCGGCCATCACCAGCGCCTTCAACGGGCGGCGAGGGCGACGGGAGGCGGGCACGGGGCTCCTCTTCCAGCGCCTGCACCAGGACAACATCACTGACCTGGTGAAGCGTGAGTTGCTCCTGGCACTGCGCTGGGGAGTGTGGGAGATGCACCCCAATGTCCCCACTGTCCCCCATAACCCTGCGTGCCCCAGGGATGGGTTCACACTCATGCGGGAGGCGGATGGGCAGCCCCCCAACCCCAGGCATGGATCCAGCTTGGGGAGACTTGGGGAAGCATCAAGGGGTGTTGCTGCAAGGCCAAATCCATGTGCTTTCCCTCCCCAGTGACAGTGGATGAGCTGAGGGACTATTTCCCCTGCTCTCTGTACGACTACAAAGGCTACCGGCTCCGCTACGTGGGGACCATCGGCTTCGTCTGCATCTCCCCTTGCAAAATGGGCTACTGCCAGCACGGTGGCCGGTGCCAGCACCTGCCCGAGGGGCCCACGTGCAGGTAGCAGCAGCCCTGGGGTGGACGAGGCCACCCTGCACAGCTGCTTCTCCCCACGGCATCACCGCTCCTCCCTCCCCATCCACAGCTGCCTGCCCTTCGCCATCTACTCCCCGGCTGGCGCCCAGTGCGAGTGGCTGGCCATCAGCCTGGCTGCCGTCCTGGGCATCCTGCTGGGAGCCCTGGCTCTGCTCTGCCTCCTGTTTGCCATCGCTTGCCTGGCCCTGCACCTCTGCCGCCAGCACCGCTGCCAGCACCAGGGGTGAGCCTGGGCTTGGACCTGCACAGGGGAGGGTGCTGGGTGTGTGTCAGGTTGGGTGTCAGAGAGAAAAACTGATCGAAAACCCACATTTGAAAGATCCAGCACTGGTAGAACTCTGGTTTGGGCAGGGGGGCCCTGCCGTGGGGGAGGGGTTGGGTGACCTTTTAACATCTTCCAGCCCCTTTCCCAGGCATCTGCTGCTCAGGGGTGTGATAGCATCAGTGGGTTGAACATTAGTTTTCCTTTTTCCCCCGTGTCAGGGAATATTTGCATTTCTTCCTCATCCCACCCAGTACTTGGTTACAGATGGGCTTTCTATTTCATTTTAATTTGAATACCACCCAAATGATTTCCACTGCAATTCACATGGGTCTGGAAAGAGCTGGTCTGGAGTGAGGAAAAAGTTGTTTCAGGATTGGACCTTGCTCTTCTGCAGAGCAGGGAGTTAATAGAAGAATGGCAAAGTGCAAGGCTAGGGTGGATGCACCAGCATCTCCTTCCCCCCTCCCCAGCCCTTGATCCTTCCCCCCACACTCAGGGGAAGCTTAGACCCCCAAGCCCGTGGCTCTGGTCGGAGCTGTGTCCTGCCCCTGGTCCCAGCTCCCTGTCAGCCCTAGAGCCATGGAACTCTGGGAAGCTCTTCTGTTCATTTGCACTTGTGGCAAGGAAAGAAATTGTGTGTGTGCAACAACTGAGGCTTTTCCTCCTCTTACAGCCCCATCTCACCCCTGCAGTCAGTCACTGCTCCCCTTTGCCATCTGACTCAAACACCAGGATCAGGCAGGCGTTCTCTCAGCCTCTGCTGACCTGTTGTCCCTTTTCTGTTCCCCCCTCTCAGGGCCAAGGAGACCTTGTGGAGGACACGACCCTTCTCCTGTGAGTACACACCCATAATACTCCCCCTACTGCAGCTCTGCTTCACCCCAGTCCTCAAGCTCTGCTCATCTTCCCCGCTCCAGCTTTAACAATGGCAGGAGAGCAAGCAGAGCCCACCCTCTCCCACTCCCTGGAAAGGCATTGGAAACTGCAGCTCCAGGCCATTGACCCCTCAGTCCAGGTCTGCCCTGGGGTTACTGTGTCCATGGGGTGATGGGGTGGAGAACTTTGGGCTGGGGATGGAATCCTGGCCCTGTGCCTCAAAGGTGCTCAGGAGCTGTGCCTCATCCCGAAGCATCACAGATGCTTTGGCCAGCACAGGGCTCCATGCCACTGTCTGAGCTTGTTGACAAGCACAGAGCCGATGCCACGCTGACAGCATGGCCTGGCCCTCCTTTACAGATACGAATCCAGAGACCCCATGTTACACCTCCAAGCCAGCCCCCCCAGCAGCCCTAACCTGCCACTGGTCCTGTTCTGGCACCTCCAGGCTCACGGAGGAGCCAGACACTGCTGCCTGCTCTGCTGCTTGCCCTCAAGGTCTGCAGCAGCAGCAACACATGGAAACAGGAGACAGGCAGCTGCCTTTTGGGTTCTCGGAGGATTCACTCTGGAGGAGGTGCCTTTTTGAATGAAAAACATGGGTTTATGTTGGGTGACCAAAGCAGGAGGATTTCACCTTCCCCTGACTACCTGCAGAGACAACTGGGATCATCCTCAAATGTGTCTGCACCAGGGTATGCACTAGTGTGATATAACCAGACCCTGCAGAGCCCCTGAGAGCAGGGTCAGGTGGGGCAATGCAGTGATTGTAACCCCTTAGGAACCAAATAGAATAAACCAAAAATGTTGGCTTGCTGTTAAATTGTCTGCACCTCATGGGTCCCTGCACCAGCCCTGCTTTGCTGTTGTCAAGCCCCCATGTCCCTGCTTTCTGCTGGTCCCATCCACAGAACCAAAGTGAAAATGGATGTAGACTTTTTGGTTGCTTCATCCCCTCATTTTCCCTACAAAGCTGCAAGTCTCCTCACACTGCTTTCATGAACACTGCTTACAGTGGCTCAGATCATGCAGGTCGGGCTCTGGTCCCCACACACAGCCTACAGCCCTTCAACCCTGGTGACTGGGAGATGCTGATCAAAGGACGGTGTATCAGACCCCATCAGACCTCCAACTCCCACCCCATTCACTGCCCTAGACCCTGGCTTAGCTGCATCTCCAGCACTAAATCCAAGGACGGAAGTATCCTGTAATTCTGCTGCTCCAAGCCTGCCCTGTCACTGCTTCTCACCCCAGAGGACATAGCTGCTGCAGGATCAGTGATGCTCAAACGCTTCCAAAGTCTTACTGAACAAACAAGATTTGACAATGATTTATTTTTTTTTTAAGAAAGGAAGATGCTCTCTTACACACAAAAAATTATTTTTCTCCCAACATTTCTGATCATGGGGTTCCATTTTGCCCTCACACACCCAGCAGACGTACTGATCCGATTCTGGCTTGATCTGGAGAATTGTCCCTTCTCCTGAGCACAGGGCCCAGGGACCACCCAGGGAGGGATGGCTGGGAAACAGAAGTGGGGGACAAGACAGGACTGGCTCACAGGATGAGCCTGGTGCACCCTGGCATTTAAGGGCTTGGCCACAGTCAACCCAGACGTGGTGTTTAAACCCTTTCCCTGGGTGCCAGGGGTCCAGCCTCACCCTGCAGTGTGGGAGCACAGTGGGATGTAGGAAGGACAAGGGTGGTGTGTGTAGCGGGGGGTACCTGCCCACCTCCCCACCAGTTCTGCCCCTCAGCTGCAGCTGGGAAAGGGTGACTAAAGCAACTGAATCCTTGGGACAAGTCTGGGTTAGAAACATGACCTTGTGCCAGGGTAGGCAACTGCAGGCACTGGCCAAGTGAGCTGCCCTGCGTGGTGGGCAGGGGCGATGGGTTCTGGGAGGGACACGGGAGAAGAGCAGATCAAAGGACTTGGAGGATCAGCCATGGCCCAGAACGTGCTGTGGGTGTGCAACCTCCCAGTTACTCGTCCTCTGAATCTGCAAAGAAGAAACGAGATTTTCTCAGCCACCTTCTCCCTGTGGGGCAAGCTGGGAGCTCCCAGGGCGTTTTCTTGCAGGGGCACAGGGACAGAGGGAAAGGAGACCCCGCAACCCTGCTCACCTGTCTGCTCATCCGAGTCATTCTCTGCCTCCTCCGAGGAATCTGTTGAGGGTTGCAAGAAAGCTCCACATCAACTTACACCATAATCACATTTGCTGTGGTCCTCCTCCCCTCCCAGTGCCGTCACCTCCAGGCTGTGCTGGTGGTTATGTGCTGAAGGAGATGCCCCCAACAACCCCGCACAGCCCAGGGCATGGCACAACCTGCATGTGGGCACCCCAAAACCCTTTCCTCATCTGCCCAGGGCTCTTTCTGCCTTAACCACAGGGAGGCTGGAACACTCCCAGTCCCCTTCCAGCCCTGGGCACCAAGACAGCATCACCCCAGTGCCCATGAGTTGCAAACCCACCCATGCTGGGTGACTGGTATCCGTCACAGCCGATCTTTGGCCTCTTCTCACTGTAGCGGGCACAGAGGTGGGCACTGCCCGCCCGGTTACAGCACCAGTCGTACAGCTTCAGCTCCTGGTCTGGAGGCAAAAAGGAGAGTGAGGGCTTGAAGGGAAGAGGAGGGAGATGGGGTGGTTCCAGGTGAGGCTTGCCTCGGCTTTTGGCAGCTCCACACTCCCTCCAAGGGAAAGAGCATGTCAGGAAACAGGTTGGCACAGAGATTAAAATTATTTGCAGGCTACAATGCCAGCCTCAGCCAAGGGATGCCAAGGCTGGCTGTGCTTACCACGGTAGGGTGACGCCAGCCTGGAGGACCTCCAGTACCTCTCCTGCCGCCCCTCGATGAGCCGGTTCTGGCTGTCGTACAGGCAGCGGACGCCGGCGCCGTGCTGGTTGGGGGAGGCCGAGTGCAGCATGGAGACACGGGCACCCCACCTGCCTGCAGCGGGGCAGCAGTGAGCCCTGGGCAGCTCTGCCCGGCCAGCACGCCTGCCCCGGGGCAAGAATGGGGCCAGAGCTGGCTCCTTGTTATCCACCACTCCCACCACATCACCCACGGTGCTAGAGGGGTTTCGAGGAACTGATGGAGACCATCCAAGTGGTCCCCCAGGGTGAGACCGTGGTCCCCAGCATCCCTATGCAGGTCAGACCAACTCTGGACAGTCTATTAAGACAGGAACAGGTCAGCCCTCAATGCTCCTTGCTTTTCCTGTCTCTGAAGGGTAGGCCAGTCCCCCTCTTCTTTTCCTTAGGGTCACCTGCCCACCCTGCCAAGTGGGACCCCAGCCACCCTCGCAGGGAAGGTGGGAAGGGACAGCTTGGGGATGAGGAGGGTGAGGAAGCAGCATGTCCACTTGCCTCCACGGCTGCTCTTGAAGCGTGGGTCCTGCTGCCCTTGCTGCAGGGAGCAGGGGCAGGTGGGCAGGCCCTGGCTCCATGCCCTGGGCTCCTGCTGCTGCCCCGTCCATGCCAGGCACTTCAGCCGGTAGTTGATGCCCACGCGGCTCTCCAGCTTGTAAATCCACAACCCACGGAGGTCTGAGCAGGGAGAGAAACCATGAGCTGTCATCTCTGGCCAAGGGGATCACAGGGGCTTTTTGGTCTCGAGCTGAGAGTCACATGGTGCTGATGCTGGAAGCTAAGCCCATGTTGCCCCTCAGTCATGGGACCCCTTCTCAACAGCCACTCAACAGCAGGGAAACAGGGGGAGAGCCTCTTGCCAAAGAAGAAAGCCTTGGGATAGAGCCATTGGGACAAACAGCAGGGATGTTTCAGCCTCAGGGCATAGCCCAGGGGAAGGACATTTTATCTGCTTGGGAGGGAAAGCCTGGCCTTGGTGAATGCAGTGAGAGCCTTGCCGCAGTGGCAGGCTGGATTTCATTCCCTGGGATTATCCCCCTCCTTGTGAACCCACCCTGGCTCTGTGGCACTACCTGTGTTGTAGCCCCTGAACTGGTCAGGGCGATATTTAGCAGCTGGAGGTCTCTTAGTCAGGTCATCATTGTGGTAAAAGCCATCCCCACTGAGTGAAGAAGAAAGAGGAAAAATCAGGGGTTGCTCTCCTCAGGTAGGATTATCCCAGCCCCAGCCCCAGCCCCAGCCTGCCCTTCAGCCATCCTGATCCCGTGCCAGTGGGATTGCAGCACCCTCATAGCAGCTCTGGGGACAGGAGGGCAAAGGCACGAGCTGCCCCAGCCTGCTTCCTCCTCTATATAGGGTGCAGTTCTTTTTGGGTGCTGCAAACAGTCCTGCTGCATCAGGGGCTGAGCCCACAGACATCTGAAGACCCCCACAAGCAGCTTCCACGGTTTCCAGCATTTTGCCGGGTGATTCGGAGCAGAAACCCACGAGTGGTCACACACAGGCACACACACACACACATACATGAGCCTGTGCAGCCCGCACTTCCCATCCTGGCCACCTTTTCCTTGCCCAGCTGCAGCAAGCAGCTAATGAGAAAACCCTGGAGACAGCATGTACAGGGCAAGACGTAATGCGAGGAGGCAGGAAGCAACTGCTCCGGCCAAGCACGGAAATCCCTTCCCTCGGCTGGTGCAAAGTTCAACAAACATCCCCTGTTTCCCACTCCTTCCACCCAAACTGCCAGGATGCTGGGGGCCCAGGACTCCAGAGGGATTTGTGGATCTTACAACAAGCACAGCCCAGCAAGACAGCATGCTGCAGAGTGGTCCAGTCCCTAGTGGGGCAAATTTGTTTGTGAGGCCCCTGTATTTTAGGCTATACGGGCATGCAGACCCCATCTGGGCTGTCCTCATCCTTGTAGGGCACTCCTTGGGACATGGGGGAAGGATTCAACCAGCCAGAGCTGTGGGTGGGATGCATCCCAGTGCTCAGAGGAGGCAGGGATGGGGTGCTGAGCTGCTGTACCTGGTGTAGCCGATGAGCACATTGGTGGAAGTGAGCCTGGTGTAATCCCACTGCATGCCTCCATCCTGGTACAGCACCAGGATGTAGGACCTGAAGCCATCGGTGGTCAGGACAGCCTGGTATGTGATTGTCTGGGGAGAAGCATTGCAGACAGGTAAGAAAGTGACTGAAGATGTGGGGTTTAAAATTGGGGTGTAGGTCAGTGCTCACTGGGAAATGGCAGGACTGAGGTCTGGAGGGAAACAAGGCAAACATAGCCAGGGCTGGTTCACATTTCTCATGGAAAATGTGATGGTTTTACTTTGAAGCTGTTCCATGACAAGCTTCAAATCCACCCAATTTTATGCCTCTGAAAAGCAGCGTTTCTGGTGTGCAATAAACTCCAACCACATTAAAGAGAAAGATTTTATGGAACAGGGGAAGTTCAGCTAAAGGTGTCCCTCAAAAAACCTGAAAACCACCAAAACATGGGCACAGCCCAGTTCTTTTTGGCAAAATTCTTCAAGACTGGCCTTTGTCATAAAACTGGTTCTTATTTTCAGGCACAGAGAAGGTCATTGCATGTGGGTCTTGGGGTTTTTTGACAACTCAACAGCACCTGTGTTCCACTGGTCCCTTACCTTCCGGGTGTCAGTCCGTGCTGCATAGACAGGTGCCTTCTCCCAGGTGATTTTCAGGGTCCAGGCTGCAGAGTAGGAGGACCTCAGGTACCGCCGGACCTTCGCTTCCACATCACGGATGAACGGAGGCTTGGCCGTGTTGAGGGTGGAGAATTCCTGTGGGTTGAGAACAAACACGTCTGCGTTAGCTCCCAGCAGCACAAAACCAGGCCTAGACTGGGCTCATGCACAGACTCCTGTTACCAAGGTGCTGGATGGGATTTGGATGGCTCAAGAGGTGACACAGCACCAACAGCTGTTAGATTTGGCTCAGAAAAGGGAAAAACTGTTCATGGGCTCCATTAATTACACATCTCAAGAGGCATCCACAGAATAGGTGATGAGTTTATAATCAAAAGGTGTTTCGTGCAATCATGCACCCATGTGGCTTCACTCACCTGGTAAAAGGTGGTGCCAACACCTCTGGAGAAGTCAGCGTTGTCCCAAAACACAGCGATCATGGGAACCTCTTCGTGGCCATTGAAGCCGCTGGGAGGAGGGTTGGGGTACGTGAGGACACTGTTGTCCGTGGCTGGGAAAATGATCTGTCCATTGTCTGTAAACTGAGCAGAGGGATCCCTCCATCAGGTGAGACCAGGACCAGCAGCACTCCCTGGCATGGGGGTGGCAGCCCTCCCATTTCCAAGTCCATTTTGAGTAACGCCCAAGGAAAGCCACCACCTGCCACTGCTGAAACGGGCACAAAGTCACCTCCTGCTGCAAATAGACCACAGCAGCATCCCAGCAGCTTTGGCCCCGCAAGAGTCCCATCCCAGGCACCCGGTCCCTGGTACCTCTCCCAGGTTTGGGCCGCTTGCCCAACGAGTCAAGCCCAAGTAGACTCACATAGAGAGAGCTGCGCAGGGTCTTCCCAAATGGGAATCCAATCTCAGGCTTGAAAAGCGGAGAATTAAAATCCACTCTCCTTTCCACGTACTCCTGATCATTTTCCCTTGCTCCATACCCATAGAGGGGCACAGCTGGAACTGGAAAAGAAAACAAACAAACAAACAAACAATAAATCCAAACCACGTTTACAGCAAAGCCTTTGGTCTGTGCCAAAAATTTAGAAATGCTGAAATTATTTTGCTTCCACTGGGACACAGCCTGGGCAGCAGAAGGATGGGGGACACTGCCAATAGCCTCCAGGACACTCTGCATGTCACCTTCCCTTGCAGGAGCTTGTTCCCACCCCTTTCACTGCCTTACACAAACACGGCTGCCCTAAACCTGCTACGATGGCCTTTGTGGTCACTGTCCCCTGCTTCAACCAGCCCTGTTGGGACACTGCCCTTAGGAGGGGAAGAACATTGTACAGGGACTGTGCCAGGGGACAGCACAGAATTAAACACCCACAGCTCTTTCTAGAGACTTTTACAGCCTCCAGTTCCCTATTTATGTCTGTAAAAAAAAAAAAAAAAAACCAACATTTTGAGGGGATGGGGTTTTTTTGCAGCTGATGGGACTGTATTGAAGGCAGGCTCACCCTGCCATCAGTGCAAGCTCGTGTGCAGGGGCCCCTCATGCTGCATCTCCCCCAGGGTCCTGACTTCAAACAGATCCCTTTTCTGGGCACTGAATGTCCCTGAGGATGGTCCATCAGGAAACTGGATGTGTTAGTCCCACCCAGGCTGCTCTGCGAGCATCACGTACCTGCGGGAATGGGCAGCAGGGTTGGGGCAGCTGCTGGCCCTCCTGGTGGAGCTGGAACCAAGGGGGATGATGCGCGGGAGGTGACAGTGGCTGTTCCTGGCCTGGCAAGCACCTCCCTGCCCCTGGGCAGGGGGGCTGGTGGGGCCGGGCCGGCGGGGGCCGGGCTGCAGGGTGTGGCAGGGTGTGCAGTGGCTGGGGACCCGCCCTGGGATGCCCCCCGGCCTGGGAGGGCTCCAGAAAGGCTCGACCCAGGCGTGGCAGGGGTTCTGTTTGCCAGGCTGGTGGTCAGCTCCCTGCCCAGGAACGGCTGCAGGGCAGCGGGTGATGAGCCACCAGCAGGTCTTGGCCCCAGGGGTTTTGCTCCGGGACTGCCAGCAGTGATCCCAGCGGGAGAAAGGCCAGGGAACCCTGGGCTGCCCCTAGGTGGGGAGTGAGTCTCTGTATGTGCCCCGGATCCAGCGGCAGTGGGAAGGAGACGGGGTACGTCCCCTTGCCCTGCCGTGGTTCCATGGAGCACAGCGCTTGTTTCTCCAGGAACAGGGCTGTCAGCATCCCCAGAGGGGGCTCCGGGGCTTCCCGGCTGGGGGGGAGGCAGGAGCAAGGCAGGGCCCCCTGGCACAGCAGCCCCCAGCTCTCCCTTTCCCCCTGCAGAGGACACCACTATCGACTCACGTGCCGAAAGCCCAGGGCTGGCAGACACCCCTTCTGCAGAATTTCCTCTCTTTGGAGCGGAAGGCAGCACCGGGGCAGCGTTGGGGGATATGGGAGCATGAGGGGACACTTCTCCCAAAGGTGCCGGCATGCCTGAGGCCACCTCGTCTTCAAGAGACCATGACTGAGCACCTCCGGCTTCTTCTGACAGCCCCCCTGGTGACCCTGGCAGCAGGGGCCTGCTCCCACTCTGGGTGCTGGGAGCAGAGTTGGGGTCCCCATTGGGTGCCAGCCCTGAGCTCAGCCCATGTCCAGGAAGGAGCAGAGAAGCAGCCACCGAGGTGGTTGTGTCATCGGAAACACCACTGTTGTCTGGAGACACTGGGACCAGGCTGGCACCAGGGGAAGGTTCCCCACTCACTGAGGCTCCTCCAGGCAGCTCCACCACATCGGCTTCACTCAGTTTTCCATCAGAAAGTTCAGTATTGGCACCACTTTGGGTGCCAGGGACAGACACAGAGGCTTCCTGAGGGCCAGCAGCCTCCAAGCCTGTGTTCAAGCCACCACCAGCTCCAGCAGCTCCAGGAAGGCTTGTTTCATCAGCAGCCTCGCCTGTCCTCCCAGGTAATGAAGACCCCTCTGTAGAAGAGGAAGAAGATGCAGGCTGCAACATATCTCCTGTTTCTCCATCAAGGGTTCCTGAACCAGCTGGTCCCATTCCAGTAGGAGCCTGGGACTGCCCTGTGGACCCTCCACCACCAGCCACTTCACTTGCCCCTTCTCCTGCAGCAGGAAGGACCCCAGTGCCAGCACCCAGGGAGGGCTGAAGACCTTCAGCAGCACTGCCTGCTCCTTCAAGTGCACCCAGGCTGGATGGATCTGAAACAAAGGATGCTGCGACATCACCGCTGGGAGAGGCTGAACCAGACGAGGAACCTGCACCAGGCAGTTCATCCTGCTGAGGGCTGACAGCTGAAGGACTTGTCTCCGTGTTGGAACTTCCACTCTCTGCATTTCCTGCCTGTGCCACATCCCCTGCACTCTCAGCCCCCTGCACCAGACCAAGCCCTGAGCCAGTTTCACCATCTGGAGAGGCCGGGGACAGACTGTCGGGGCCAGGGGCTGCGGAGGAGATGGGTCCTGCCTCATCACCCCTTGGCACAGAAGGTGCTGCCACCACATCACCAGGAGAGGCGATACCGGATGGGGAACCAGCACCGGGCAGTTGATCCATCCCAGCTGCTATTCCATCCCCTGGGGGGGAGCTCAGGGATGGCTCAAACTCAATCCCACTGCCTGCTCCTTCCAGTGCTGGCTCTGCCATGCCGGCTCCTTGCCCTTCTGCTGCTGGCAGACCCATGTTTGTGCCAAGCTGGTCCCCAAGGCCAGGTGACGGGGGTCCTGCTGGTCCGTGAACTGCTGAGCTGGGGGTATCCCATGCTGAAGTCGAGCTGGTGCCTGGTCCTTCGGCTCCAGGGAGGCCTGCTCCCGGGAGAGCACCAGCTGCCGTCCCCCACGGCTGTGACCCACCAGAGGATGGAGACCCAGGTGCTCCCTGGGCAGCACTGAGGTCAGGGCTCACTGGTGTCTCTGCCTCCAACACGGGGCCAGCCACAGATGCTGGGGGTGGGAAAACAGCCCCAGGAGCACTGGCAGATTCACTGGGGAGGTCCCCTGGTCCTTCGGCCCCTGGGAGATCAGGCTCCATTCCAGCACTGCTGGGAGGTGCAGGACCAGTCAAGGACACTTGTCCCAGTGCTGGAGCTCCTCCTGTTCCTGTTCCTGTTCCATCCCCAAATGCTGATGGAGGGGACAGTCCAGCATTTGCCAAGTCTTCTGTTCCTTCAGTCAGCAGCTCTCCATTATCAGCAGGAGATGCTGAGGGCTGAAGGGCTGGAGGACTCACGTCACTCTGGGTATCTTCATAGGGACTGGCATCCTCTGGACCTCCTGCCTGTGCCGTGTCCTCGACCCCCTCAGCTCCCTGGCCCTGGATCCCAGCAGCAGGCCATGCCAGTCCATCAGGTACAAAAGGCGCTGGGCTGGGGGCACCTGAGTCTGAGCTCAAGCCAGTGCCAAGTCCATCGGCTTCCTGGGGAGCTCCAGTTGGCACCTCCAACACAGCTGGCTGTGACTCCCCAGGAGATGGAGACACGGGTGCTTCTGGGCCAGTAGCGAGGTCAGGACTTGCTGGTGTCTCTGCTGCACCACCAGCTTCAGGCAAGGTGCTGGCTCCAACTTCAGGCAGGGTGCTGGCTCCAGCCTCTGGGGCTGGGTAAGAGGCCCCGGGAGCACTGGGGCTGTCTGTGGGAGATGTCAGAGCATCAGGAAGCAGCAGTGGCTGTTCCCCAGAGGGGGTCTGCCATGGGGCAGGCTGGAGGGATGGACCGGCCAGATCCACAGCTCCCACATCCCCTGTGGGCAGTGCAGTGACTGAGACTGGGAGATTCGTGTCACTCTGTGCATCAGTGGGAACCCCTGGGGCCAGCAGTGAGGTGGCAATGTTCTCTGTTTCCTCAGGTGCCACTGGTGCCCTGCTGGCTGCAGGTGACAAGACTGAAACAGAAGCCTCTGATGACACCCCAGGAACTCCCTGCCCATCCCCATCCCCACCGTTGGATGGTGTCAGTGAAGTGTCTGGGCTCACCACTGCCTGGCCAGGGAGGAGGGAGGAATTCCCAGGGGTTTCCACTGTTCCCAACATCACTGGGCTCTCTGGAGGTAGGTGGGATGAGCTGGCTGTGCTGAATTCACCATTCATTCCATCTCCTGCATCTTCAGATTCTGAAGCTAAGGGACTTTCCTCACGAGCTGGGGCCGTTTCTCCTGCTGGCTCTGGGTTAATGCCCTCAACCCCGCCCACTGCTCCATCCTGCTGGGTTGGAAGCAGCTCCCCGGTGTCGGGAGTGGGGCCCGAGGAGTTGGCACTGGCTTCACTTTGAACAGCTTCAGGCAGGAGCACGCCTTCCTCGACTGCTCCCTTGTCTGTGGTCAGCCCTTGGCTCGGCAGCACAGTGACACCAGCAGTTGGCTGTGGCACCCAGGTGACAGCCAGTGGAGGGGTGGTGTTGCCAGTACTGAGGTCGGTGTCTTCTCCTGTGTTTGCAAGGATGCCCTCCTTCACATCCTCAAGGACAGGGGTGGTCCCCAGAGGGACATCAGGAGGGGCCGCTAGCTCATCCTGCTCTGCTTCTGGGGTGACAGCGGGGTGCTGTGCGGTGACGGAGGCAGCAGCCGTGGCTGTAGTGGGAGCAGCTGAACTTCCCTCCGTACTCTGAGTCGTATTAGGAGGCTTGGTCACGTTCACCAGAGCTGGCACTGTAGAGCTGTATTCGCTCATCACCGTCACTGGGTCTGTCTCAGTCCAGGGAGGGAAGGTGTCAGCCTCAGCCGCTGTGCTGCTCATCTCTATAGTGAGGGTGGTGCGGGGCCACTCATCCTCTGCTGCGGTGGGGAAAGCTGTGCCCACAGTAAAGGGCCCGTCGGTAGTGACGGGGACAGCAGCAACAGCCCCAAGCCCTGCAGAGAAGCACAAAGGGGAGTGTTACAGTGGGAGCCGGAGCTGGCAGCCTGCCTGGTTCAGACACCTCTCTGTGAGAATCACAAAGCTCCCACCACTTCTTAAACGCCTTCTGCCTCATCCCACAGCCTTACAAGGCCCTGATCTAAAAGCCAAGGAGTGCAGCCTGGGCTGCCTTAGGCACAGCACTGCACAGCACCTCTTGCATCCCCAGCATCAGCAGCTGGCAGCTGAGACAGGACACAACTCATCGCAGCTCAGAGAGAGACACTGGTGCAAGCATGGAGGCAAAACCAGCTGCTGAAACCCAGTCCAGTCATGCTGGAGATGGTACTGGGGTGCCCAGCCACCGGGTAGAGCTGGAGCCCAGTAAGTATAGTTCATAGCCCCAGGGGTGTCTGTGGAGCTCTGGCACCCCAGCACAGCCCTCAGCCCACTTTCCATCGCTGCAGGGACAGCTCTGAGCACAGTCGCTTCCGCAGAGCCTGCGGGGGTTCTGTGTTTTTCACCTTTTGGGTGTCTGAGGGACATTTAAATAAAGCCCCTTGACAGATACGAAAGCCAAGGCTTAGGGAAGCCTTCCCTGACTGCAGATGCATTCTGATCTGCTGCACTTAAAGCAGGTTCAATAAAACTCTCCTGGGCTGGGCATCTGCCTGCTCCTGCCCCCATCCCTCTTGCCTCCAGCTGAGTGAAGGCACCAGGGTTTCCCTACCCGTGGAGGGAATATTTGCGAGCTCCCAGGACCAAGCTCTGCTTATAGCTCTCTCCTCCTGCTGCCAAAATCCTAACCCACATCCAGGAGCTCTGCTGAAAGGAGGAGACACCTGCCCACCTCCCAGACGTGTCTCCCAGAACCTACTGGCACCCATGGGTGACGTTTCACATGCTCTTATTTTTAGGACAGGGACGCAGGCTGTCGGGAGACCAGGCTGCCACCATTGGCTCCGTGAGGAGCTGGGTGGATCTGCTGACGCTTGGCTTTAGGGAGCTTCAATTAGGGGAGACGAAGGGCACCCCGATGGCAAGATCCAGCAGGGCTTTGCCACAGCCTGACAGCCCCAGCCTGTTCCCAATCCCGGTGCTCCAGTTCATCAGGTTCCCCCGACAGGCAGCCAGACCTCCCTGCAGCAGAGGTGCCTCCAGCCTCACTGCCGGCTCAGCTCGTTAGCTCCCAGATAGATTGTGCAGGGTCATTAATGAATATTAGCTCCTGTGCCAGACCCATCCTCGAGGGGTCCATCCTCTGCTAGAGCCCCGTTCCCTTTCCTGGCAGGCTGTTTCACCGTCATCTTTGCTGGCTGGAATCAGCTCTTTTTACCAGCCCCCTCATCCAAAGGAGCTCAGCAGCTTCCGTCCCCATCTCAGGGAAAACAAAGCACATCAGTCAAGTCGCCCCAGTTTAGTTTGGCCCACTCCACCCTGGTAAATCTCTGTTTTATCTTAATCCTTCAGTATGAAGCGGGCTACCCCACACGCCCATTCATGGTGTGCAAGAGGGGCCCCAGCATGAAGCACCAGCATTTACTCTTCCCTGGGATGTGGGAGGGATGGGAGCATCCCTGGGTCCTGCTCTGCCAGCTGGCTTCCCTTGGCTCCTTTGCTGGAGGGGTACACAGCTGCCTGCAGGCTTCCAGGCTGGGCTCTCATCTCTCCCACGGCTCCACGCCTGCAACCAGCCCCTCGGGGTGATGCCTGCCCTGTAAAACGCATTTCCAGCTCTTTGGCTGCAATGCCTTGCAAGGACTGGTCGTAAGAGGAGTTTCCCGTACAGGCAGGAGTGAAAAGCATCTCACAGCATACCTGCTCCACCCCGACAGGGCTGGGGTAGCACATGGGCTAGCAGAAGAACATAGGACATACCGTGCAGAATCCATGCGCAGCATCCCAGGAACGTGGAGAGCGTCCATCCCCTGGTCCCCATGCCTCAGGCCTCCTCTCAGGCAGAACACTTGGAAGCTCAAAGGGAGGAGAGAGCAGCAAGGAGCAGCTCCCTCCGTCCCTCCCTGCCTGCCTCTCCTGCAGAGCTGGAGTCCCACAGGTGCTCCTACTCCTGCTCCCTCCTATTTATAGGGATGGCAGAAGGAGGCAGGTTGCTCTCCCGCCCCCGGTCCCTTCCCTCCAATGTCCCTGTCACCCTTCCCTTCCGGTCGAGCCCTCCCCTTCCCAAGGGCTGGATGCCCTGTTCAGCTGGGGCATGGGCTGGGGTGTACTCAGAGCCCACCCTGCTGGGACCCACGTCTCCCCAGGGAGCTGGGCTCAGCCTGGTGCAGATCCCCAGGCTGCCAGCACCAGAAGGTGAAGCTGAGCCTAGAGCGGTGTGTGGCACTGCCAACAGTGGCATGGCAGTCACCCCACGGACCCCACAGGACGTGTTCCCCATGGCAGTCACCCCACAGACCCCACAGGACGTGTTCCCCATGGCAGTCACCCCATGGACCCCACAGGACGTGTTCCCCATGGCAGTCACCCCATGGACCCCACAGGACCTGGTCCACATGCAGGGTATGGGGCCACAGAGCAGCGTGTGGCGGTGACAGGGCAGTGCCAGCTGGTGTCACCATGCCTGTGAGGACACCATGGGCACTAAAATCACCAGATGAGCCATGCCTCAGGCCAGAACAAGGCAGAACACAAGTTCCCACTTGGCTCCCCAGGAGCAGATTCAGGTTATGTAAAGCAGGGAGAAATATGGCTGGGGTCAGGCCCTGGGGTGCCAGTTGAGCCCCCCAGTGCTCAGCTGCAGCTGGAAGCACTGGGGATCCCTCTTCAGAGCCCCAGCCCACCCCAGTGGGGTTTGAAACCTACACCTCAGTCTGGGCACAGCAGTGCTGGGGTGCTGGGTGGGGGTAAATTGTTCAGGGAAGCTTCTTTGCAAGGTTGGAGCAGCATCCCCAGAGGCTGGAGCAGGAAAAGGCACAAACCTGGACCCCCTTCCCTGCTGTGGGGATCCCCTGGATCACTTCACCCCTATATCTCCCCATCCTCCTCCTGGAGCAGCAGTTCCTGCACACCCCCTTGAAAAATGCTGCCAGCTCCCCTGTGAACAGCATTATGCAAACTCCCACCACTACACGGTTTTGTAGTCAATTAAACACTTCTTAACCAGAAATGCCCCCAGGCAACTCCTGCAAAGTGTTATGAGGGGTGTTAGGCAGTACACAGTGTCCCGCTGGCATTGGGCAGGCACATGGAGTGACACCCTGGCCCACCGGCAGGGCAGTGTGGATGGGGAAATGCCAGGGGAGGCCAGGTCACGGCTGAGGGAGCACCATCCTGTAAAACCCACGCATTACCCCCGGCAGCGGGAACAGGGCACGGGCGATAAACCGGGGGGAGCGTCGCTCACCTGGAACTAAACACCTGCCCACCAAAAATGCCAGTGTGGGTGTAGAGCCGGTGGGGGAACAGTGCATTGGGGGTCTTGCAATCAGCACTGCAGATCATGGGGTGACTGACCCATCAGTGACCACCTGAGCAGTGACAACTCTTGGGCTGATGGAGGATTTGAGAGATGTAAACCTGCCGTGGGAGAGTTGTTCCTGCCCATGCTGACAATGCTGTATCACTTTGGAAAGCAACCCCAACAGGGAATACATGCTGACGCTGGAGAGAGTTGCTCCAGATGGTGTTTGAGGTGCAAAATGTGGTGGGAACCACAGGGATTGTTGCAAACGTGCTGCTCAGCATAGAGGAAAACAACTGGGCTGAAGCAAGGTGCTGGCCCCAGGCTGTCTGCAAGCTCCTGTCCATGCTCCACAGGGGCCAGCATTGTCTGGGGACCCTTGTGCCTGCTGCTCCTGCCCATGCTGTCCCCAGAAATGCCTGTCTCCCAGCAGAGTCACTGGGGTGACAAACCAAACATCCTTCTGCTCAGACATTGGCACATCCTCCCAAGAAAGCCCACAGTCACCAAGGGATGCCTCACCTTGAGGACAGTACCCTGTTACCATTCTGGGAAGGGGCTTTTCACTGATCTTTTTGCTATGTCTGAAACCAAGGTCCTGGCAAAGCGCTGATTCCTGTAGAAGTCATTTAATCGGCTGTTACCAAAGACCAAAGCATCATGTGGGCACTGGAGCCCTTCAGGGGCCTGCAGCCAGGGGGCAATTCCGTGAATCCCAGCACCCAGGGGCTCTGCACCGTCCAGTATGGCAGAGCATGGCCCAGCATAGTGCCTTATCAGCTTTCCTAGAATTAATGGGCTGGTTGTTCCAGTCCTGTGGAGAACACAGCATCTCCTACTGGCTCCCCTCCAGCCTCCTGGCAAGGGCATTTGGAGAGGGCTCAGGGGTGGCAATGGGGGAAACCAGGTTATCCATCAACCCCACAGGTTCTGGATGACTTGGCCTGCTGGGCGTGTTGCAACACCCTCCTGCCAAAGAGTGGGAGCTGGGCTATAGCCTTCAGCAGGGATGAAGGGATGAAGGGAAGGGGGACACTGGAAGGGACACCTGAGTCACAAGGGACGTGAGCTGCACCCCATGATGCTGCCAGGTCCTCCGAAGGTGACAGTCATGTTGAGCACAAGATTTGTCCCTTGGGACAATGCTGGAGCGTATTATAGCAAAGAGACTGAGAACTGTTTTGTGGACTGGGAAAGCAGCAGGACTTGGATTCCAGCCTCCCAAGCCGCTCTGGTCAGGGGTCTGTGGCAGGCAAGCAGCCATGGGGCGAAGGTGGCACCTCAAGGACAGCAGGCACAGAGAGCATGGGCAGTGTCGGGGGCCTGCCAGAGCTCTGTGCCACCAGTGCAGTGACACCACCCCATGGGAGCCACATCCCCCCACTGTGCCCCTCTTCTCCCTCCCAGGCTGTGGGGCAGAGGGGACCAGAGCATCTCCTCCCCCACGGCCCCCCAATCACGATAACGGTGGAAGGCGGCTGTGCCAGCAGAGAACAGTGAGTACCCTGGTCACCTTTTCATCCCAGCACTTCAGGACCTTTTCCTCCCTTTGTGACGCAGTTTGGCTCCCATTACCCTGGCCTTGGCACCCGGCCATGTCCTGGGGTCTGAAGTTATGGATTCAACAGCCGGAGAAAACAGCCCAGTGGGATGTGACGTGGGAGGACTCTTGGCCCAGCTCCAAGGCGTAGGCAGACCACAAGGATTTCTTTCCCAGCACCCCACCAGGCAGCCAGCACAGGGACCCCTTCCAGCAGGCTTTGCCCTGCTCCCCGGCTCCTTGCCTGGCTGCTAAGGGACCTCTCTCAGTCTCGATGGTCCAACAAGCCCACAAAAGCCAGGCAGCATCCTAAAGAGCAAAGGGGCAACCCTGGAATGCAAGGGGCATCCCAAATGGGAGCATCCTGACAAGCTGCCTGGGCACAGCCTCCAGCCCCAGCCCAGCCTCTCCCAGACCCTGTGAGCTGGCAGGCAGCTGGGTGATCCCACAGTGTCTCTCCCCATCCTGTCCAGCTGCTGGCTCCTCCCCAGCCGGTTGACAATCCAGACAGCCTGAGAGCAGTCCCCAGGTTAGGAGTCCCACAGCCCCACACACCCTCTCCCAGCCCTCCCTGTGCCAGGCCAGTGAGAAGCAGGGATCAGCCAAAAACAACCCCTGACACGCAACAAGGCTATTTTGCTAATTATTTCAGTTTTCAATCTCCAGGCAAGGTGGCTTGCTTAGGCTAATAATTGCTTCAGTTGGATTTTATCTGGCTAATTAATCAGTTAATAAATGACTTTGCTGCAGGGCGACAGATGTTGCGGCCGTCTCCTTAGTTGGGGACTGGAAAAAACAGGGAAGGAGCACAGCCCACGGGATTTCCACGGCCCCAGAGTGCACAGAGCTGCCCCTGCAGCTGTGGGGCAGAGAGCTCCAAAGCAGAGACCCTCAGTCTGCCGGGGTGCCGAGCCATCCTTGGGAATGTCTGCAGCAGCCCCTGGCGGGAGGAGACAGCCCTGAGCCCATCTCTCCACGCAAAGCTCTTGGGACTCAGTTTCCCTGACTGCTACCTCCAATAAATGGCAAAGCTGAAAACTGGGAAAGGCAACTTGGAAAATAAAGAAGTCATCACTTCGACACAGAAAACATGGAATTTCTATTTGCTGCCCCGCCTGTGTTGGCATGGGTGTTCTCCTCTGTCAGCAATACCACAGGTGAGCCTTGGGCACAGCAGTCCTGGGGGCTTCAGGTCTCCTTCCTCCCATTCCTCTGTCCCCAGGGTGGCTTTGATGGCTGAGCCAGCTCAGTCCCAGATGTAAAAACCTAGTCCTGTGGGGTCCCCTCCTCCCAGCCGAGCTAGAGGGGTCCCACCACAGGAATCAGGTCTGGAGCAGGGTGGTGAGAGGGCTCGGGCTCTACAGACAGGCTGCGGGAAGGGGCAGGAGGGGCACTGTGGGTCCTCTGGGGGTGCAGAGTGAGGGATCAGAAGCCCCAGGTTCAAGAGGAGCTGCAGAGGATTCCCCAGGGGCCTGCACCACCATGGAGTGAGGAGCTGGGAACCGGTGGCTTGGCAGTCCAGGAGGGAGCAGGCTGGGTGAGGGGCAGTGGTCAGGTCCTCCTCTTCCCTCGCCACGCCAGTGACAGGCCAGCACACGGGAACGTGGTCTGCAGGTCCTCACGGAGCTGGGGGAAAGAACAGCCATCAAACTGTGCCAGAGGGGCTTTCCTACCCCCTGTTCCCACACAGAAAGGGGCTGATCCTGGACCATGGCAGCCAAAGGAGGGTCTCCCCTTCACCTGAAAGGGCTCTGGATGACATTCAATGCAAGATGCAGGCAGTCCCCTCCCACTGGCTGCCCGACCCCCTCCCTGACTGAGTGAACCACAGCTGGCAGATGCAGAGTGGGATCTCCTCCTGCACACCTCACCTTGGACAACACCAGCTCCTGCACCGTGGTGTTCCCCAGGTCCAGGGGGGTGGTTAGCCGCAGCGACAGAAAGAGGTGAGATGCACCTAGGGATTAAAAATACGGCTCAGGTCATTGCCCTTGAACCCTGGGCTGTGCCAGAGAACCTGGGGGTCTCTCTCCAGGATCGCTGGCACAGACATGGCACCTCCTCCCAGGTTAATTGTGTCATGGACACGCTACACTGTCACGAGAACAAGCCTCCCACTGTACAGCAAACCACATGTACCCCAAAGCATCAATACCTTCACACTGAGAGTAAAGCAAGAGCAGCGGGGCTCCAGGACCCCCTGCACTGGCCCCAAGCACTGATGCTGGGGGTGGTGATGCCCACGGGCACTGCACTTACTGGTGTTGGATGAGCCAGAGGGGCAGACTGAGGGCAGTGCTGTCAGGTCTGTAGGCGTGCTGAGGGTAACCTCTGTGGTCTGGGCTGAGCTGGTGGCAGGGGAAGAGGGCTCAGTGCCTGGGTAAAGCAATGTTAGGTTAGTGCTGCCTGCAGAGGTGCAGGATGCTCCTGCAGCTGGGAACAGGCCTAAGTGAAGCCACCTATGTGAAGCCACCCAAGTTCATGCCCAGGATTCCCATGGGGATTTGTCACCCTGACCATGTCCCTGCCTTCTGGGTGCCCCCCGGCTGAACCCACCCACAGCTGCAGTGGGGGTCCCACATACTGTCAAGGTACCTGGAGTCGACTCCATAGTTGAGGAGATGATGTCAGGGTAGCTTGGAGAGGGGATGCTCACGGGCTCTGATGTGCTGATAACAGGGCTGGCTGTGGTGTCTGCCAGGGTTGCCGAGATCTCGGCTGAATCGTCTGTAGTTTCAGTGGGAGGAGGTGCGGTGGGAGGCGAGGTGCTGCCAGTCTCTGGGGATGTGCCAGACCCCTCTGGGATGGAGGCTTCTGTTTCAGGGCTGGAGGAAAGGAGGGTGTCTGTGGTGGTGGAGTCAGTGGTAGGCAGCAGTGTTGAGCTCTCCATAGGTGTTGAGGAGGTAGGGAGAGCTGGGGACACAGTTGCTGTCACATCCATGGCAGTGACCTCTGCAAAGAATTGGGACAATAAAATGCACAAGGGTTGGTGGTGAAAGGCTGAGTCCATGGCTCTGCTGGGGATGGTGCAGTATCACCACCAGAGTGAGCTCCCCCAGGAACTCAGGGCTGCACATCAGCCATGGAACACTGGGAGTGGGAGTTCCCTGTCCTGCATGGATCAAGCACGTGGATCTCTGCAACGGGTATCAGCCATGCAGACCACGTAAATCCCCAGCCTCACAAAGCAGGAACAAGCCATGGCCATCGCTGCTTTCAGGGCAGAAACTCCTCTAGGCACCAGTCCTAAGACCCATTCCACCATCTTCACCCATCCCTGGAGGAAGTCAGACAAACCCGTCTGACAGGAAGAGCCAAGCAGGAACTGGTGACCGTGAGACGGTCTGGGAATGCAGCAGCAGCAGTTTACACAAACCCTCTGTGCTGCAGATAGTCAGGAACTGATAGCGGTGTGTGTAAATAATGGCAACGGGGGAAGCAGCCCCACAAAGGAACAAATCCCAGCTTGCAGCTCAGGATGAGCCATTAAGAGACGTGCTGTGACCCACAAAAGATCGGGGGGAGGGGGCTGGGACACAGGAGGGCCGTCCTCTCTTCCACTATGGACTCTCTACCAGAGCAGTGTGCTGTCCCCAGCAAAGCCCAGGGACCTGCAACCCTCTCCAAAGGATGGGTAGGACAGCCTGGCTGCCTGGACCTTTATGAAGGGGTGTCTGTGAGGTGGCAGCTTTGGGATGCCAGACTGGATTCCCCAGTGATCCCAGCACAAACCCAGTGAGTTTGGGGCTCTGCTCGCACGGGGATGGGAAACCAAATGACAAGCTGCCATCTGCTTTCAGCCAACCCAGCCAGAAACTTCCAAAGCCCCTGGCAGCCACACCCTCCCTGCACACAGCAGCTGGTTAAATAAAAATATGGGGAAGGGCAAAGGTCTGACCCCAGCCCTTGCCAGGTGAGCGTCTGCACAGAAGGGCCTCATCCTCACAAAAGGAGAAGCAGCAAGTCCACCTCGGCTTCCCATTTAGGAAGCAGCAAACAGCCCCCACAGCATTCCATCCCCTGCACACCACAGATGCCACCCCTCCACCCTGAGGAATGATGCTCCCCACTCACCACCCACCCTGTGGAGAGCATCACATCCCACTCAGCCCTTACCCAGAGCGAGGTGCACCACGGCGAGGCAGGTGAGGCTCAGCAGCAGCAGCAGCAGCAAGGGCCAGGGCAGGGGCAGGGACAGTCCCCCTCTCTGCCCAGCCATGTCCAGGTGAGCGGGAGCTGACAAACCCCCACAGGCACCGCTCTGAGTGCTCCCCACAGCCCCAGCACTGGGGTTTCCAGCTCTCCTTCACCCAGCAGAGGAGGAGCATCCAGGTGGGTCCTTTTACCCTCCAGGTGCTGGCAGCGAGGCAGAGGGTTCCACCTGACACGGACACTCCCAGGGACTGGTGCAAAGGCCAGCAGACATCAACTGCACGTCTCGACCCAAAGCACCCACAAGAAGTGGGCAGGGCAGGCCAGTAAGGCCACCACTACCACAGACCTGGCTCCTGTGGCCGTCCTCTGCCTGCTGAGAGGAGGGTGACAACGGAAAAAAGCCTAAGGATGAGCCTTGGTACCCAAGGCTGTCTAAAACCCTGCACTTCACCCCAGAGGTGATGTTTGGTGGTGGCTCCCAGCACCAACGCCCTCAGGAGACAACAGCCAGCTCTGTCTGAGCGTGAGGAACTGGCCAAGAGAACAGGCAATGCTCAGGAAGGGCGTGCTCCAGGCTGAGGGTTTGTCCCCTCGGCTGTCTGTACAGGCATCACTTCCCTGTGTCACAGCGTACCACGGCCCAAGTGTGCTGCTGACAGCTGGAGCTGCTTCCTTCTCCTCAGGGTCAGGCACAAGAGCACTCGGAGGCGCCTGCAGGCACTGGGCCAGGTATCGGCTTTCCACAGGCAGGCATGCTGGAGGATTGTCAGGGCATAGCCACCCTGCTGCTGAACAGGCACGTGGGGGCACTGCCAGGGCACAGGCACACAGAGGCCATCACCAGGGTGCCGGCACTCTGATGAGGCGCTCCCGCACTGTAGGCATCGGGCCAGGGTGCGGGTGCTCTGTGAGGATACAGTAGCTCTGCTGGGCTACAGGGACACCAGGGACATGTGCGTGGCCAGGGGTGCTGGGGCAGGGTACAGTCTCCCTGTCCTGGTTGAGGTGCACGGAGTGGGGTGCCGCCAGGGTACATCTGCAGTCCCAGGAAAAAGGCTCCTGTGACAGCCACCAGGATACAGCCACACTGGCTGGACATGGGTGCCCAGTAAGCAGCACTGCCAGGGGACAGCGGCCCTGGGGACTGCTGGGGTACAGTCACACTCCTTGGGGTACAGGGTACACAGAGTCTCACTGCCAGGGGGTGTGTACATACAGCCACAGTACAGCACAGCCACACAGCAGTACTGTCACACCACAGCACAGGTCCCCAGCCTTGGACTACTCGCTGGCTTGCAGAGCCTGGAGACCGGGTGGCCCCTGGGGGAAGAAGCCAAGCACCTGGCTGAGCAAGATGGGAGATCCTGTGGGGGTTTACCCTGCCCTCCAGATGCCCTGTGTCTGCACTCACCTGCAGTGTCACTGGGGGTCTCTGGTTCTGTTGGGGTGGAGGTACCAGGGGTGGTCCTGGCCAAGGTCCCAAATGGCTGGCTGGGGCCAGGGGTGCTCCCAGGGACCTCTGTGGTGGTAACAAGGGAGGCCGTGGTGTGTGATGGGGTCATCAAGGGCTCATCTGAAGTGTCTGTCACTGCTGGGGTGGTAGAAGAGGTGCTTCTGGTCCCTGGGGATGCGCTGCCAAGCAGTGTGGTCATGGCTGGCCCTTGGTGGGTGTTGGTGCCAAACGTGGTGCCCACCAAGGTGGAGAGAAGAGTAGAGGTGGGGGGAGGCAGCATGCTCATTTCAACTCCAAATGAGCTGACAGCCAGGGCCGTGCTGGTCCCCAGAGACGTGAAAGCGGCCGTCTTGTCACAGTCGGGTGTCGTGGCCATGGAGGTTGGAGTTGGCATGCTGGTAGTGGTGAGCCCCTGCCCTGCTGGGGTACTGCTGGTGGTGGTGAGCCTCAGCCCTGCTGGGGTGCTCCTGGTGGTGGTGAGCCTCAGCCCTGCTGGGGTAGTGCTGGTGGTGGGTCCCTGCCCTGCTGGGGTACTGCTGGTGGTGGTGAGCCCCAGCCATGCTGGGGTAGTGCTGGTGGTGGGTCCCTGCCCTGCTGGGGTACTGCTGGTGGTGGTGGGCCTCAGCCCTGCTGGGGTGCTGCTGGTGGTGGGGGGCGGCCCCGCTGGCGGGCTGCTNGGTGGTGGGTCCCTGCCCTGCTGGGGTACTGCTGGTGGTGGTGAGCCCCAGCCATGCTGGGGTAGTGCTGGTGGTGGGTCCCTGCCCTGCTGGGGTACTGCTGGTGGTGGTGAGCCCCAGCCATGCTGGGGTGCTGCTGGTGGTGGGTCCCTGCCCTGCTGGGGGGCTGCTGGTGGTGGGTCCCTGCCCTGCTAGCGTGCTGCTGGTGGTGGGTTCCAGCCATGCTGGGGGGCTGCTGGTGGTGGTGAGCCTCAGCCCTGCTGGGGTGCTCCTGGTGGTGGTGAGCCCCTGCCCTGCTGGGGTGCTCCTGGTGGTGGCAGGTCCCAGCCCAGGTGACACAGGGGTGCTGTGAGCGGTGCTGCCCCTCTCCTGTGGTGTGGTGATGTTGGAGGCTGCCGGGCTACTCCGCTGAGCCGTAGAAGCACTGGGTGTGAAGTTACCCACTGGCATCTCTGGGGTGGAGGTTGCAGGACGGGAGGCAGGGAAGGTTGCTGCAGTGCTTGAGTTGGTGCTGGGCAGCTGTGCCATGGTCTCTGTAGGGAGGTTGGGAGAGTCAGGGATGCAGGGATTGTCACATCTTTGACAGTGGTCCCTGCAAAGAGGTGGGAGAGAGCACACAAGGGCTGGCAGTGAAAGGCTGAGTCCATGGCTCTGCTGGGGATGGGGCAATATTACCACCACCATGAACTATGAACTGCCCAAGTCTTGCATCAGCCATGGATCATCAGGAGTGGGGATTCCCTGTCCTGCATGGATCAAGCACGTGGATTCCCTGAATAGCAACATGACAATCAGCCATGCAGACCACGTAAATCCCCAGCCTCACAAAGCAGGAACAAGCCATGGCCATCGCTGCTTTCAGGGCAGAAACTCCTCTAGGCACCAGTCCTAAGACCCATTCCACCATCTTCACCCATCCCTGGAGGAAGTCAGACAAACCCGTCTGACAGGAAGAGCCAAGCAGGAACTGGTGACCGTGAGACGGTCTGGGAATGCAGCAGCAGCAGTTTACACAAACCCTCTGTGCTGCAGATAGTCAGGAACTGATAGCGGTGTGTGTAAATAATGGCAACGGGGGAAGCAGCCCCACAAAGGAACAAATCCCAGCTTGCAGCTCAGGGCAGGTCCATGAGAGACCTGTTGCAACCCACAAAAGCCCTGGGAGGGGGTTGAGGGATGCAGCAGGAGGGGACCTACAGCTGTAGTTCAAGGCTCTCAGGTGGTAGAAGCCCCAGGTGTATTCCCAGTTCTCAACTCAACACTGCTCTTACTTTGCATCAAGTGCAAATGTTGCGATGGCATTTGAAGTTTTCCAGGCCTAGTACATCCCAGCGAGGCTGCCATCTGGGCAGAGCCATTTGGTGCTACTGGGCAGGTTGTAGCAAAGGCAATGAGCCCAGCAGGGACCAAGGCTCAGCAAGGGGGTCAGCTGGGCCTCAGGTCTTCTCTCCCCAGATGGAGACCCACAGCAGAGGCAAAAGAAATAGAACTTGTTGCTTGTGTTGTATAAAGCACTGCCCTGTTTGCTCACGAGGACAGGGCTGAGATGTTGGAGAGCAAACGGCACCCAAAGTGTTTCACCTCTGTGGGTGAAGCCACCCCAGGGCCACCCACCACCCTGGAGAGCAATGCTCCTCACTCACCCCCCATCCCATGGATAGCTCCACATACCGCTCAGCCCTTACCCAGCGGGAGATCCAGCACAGCAAGGCTCAGCAGCAGCAGGGGAAGCCCTCCCGTGCCCCTGGTCATGTCCAAAGCCAGCACCCCAACGCCTTGCAAGGGTGGGGACCTGAGGACAGAGCGCGGGGAAGGTAGCAGCGGGGAACTACGCTGCCGAGAGATGGCTGAACGTAGTTGGAGCTGCTTCCTTGTTCCCGGGGGCAGGGAGGGGAGGCACCAACAGGCACTGACCCCCCTCCCGGGGCAGGTGCAGCGCCTTGGGCGCGCCGGGGACATCGGCGCAGCACCTGCGCCCGTGTGCGGGGGGCGGTGCCGGGCGCGGAGCCGCGCCCCTCGGGACACGGCCGCGCCCCTGGGCACGCCCTTCGGCACGCCCACGGCTTGTGTAACACTCGGGGCCGCGTGGCTGCCAGGTAGGGATCGGGATCGGGATCGGGATCGGGAGCGGGGGCGGGAGCGGGAGCGGGAGCGGGATCGGGATCGGGATCGGGATCGGGAGCGGGAGCGGGAGCGGGAGCGGGAGCGGGAGCGGGAGCGGATCGGGCCGGGCACCGGAACACCGTTATCCCCCGTTTCCCGAGGACCAGGGTGGGCAGGGGACCAGCATCCCCCGGGCTCTGGGGGCGGACCGGGGCCCGGGATTCGCACGGAAGCGCGGGAGCTCAGTCCGGCCTGGTTTCCTCTCGCAGCGGCCGCACGCAACCACGCTGCTCCGGGCGGTGCTGAGGATGCGGCGGGGACGAGGGAAGCGAAAGGCCGAGGTCACGGAGGTGCCTCCCGTGTCTCGGAGGAGGACGGAGGAAGAGGAGGCGATACAGGAGGCCCGTCGGAGGGCGGCCCCGTCCGTTCGAGAGTTCAAGTACAACAAAAAGCGGGTTCGCCTTGTCTCGCAAGGCTCGGACCTGAAGGATGATGCTCGGTGCATCCTTTACTGGATGTGCCGGGATCAGCGAGTGCAAGGTGCGAACCAGCTGGTGGAAGGGGCTCCCATGGGTGGTAGAAGCGCTGGTTACCTCCTTCGGTAACTTTGGAGCTGGCCCCATTCTCTACAGGGAGGTGTGGGAGAAAACTTCCTGTGAAACCCCATCGCCTTCCCGACTGTGAAGCCCCCTCCTGACGCTGCCTGTGTACTTTCCCCCCAGATAACTGGGCTTTCCTCTATGCCCAGCGCCTGGCCCTCAAACAGGAGCTGCCTCTGCATGTCTGCTTCTGCCTGGTGCCCAAATTCCTGGAGGCCACCATCCGCCACTACAGGTTCATGCTGAGGGGCCTGCAGGAGGTGGCAGAGGTACAGCCAGGGGATGTCCGTGCAGGGTGGGACAGGGCTCCTGGGGAAGGGGGGAGGCAGATCCATCCCTTCAGGAGATGGTGGTGGGGTGGGGTCTCTGGAGCCATGAACTGTCCCAGAGCCGTTTCCTTGTCACTGCAGGAGTGTGCAGAGCTGAACATCTCCTTCCACTTGCTGCTGGGCTATGCCAAGGACGTGCTGCCCACTTTTGTGGTGGAGCATGGCGTGGGTGGGCTGGTGACAGACTTCAATCCCCTCCGCCTCCCCCGGCAGTGGGTGGAGGACGTCAGGGAACGGTTGCCGGAGGATGTGCCATTTGCACAGGTGGGTGCCAGCACTCTGGGAATAGAAAACTCTGGTGAGATGTGGGACAAACTTGTCTCCTGTGTCTTGCGCACTGGAGTGACCTGAGCAGAGAGCATATGTGTCATGTCGTCAGGACTGTTTGCTTCTCACACCCTTCTCCGTGGCTTTGCTTCCCAGGTTGATGCCCACAACATCGTGCCCTGCTGGGTCGCCTCCCCCAAGCAGGAGTACAGCGCCAGGACCATCCGGGGCAAGATCCACGCTCAGCTCCCCGAGTTCCTCACCGAGTTTCCCCCCGTTGTTCGTCACCCACATTCCCCCTCCTGCCCAGCTGAGGTACCAGCAGGAGACACTCCAAACCCATTCATGGGCAGGTTCCAGAGTGGTCTGCAGATACTATGTGACCCTGGGAGGGGTTGGCAGGGAATGAGGACAGTGACCTGCCTGAGGTCACACACAGATGGTGTGGCGAGGATACCCTGGGGAAAGGGAGGTTCCCACCTCATTCATTCGCTTCCCACATCTCTGCCATGCAGAGGGCTAGTTAAGAGAAGCAGGCTGGCATGGGCTGGGGACTTGCTGGTTGGGGACATAACACTCAGGGCAGCCCTCACCAAAAAGATTCAGCAGATGCACTCACTGCTTGGTCGCCGCCCAGCCCATCGCTTGGGAGGCCTGTTATTCCAGCTTGCAGGTGGACCACACCGTGAAGGAGGTGGAGTGGGCAACCCCCGGCACAGCTGCAGGGCTGGCTGTGCTGAAGTCCTTTATCACAGAGCGGCTGAAATCCTTCAGCACCCACAGGAATGATCCCAACAAGGCGGCTCTCAGCAACCTGTCCCCATGGCTTCACTTCGGTGAGTGTCCCAGGCTTCCCACTCTGCAGCAGGCCTGAGCATTGTGGCTTGGACCAGCAGCCTGATTTGCTCCTTCTCCATGTCCCCAGGCCAGGTTTCCACCCAACGAGCCATCCTGGAGGTGCAGAAGCACCGGCGCACGTACAAGGACTCAGTGGATGCGTTCGTGGAGGAGGCTGTGGTGCGGAGGGAGCTGGCTGAAAACTTCTGCTACTACAATGAGAACTACGACAGCGTGCAGGGTAACATCCTTGGTCACGTGGGCCATGCTGGGTACCATGCTTGGTCACTCCAACTTGGCAGTCCCATTTCTGCTAGGAGAAGGGCTGTGGGGGCACTAATGGCCCATCATTTGGTCCCTTCTGAAGTGAAGGCCAGCAGCTGGCGAGTGCCCTCTTCAAGACTCGTGCCTCCAGGGCACAGTGCCCTCAGCAGCCAGGTTCTCAGGACCCTGCAGAACAGGTTGCTCAGTGTTGCTCCCCATCTCTTCCTCACAGGTGCCTATGACTGGGCGCAAACCACCCTGAAGCTCCACGCCAAAGACAAGAGGCCTTATCTCTACAGTTTGCAGGAGCTGGAGCAGGGCACCACACATGACCCACTCTGGAACGCTGCCCAGGTACTGCCCTCCATCTTCCCCACAAAATGCTGAGCTTTTTTCTGAGGGGTAGAGGTGACCTGCTACAGACTGACCCTCACGGCTGTCCCTATCCCCACAGCTGCAAATGGTCCGGGAGGGCAAGATGCATGGCTTCCTGCGGATGTACTGGGCCAAGAAGATCCTGGAGTGGACACGCTCCCCTGAAGAGGCCCTGCAGTTTGCCATCTACCTCAATGACCGCTACGAGCTGGACGGGAGGGACCCCAATGGATACGTAGGCAAGCTGCAGGATGGCGGCACAGGGTGGGAGGCCTTAGCTGCAGTGGGGGCTCTCTGCAGGCAACTCCAGCCCATCCTGCTTTTCACCACACCCCACTTGCTCTCTGGGTGCTTCCGAGCAGGGGGAGAACTGACACTTTGTCCCTGTGCCTGGCAGGCTGCCTGTGGTCCATCTGCGGCATTCACGACCAGGGCTGGGCGGAGCGGGCAGTCTTCGGGAAGATTCGCTACATGAACTACGCCGGCTGCAAGCGCAAGTTCGACGTGGACCAGTTCGAGCGTCGCTACGCCCCCACACACTCCCAGTGACCCTCTGTGCTGGGGCACACGTGCCTTTGCCAAGCTGCCAGCTTGCAGGGATCACCCAGGGCAGGGATCACCCTGGGATTTTGAAGGGCTCCCTGTAGCAGCAACAGCAAGCCTCCAGGGTTTTGCGGGTCTCTGCCATCACTCGCTGCTCGAGTTGCCACGCTGGGGCAGCTGCTGGAGCCCTCCTGCTGCCACAGGGTTGCTGGTAGCTGTGAGAGCCCATCCTCAGCATGCCTGTGCGTGCCAGAAACCTTTTCTACAACCACTGTCCTCAGGAGAGGCCCAGGTCACCACTGCTGCTGGTAACCACAGCTGAGCAGGGTGTTTCTAGGGAAAAGCCCCCAGAAGAGGCTCTTTGTGGAGCCAGCGCTGGGCTGTCAGACACATCTTTCAGCAGTTGTTTTAAAGTTTACAGTTTCTATCACCTGTGTTGATGGTGTTTATGGGGAGATGCACAGCACTGCTGCGAAGGGAGAGCCGGGAAGCAGGGAATGGGGGTGCACACACGGGGAGAGCAGCCAAGGCCAGGCCCCTGGGCCCCTTTGCCAGCAGCACAGGCAGGCTCTGGAAGGGGACAAGCATTACAGAGAGCCCCTCACTCAGTGGCTTGTACCTCCTGCCCTGAGTCCAGTGGGCAGTTTGCAGGGGGAGGCCACAAACCAGATCTATTAGTCATGGGGTAGTGACAATAACCTCCTCCCAGTGCCATCAGCAGCACTCCCTGCCTGCCCCATCACCACAAGGTGGGGATACACACCATTACCCCACCTGAAACAATGTCACAACACAACCAGACTCCTTATTAACTCAGTTTATTAAGGACGGCATTTTAATTGCTGTGCAATAATAATCCCGTTGTGAGGGCTGCAGCTGACGGCCAGGGCAGCCCGCAGCTCTTCCTCCCAAAGAGCTCCCTGTCTTGGCCAGTTCCAGTGTTAGTTGTAGCAGTCAGTACTGGGCAGCAGCATCAGTGCTGGGCACAGTCTTGCCCTGGAGACCTCTGCAAGGTTTGTGAGTCCTGCTGCTTCCACACACAGTCCATGGCAGAGGGTGGAAACCATAGCTAAGCCAGAATTCCTTCCCTCTTCTCTAAACGTACTCAGTGCCTCGAGAAAGGGATCTGGGCAGCCTCTCAGCTGCTGTCCCATGACATTAAAGTGCTTCAAACAAAATAGGGTGGATGGAGGTGTGCTGCTGAGGCAACTCCAGGGAAGGAGTTCCCAGGTCCGAGCAGCAGCAGGAGGGCTTGGCTTGGGCTTGGGGACAGGCATGGCCAAGGCAGATCAGCACGTGGCAGCCCCAGGGCTTGCAGAGACAGAGTGAGCAGAAGAGCAGAAGAGCGGCTGCTCTGCTGGGGAATGGGGACAGAAGCCAGACACGAGACAGCAAAAACCCCAGAGGAGCAAGTGGGGAACTGAACCCTGCTCCCAGGACTTTGTCAGGATGCTGCAGGCGGGGGAGAGACGCTGCTGTGCAGCAGCCTGGCCCCCAGCAGCAAGGCTTGCAGCCACCTCTCCTGGTCCCAGCCTCTTCCTCTCTCCCCAGCCCTGCCACCCCCACAGGGAGAGCCCATGAGGGGTCACATCCCAGCCTCAAATCAGGCCATGTCCTGAAAGAGCCACTGCCCCATGAGGCCTCCTGCCAGTGCATTGCTCTCTGGCCCCTCAACACCCTCCTTGCACGTACACAGGCCACACCATCCTTCCTAACACCCCTCATGCCACCCATGCTGAGGTGGTGCTGGATGTGCCGTGGCTGAAGCATCCCCTGACGATGCAGAGGCACCTCCTTAACTGGGAACAAAGCTCACTTTGTCCCACTGGGTCTGACCCTGACCTTGCAGAGCTGTCACTCATGGGAGGTGGCTCTGCAGCAGCGAGGAACCAGTCCTTGGCAGCACCCCAGTGCCTAACCCCTCTTCCCCTGGGTATCCCTGTTGCAAGCACGCTGTCTGACAATCCCACCACAGCACAGCTGGGAAGCTTCAAGGCTTTGCCTGGCTCAGGGACCCATCCTCTCCAAAGGGAAACAGGAGATCTGCTGGGAGGGGACCAGCTCCATCCAGGGCTGAGGAACGAGGAGCAGGACAGCCCTGGAGATTTATACTGGTGAGTCCCAAGCAGATAACATGCCTCCTAAAGAGGCATTTCAAGCAGCACCTCCTTGAGGGGAAACAAACAGTTAAAAATACAAACAACCACATTAAAAAAAATAAAACCAAATCCAGCAGATTAAAAAAAAACAACCTAAAACAACAAACCGAAACAGAGGATTGGGGATGCAGCTGGAGGGATGAGCCTTCACCTGCATCCCAACAGGTCTCAGGCAGAAAAGCAGCTCCACACAAGGCAGGTCCTGGTGCCACCAGAGTGAGGTCCCATGTCATCCTTAGAGGAGGACATGTCTCCCTGGTAGGATAGACTGGCAGCAAGAGGAGGAAGTAGGGCCAAAAGCCTCACTGTATCCCATGGAGGCAGATTTCCATGGAGCCACAGGGATCTGCCTGCCAAAAGTCCATCAGAACGTCCACTTGAGCAGCTGCTCCAGGTGCAACGTCCCTCTGCAGCACAGGGAAATCTGGCATTTTAATCATTGCCACCTCCTCTGATTCTGGAGTGAGAGCAACTGCTCTCCAGCAGTGTCTCACAGGACATTTGAGAAAGGGAGCTGTTAAATGTACAACCAAGCCCAAACCCCACCCTCCCTCCATGCACACAACCCCCAGCAGCAGAATGGAGGATCAGAGGACTGAGACCTCATTCCCTCCTCCAAGGAGCAGATGTGACCAGAGCTTCCTAGAATACAGCTGATGAGCAGACAGTGCTGACCCTTCAGGAGACCCTGCTCAGCTCAGAGTAGGGCACAGGGATGGACAGCAGAGCCCCACCTGGTCCAGCACAAAGTGCTTGGCAAAGGTCCCTGTTCTGCCTGCAGGACAGGCAGGAGCAGCTGCCTCCCCCCAAGCAAAGGCATCAGGAGTGGGAGCAGTACCTGGAGCAGATCTACATGATGGAATATGCTCCTTTCCCAGCACTACTGCATGAGAGAAAAGAGATCCCTTCAAGACAGTGCTCCAGGCCTCCCAACAGTCCTCCCCATCCTCAGTCTGCATGGTTCAGTCTCTGGTGATGAAGGCCACACACATAAATAAACCCATGATCTGCTCCTTGGCTGCACATGCTCATGTGGCTGCCACTGCCTCCGGCTGCTCCAGCTCATCTTCGTAGTCCGAGATGTAGGACTCCATGCTCTGCTTGGCCATCAGCTCTCTCCGGGCTTGGAGACGCTCGCACCGGGGACAGTGGGTGGATTTGAAGCAGGATTTGTGGTAGCAGGCTTTGCACTCTGTGAGAGAGAAGCATGGCTGAGCGCTGGTGCAGGCTGACAGACTGCCTGACACTCCACACCCCAGGTCCCTGCACTAGCTTATGAAGCTTTGGAAGCACGGGAGGGAGGTTTTCTGCTCCGCACAAGGTCCCTCCCCAAAATTCCCTGATACTCCAAGGAAACAGTGACTTTGCCCCAAGTTTTCTCTGGCACTGCACCTGCCAAACCGAGGCTTGCAGGTTGTCAGGAGCCATTTTAAGCCAGTTCACAGGCTGGTCCCAAGATGCAGGACCAAGCTCTACTCAGCCATTAATACTGGGTATTATCGAGGATGTCTCCTGAAGGGGCCTTGGGATTTCCTAGCATGCAGGAAGGGCACAGAGATAAAGCCTTCAGGCTCTCTCTGTTCTGCAAGGTCAGCTCCAGCCATCCAAGCAGGAGCAGGGGAGCTGTGTGCATGCTGCAGCCTGTCCTGTAATCACAGCAGGAAGGAAGCCAGGGCTCCCAGATACTCGCTCACTGCAATCACAGCCCGACTGCCCGCTGCTGTCAGGGCAGGCAGCACACAGCGTGGTCAGGATGGGACCTACACGCTTCCCCAAGCCAGCAAACACTGTTACAACACTGATCTGCTGCTGTGATAACATGTTGCAGACACAGGCCATGCACTCTGGTCTGGCTGGCTACGGCTCTGTACCTCTTGCTAGCACAAATGCCACTCAAACTGGAAGCAGACCTTGATGGCCACAGGGTCTGCCCCCTCCCTGTTTTTCACCTGTATCTCACCTTCACATGTCCTGCACTTGTTGAGCTCAAAGGGGAAGATGATGTCATCCTCATTCTGGCAGAACTCACAGATGAAGCCTTTGGCTTGGCACAGCTGGAAGGAGAAAAGATGAGGAAAGAGCAGCTAAATGCTCATCTCCCTGGCAAGTAGGGCAGAAAGTAGAGTAGAGCAGGACAGCAGGACATGGTGCCCTGCTCTAACCATGTGGGACAGCCCTTCCCCACCATGGAGCACAGGAAGGCTGAATCAACCAGTATCAGGGGTGGGGGAGAGCCAAAATGGGGTAGCAAATATCCCATTTGTGCTGGGTAGGAGCTCTATGATGCAGGCAGGGAAGAGTTAGCATTGAATCAGTTAATCTGGTGGCTGCCCTGCACACCAAAGCCTCCCCATCAGTTATCTTTGCAGCAAAGCTTGCCCCCAAGGGTGCAGAGCCATGCAAGAGGCAGGAGAGGAGACCTTACCATGCACTTGTCAATGTGCAGGCTGCCTGCCTTCAGGAGCTCCGTCAGACGAGGCATCAGGTCCCCTTTCTTGATGGCACTGAAGTCACTCAGAGAGTAGAGGTGCAAATCCTCTGTCAAGTGGCCAGGCACTGTGTCAAAGGAGTCCAGGAGGCTGCAAGGACAGAGAAACCAGAGCTCAGAGAAGAGTGACTCCACTAAGACCCCCCTCTCCACTCCTTATGCTTTCTCTCCCCCTCCACTCCCCTCTCTCCCCACTGCTCAATGCACAGGCTGCACAGATTCCCAGTGCAAACTGCCAGGGGACAGAACCAGGACAGCAAAACAGCCCGGGACTCACTCTTTAGCTAGGCGGCACGTCTTGAACATGTTCTTCATGTGGAAAAGCTGGATTCGCAGCAGCTGCAGAGGAACGGAGGACAAAGAATCAGTAAACAGAGCACTGTCCTCGGCCAAGCAGGTCTGCCCCATTCCCTGTGCTGCTGAAATAACTGCTGCTCCTCAGCTGCTGCTCTCCTGTTTCCAAAGTGTTTACATCACACAGGGCAAGGCGAGCACAACCATCATCGTGTGCTCTAGGAGATAAACTGAAGCCCAGCTGGATACCAGCCACAAATTCCTTTCAACATTCCTATGCCACTGAAGAAATAAGAAGAGGTGAATGGAAAGACATAGTAATGAGGTTTAAGACCTCCAAAACTGCAATATCTGCTTCTCCCCAGCTTCCCTGAAATACAGCTTACAGTTGGCAGCCACCCACCTCGCCAAACCCCACTCAGGAAGGCACGGAAAGGGTCTTACCCGCACTTGGTTGAGAGCCTTCACTTTCTGGTACAGGGCAGGATTGATAGCCTGCACGTTGAAGAGCGGGTCACTCCAGATCTTGCTCAGCAGGTCTTTAGAGAAGTTGCTCACGTAGTACTTGCTGAAGTCCCACTTGCGCAGGATGCGGCTGGGGATGACGGTCTGGGCGTTCTCGTGGCAGCACTGGCAGAAATACTTGCCCAGGTACTCGCAGTACCGCAGCCGCTTGATGTAATCTGGCCAAACCCAGGCAGACAGGCACGTCAGCCCAGGCACGGGCTCTGCACAGCCACATGCTGCACTCCCAACACTGCTCAGCATTTCCAAAAAGCAAGGAACTCTGCCTTGCTGGCATCTCCTCCAGCCCAGAGTGCTCAACACTGGGGTCTGCAAGCACTCTCTGACTGCAAAAGCCTTCAGGACCACTAGTCCTGTCTCACACAGCCACATCTACCTACATATTCAGGGAAGAGCTCTGCAGCTGCAGAACCTGCTGGGAGCTTGAGGACCCAGCAGAGGATTTTGCCTTACAAGAGTCAAGATCTGAAATGCCTTCCAAAGGACAGGCTGGCGGCTCTATGCCTCTACCAGCTCTGTGACCTTCTGGAAGAGGCGGCTCCTCTGTGGATGGTGCACACCAATATGCAGGCAGAGCTGGCAAAGGCAGTGTAGCACTGCCCCAGTGACCTTGTGCTGAGCTCTACCACCACCCACCCACTCAGCATCTTCCCACTTGTTTGCAGGTTCTTCCCCACTCTCCAGCTACAGGTCAGGCTCCCAGCACTCACCAGGATCAGTCCGGATGCCACAGCCTGCACACCGGTAATTCTGCTTGGCCACAGCCACCTTCCTCCTGCTCAGAGACAGAAGACATCATGCATGATCAGCCCTGATGGTACCTGGCACCAGAAGATGGTTACCAGCACAGGCCTGAGAGGTTTATGTGGACAACACATCCAAGGGAGAAAGCCCTGCTGTGTCCTGGGTCACACCAAAGGCACTAACCCCAGGCACTGACTCCATCTCACCATCTCACTGTGGTGACCACCGTGGATTTACCAGGCTCAGAGCAAGGAAATCCCAGCGACCAGAGGATAAGCAGCCTTGGTGTTGATGGAAAAGGGATGGAAAGGGCAGGTCCCCCGAGAGCCCCCAGCCCCACGGGTCCTTACGCTGGGGCTGGGTGAACATTGAAGATGATCTGCGGTCGTGGCGGGGCCCACTCCAGGTTTCCGCGCACCCGAATCCTCAGCTTGTAGATGTCAGCGTGTTCTCCATCGTCAGGAGAGATAGGCAGAGAGTCAGGGATGGGCAGGAGCTGGGAGAGGCAGGCAAGAGGGTCAGATCCCTATCTGGTACTGCAGAGGAAGTGCACCTGGCTGGACTGCTAGAAACCTGCAACTGCAGCCCTCTGGAAAACTGCCAGGCACCGAGTTGCTCCTTCAGCTCAATGGGGGCTGAAGAAGGGCTGTCCCCAGGGATTGGGACACTGCTGTAGGAGGCTGCAGTGGCACAACCCTGCTTGGCTGCATCCATCTCCAAAGCCCAGACAAACCCCCTCCTCCAGCTCCACAAATAGAGCACTAGGACAAGCAAGCCCCACTCAGCAGTGGCCTGAAGCCAGGGGTTCAGGGAAGATCAAATGCAATCAGTGACAGGAACTCACAGCCTTACCTTCTGTGGGGCATCATGCTCGGGGACCAGCCACTCCAATTCAGAGGCAGCTGGGAGCTGCATGCCCTCAAACTGCTTCAGCAAGCCCATGGCCACGGCCTCTGCCGAGTTTGAATTGAGGAAGGAGTGGGATCTAGACAGCAAAGGAATTGTTAGTACTGGATCTCACAGCTGTGCCCTCCTTGCAGCCCCATGCCAGCCCCAGCTCAAGCCAAAGATCCTCCCTCCAACTCCGGTACCTTAATTCTGCACTGCTACACAGGCTTAAAATTAATGTATGTGATTGACTTCTGTCTTTGCATCTGTCTCCAGGCAAAGCTGGCAAATGGCACCACAACAACTGTTCAGAAAGGCAAGCAAAACTTAACTCACTTAGCAAAACCCGTGCCTGTTTGCAGGGGAAGCTGCAAAGTGACAGCCAGTGCCCGTGTAAGCCAGAAACAACTGCTCTCCCATTATGAACCTACCCAACCATGGACACAGCTTTGTATTTCACCACACGAGCAGAAGGGTCCCCAGAGAGGGAGGGAGGGAAGGAGGGATATCTACTCCAGTGAAAAACAGCAACTGATGCACATTGAAGAGCAGAGTTGGGTAGGAAAGAGAACGTGGTACCAAGATGTGTCACCATGAGGTTGAAGACGTACATGGAGTCCGAGGAGAGAAAGGACTTCCTGCTGGAGTCTGGGTTCCTCTTGATGTCTGCATCTGAATCACAAACAGACAAGGTGGAACAGATGGGACAGGGCAGGGGGATACACTCATTTCAAACCAAAGCTTCAAGGTAAAACTCATCAAGCTGTTCAAAAGCACGTGAACTACAGCATCGACTTCTACCAGTGGCACTGAGCAGCAAGGAGGGGTGCAGCCTAATCAGTCGGCTGTCGGAATTACAAGGGAAAGGCATGGTGGGATGCTGTGAACAGCCGGCCTGAGGTTTGGGGGAGACAAGTGGCTGCTGGTACAGGTCACACACCAAGTCCTAGCAGTGACACAGCCTGAAACAGAACACACACAGGAGCCTGGAGGGCAGGACTGCAGGGTTAGCAAGAAGGTTTAGTAGCTCTCTACACACAGTATAGATGGAAGAGATTAGCAATGGGATGCAGAGCCCTTCTCTCTACTTGACTGCAACCTCTAAGACCAGACATTGGCCATGTCACAGCTTGTCAGTGACTGCACAGCCAGGGCTGGCAGCCCGTGCCCAGCACTGCCCAGACACATCAGCATCCCTGCAGAGAAAGGGCCCGCAGCCACGAGGCCAGCCCTCTGCAGAGGTCACAGACTCATCTCCCAAGGAGGGAGGGGTCCAACATAAGGTGCAGGACACTGGAGTTCTGCTCCCTCCACCCCTCCATCAGCTCCCAAAGAGCCCTGGGCTGCCCTGCAACTCAGGTACCAGGCAGTACCCAGTGGAACCTGCACCACTCATCTTTCTTTCACTCCAGCAGATTAAACCCTAAAGGGAATCCATCTCAACAGTAGAAGACCCCTATGTCAGGACACTTCCAGTTGCACAATGCAGACAGAAGCAGACAGAAACTCTGCTTCCTGGCAGATAAGGCTCCCAGAAAAGGGAAGAGGGCATGCAAGGGGAAAATACTACAGGTTAGGACAGAAGAGTGGCCAAAGCCACAACCTTCATCCCAGCACATCTCCTGTTTTGTACCTCTGGGGAGCTCTAGGAATGGTCTGCAGTGACCACACCACCTCCAAACAAAAGCCTGTAGCTTCCCCTGCCCCAGTGCTTGGCATGGGGAGGCACAGCTCAGGGTCCCTGCTCCTGTACCTCAAGCAGGTTGACTAACACAAATCTGCAGAGAGCCCACATGATCCCGGCCAGGCACCAACTGCACACTGAGGCCAAGGGAACCACAGCCTGTGAGCCAAGGCAATCACAGGCTGAGTGAAGAGCGTCCCCCTGCCCCAAGCTTTCCTACAGAGAGCAGGACTGCCCTAGCAACAAAGGGAGCAAGTCCTGCAAATTTACAGACTCACACTACTGGAACTCAGCTTAGGCACTTGACCTTCGTTGTTTGACATCCATCGCTAAAACAGGCACAGGGAAGCATCCTAATGTTAAGGAATCCACATACCTATGTTATGCAAACTGAATTTCAGCTGCAGAAAACAGGGAATTCAGGCAAACAGCCTCACGACCTTGTGGGGCACCAGCCAGACACACCTGCTGTGCTCTGGTGCCTTCTGCTCTGCACAGGAAGGTCCAGCATGGTCCCAGACCACGATGAACACCAGGCAACAGGGGGACACACACAGCAGAGAGTGGGCCAGGTGCCATGGGGAGGCAGAGCCAGCACATTCAGGTACTGACATGGTCTCAAGGATGGCAGAGGGAGCCAGATCTGACCCCAGGCTTCTACAGGAGCTAACACTGGGATCCTGACACTACTCGCTTCCTAACGTTAACTGCAAACACTCCACAAATCCTCATTAGCTACCCAAAACATCTCTGCTGCCAATGCTACCACCAGGTGAGACAGTCCCCAGGAGGCTTGTGAACAGCCTCCAAATCAAAGGACATCACCACACACCCAAAATGTCAGCTTCAGGCCAGGATCACAGCCTGGTCTGTGAACACAACAGGGCTGACAGGAAAGATCTGAGCACCAGGAAATCCAGCAGGAGCAACGTGCTGGTGCTGAACACCTGACAGGAGAGATCAGCAGCAGCCCAGCAGGCTGTTCCCTTGCTAAAGCAAACAAGAAGCACATGAAGGTTATTTAAACACGGCCAGCAGACCAGAAGGATTACCTAGTACTACTGTAAACAATAAAAACATTAAGCTGCATGTGATCCCAGTGCTTAGGGCCTCCAGCATGAAAAAAATGCCTGGGCCCTGTCTGATCTCACTACTGCTCCCTCCAGAACTTCTTTCTACAAGGATTCCACTCCAAGTCAAGTCTGAGCAGAACAGGAGGGGCTGGCTGTGGTTCAGATCTAAGCTATGGCATGCCAGCTCTGCCAAGTCAAGCAGGATAATGCTCCCTAAGGCACTAGGGATGAAGACCTGGCCCCACATCGTAGAGGACTCTGCTCTCATTCAGCCCAGGCTCAGCCTTCAACACCTACAGAGCCACAAAGCTGTGTCATTGCCCTGTGAAGTCCTACTCCAAGCAAGACAGATCTTCACCACAGCAGGCACTTTTGATACATCCAAAATACTGCACGGCAAAATGCCCCGGGGGATGGAGCCCACAGCAGAACTCCTCTGCCTCCATTCTACTCCATCCTGCCACAGCTTTTCTTGCTGACATCTGGATGGTACTGGAACTAATTCCCAGTTCTGAAACCAGGCAGATTTCAGAGAAGTGTGCCCGTGCACACATACACACACACCTTGCACACACACACACGCGCGCGTGCCCGGGGGAGCACTGCGGGGTACCTGAGAACAAGGAAGCCATTGACACTGAGAGGCCGTTCTTGGACATTTGAATCAGGTTAGATCCATCGTTACCATCTGTATGACACGGTGATGACAAAACAGTTGACTTCAGTGCTTCAGCCAGGCCAGAGAGAAAGGGCATAAAACAAGAGCAGCACTCACACGAGGAGAGCCCAGAACTGAATTCACACACTCCTCCATGGGCTACAAAACTGAGCCCAAAACCTTACCCTCGTGGACTGAAAGGAGAGGTTGCTGTCAATAGTCAGGAGACAAGAAGTTTAAAGCTGAAGACTGAACAACTCCATCTTCTTTTTAAAGTAAGAGAGATGGAGGTACTGCTGAGAAGTAAGTCATCCACCTCAGAGGATGAACAAGGCTCTGAAGGAAATGAATACCCAGAGACTCGCGCTGGTCTCCTGTGGGTGATAAGCTCAGCCACCCAAGCTGCCAGGAGCAGAGACTAGAGGTATTGCAGGTCAGGATGTGACCAGCACCCACCATCCAATGGGTAAGTGGTCAGATCTACGGCTCCTTCTGCCTGGGGAGGAGAAGAGCAGGATGGCAGCTCTCCCACTTCTCTAGCTGTGACAGCAGCTACGTGTACCAGGCAATGAAATGGAAACCATCTACCAGCCACAGGCACAGAATGTGTCAGGGTTACAGAAGATTCTGAAGGAAAGTCATGCCACCACATGAGGGAAACTGATTGCTCTGCTTATACTCAATTCAGCCAGTTGTTTGGGAAAAGCCATCCTGAAGGCCAGAGGGACAGGGCCTTCTTCAGCAGGACTGACCCCAACACAACCACACCGAGAAGTCTGTTTCTATGAAAGAAGCCGACACAGCCATTTCCTCCTACCTCGAATCTCATACTCTTCCACATCCTCCGCAGAGCCAGAGTCAGAGAGTCGCATGGAGCCACGGGAGCTGAACTGGGACCCGCTGTCTGTCGCCACCAGACCTGGGAGAAATGCGTCACAGCCAGGTCATCAGTGGAAGTGCTCCGAAGGGTCACTGACAGCTATGGGATGAGGGGATAGCCAGGTATGGCCAGGGAAGGGAGGGATGGAGCTCAAGGATGGAACACGCTATTGGTTCCAAATGAAATTACATTCCATAACCCAGTGCCAGCAGTGTTATCATCGGATGGTATCTGCCACATTATGGTCTTCAATAGCAGCAGTTTCACAAATCTTGACAGCACCTTGGTAGTAATTTAACTGTTTGCAAGGAATGGGCAGGAAGGCAGGCAGCTATAGGACAGGCAATGAACAGAAAACCCACAACCCATTAGCTGATGAGCCCAAAACACATCACCCACTGTCTGAGCCCATCTCCTGGCAGGTAGGGAACAGGTGCCTGGTGCGGATCTGCTGGCGCCGAATGCGAATCTTTTGTTTAAGCTCCTGGATCTCCTTGTCACTGTCCTCCTCCTCCTCCTCCAGCTGCCGGCTCATCATGTTGCATTTCATCAGCTCAATGGCAGCGATCAGGGACTCTGAGATGCTGAAGTGGGCATTCTCCTGCAAGGCAAGAGCAAAAGCATTCAAGGCTATGCCTTGGACAAACTAGGAAGACTTCGTAAAATTTTGTTCCCCAAGCACGACAGGAAAGAGCTTATTACTCATGGATGGTGGTGAAAGACATTAATCTCTGTCAGCCCTGTAAAATATGACTCTTCTATGAGGACCTAGAAAACAAAGCCTTCTTGGGCATCAGAATATTCACAAAACATAAGAGGCATCCTCCAAAGAGGATGTGCAACACATCCACTCGGGGGGGAGGTCAGCACATGGCCCTGAGAGGCCCTAACACGTTGCAAAGCTGCCATATGTTTGACAGATGGGCAGATCCCAGCTACCAGACACCTCCAAGGAGCTCAGCCTTGGAGCTCTGTGCACAGCTCTGCAGCAGGCAACACCATGGCATTATCTTCCCCATGGCAGGAAGTATCCCCGAACCTACACCAAGATACAGTCTCCAATGCACACAGGCTGCTGCTGCTTCCCTCACCTTCTCCAGGTCTGCACAGCTGCCAAAGTCCTGCTCAGAGAGGTAGCTGATGAGGGACTGCCCTTCCGAAGGTCTCCTGAACATCCCTTCCCCCGAACTCAGGTACTGTCCAGAGTCTAGAAAAGCAAGAGACACAGGTATGAGGGAAGGACCTGCTATCTCCATGCCACCAAGCCCTGCCAGCACCCAGCCAGCATCCCACAAGCAGGTGCCAGCAGCTCAGGCCACTGCAGCCCATGGACGAACCTGACGAGGACTGAGTGTCCCTGCTGAGGCTGCCTGTACTCACCATACTCCATGTAGAGGGAGCTGGGTGTGCTCAGTTCACTGCTCTGCGTGGAAGCAGAGACCGGCCCTCTCCCTCCACTTGGATCACCATGGGACTCTGGAAGGGAAGATGACACCAGGCACACCTCAGTACCTCAGAGGCACCCAGCCACTGCACAGGGTGAAATGAAAGGGGCTCAGCATCACACACACAGGCACGAATGGATGGAAGTAAAGAGACACATCTTCCTGCTCCATGCCACAGCTGAGGGCAAGCCCAGGAGGAGACAAAACTAGAAAGGCTTTTCAGGCAGGAGAAGGGGCATGAAGGAGAGAAGATCATGAGAGCCACGGAACAGCCGAGTCCTGAGCCTTCCTCTGTTTACCCCAGAGTAGAGCTGGGGGACACAACATGCTCCAGCAAGTACCTCTTGCCAGCCTCTTCTTCCTGATGGAGCATCTCTGAGGGCAGTTAACCCCCAGAACAGAGGAGAACAGGGAAATGTGAGCAGCCAAAGGATCTGCAGGGGTCCCTGCCCTGCAAAGCAGCCTGGACACCAGTGTAAGGCAGCATCTGAAGGACATGCTCCTGCTCCACTATAAGCCAGGGCTCCCCATACACAGCGCTGGAGCCTGGGTGCAGTGCTCAAGGTGACCTACACGGGCTGTGGGCAGGGCTCTGCCCCACGCACGCACCGTGGTGCAGCTCCCTGCCAGACTGAGCCAGAGGAGACTGCCAGGAGCTGGCCTGACCAGGGACCAAGAACAGGTGGTGCTCTAAGGAGAGCCAGAGCCCCAGGGAGCACCTGGATGGAGTGGCTGGGTGACAGAGGACTGCTGAAGGACACTGCAAACACGCTGACTGGAGTGGGACAGGAGCATACAGCTCTGGATACAGGGCAGGTGCCAGCTGACATCCTGAGTATAGCACAAGGGCAACTCTGTCCTCTCAACCTCCTGCTCACTTTTGTTCCCAGCTTTATGCTGTAACTCTGATGCAGCTGGAGGCTCTTGAGCCCACCAACATCAGCCTCTCCCTGTCAAGGCCATGAAGCAGCAGTCACCAGGATGGAGCCTGGGATCAACCCACCCCACGAGCTGGGAGACAAAAGAAGACTTGTCAGGGTAGGAGACTCACAGCTACTCACTGTAGCCTGACAGGGTGTCCTGCAGCCACCTCAACACAGAAATCACCTAATGGGGGGGATGCCTGGGGATGCCACGTACAACAGAGCCTACTGCTGAAGGGTAAAGCAAGGCAGTGCTTGGCATCATCTGCTGGAGCAGGACACAGGGCTGGACACACCTCTCTGAACACCCATCACCCCCAGGGAGGAGCCTTCCCAGACACAGAACTCTCAGGACCCAGATGTGAGCTCAACAAACTCAGTCCCACTGTTCAGTGGATGCAAAACAGCCCAATTTTTTGAGCTGCTGACTTTTTCTGCATGTGGGACAAAGGGATGGCAGCACCCCAGCATTTCTGCTTGGGGGCAAAGCCATCCTGAAGGCCAGAGGGACAGGGTCTTCTTCAGCAGGACTGACACCCAACACAACCACACCAAGAAGTCGGAGTGCCCAGTTCTTTGCCCTGAGCCCAAAAGAGCATCCAGGAGTCTCAGCTGTGGGTACATACATTGGAAATCAGTCAACACCAAACCTCCCTGTGCCACAGATCCATAAAATAAAAGGAAAAATCAGATGTTCGAGCCCATGCCTACTTAGCTGCCAGCGCTTATTCACTAGGTGAGAGATGAAACCTCTCCTGGCTTCCGAGGCAGCGGGTGGAGGGAAGGGCAGGGGACATAGCTCAGAGACTTGGTGGCCAGCGCTCCCTAACGCCATGCAGGGGAGCTGGACACACTTGTGGGTCTGGTCCACTGCTTCCACAAACCAAGCTGGGATCTTCAGTCGGGTTGCATGCATAAACCAGACCACACTTCAAAGCATCAGCTGGGACACAGCAAAGAAAGATTTTTTTGGTTTTCTATATGAACACTAATGGGTTGATGGCAATCCTGAACTTGATGCAATGATCACTAATGAAGGGCTGTTACACTGGCTCCCAAACCTGCCACTGGATCTTCTATTATAATGGTGATATCCCTGAGGCCTCCTGGGCAGACAGAGGAGGAGAAGGGCAGCGTTAAGGGAGAGAAAACAGAGACAGACTGGTTACTACTCAGCAAGGACCTCCACTTCTCCAGTGAAGGCAGCACCAGAGCAAACTCCCACAAACTGGTTGTCCCCTCACACCCCCCTCTCCCCATCCCTATGTATTCACTAACTCAAGACCACAGGAGAACCCAGCAGGTTACCAGTGGGACGACATCCTACCAGTAGGACGAACCCAGGCCCCAGTCCCATATCCCAGCCAAGCAAGGCCAGTGGGGAAGCAGAACAGCTGATGCCACAGCATTGCTGCCATTTTCTAAGATTTTGGTAAAAGCTGGCAATACCAGTAACAGTCCATCCCAGGGCATTCTGGGAAGCAAGATGTCATCCCATCATTCCAGTGTGGAGCTGAAAAGCCAAGGGAAAAGACCAACCACTTGCCCACTGTCCCTCTCTCCAACATGATCCATGGAATCAAGGGGGTGGCCAGCACCAGCCTTCTGGTACCAGGGACTCCCACACCCAAAAGCCATCCCAGAAAAGCTGTCCCATTACCGTGCAACTTCCCGGAAGTCACATTGGTGTCAGAGTGTGAGCGCACGTGGCTCTTCTTGAGGATGCCCTGTGGAGCTGATGACTGTCCCTCCGAGAAGCTGGACCGACGCAACAGGCTCAGGCCCCTGCTGCCACCTCCACTTGCCCCCTGCTCCCCCAGGGATGATACTGAGTCCAGCTTCTGGGAGCTGCTGGAGGAAAAGAGTTTAGAGCTACTGCTCTTGGTGCTGCTGGTGCTGGCGCTGCTGCATGCCCGGCCACGGCGTCCCAAGTTCCCAATGGCCAGGTACTCTGGCCCGTCATTAACATCACTCTGTGCATCATCCTGACTCCCTGTGCAGGTATCCTCGCTCTGGCTGTTGGTGCTGGAGCTCATCTCGCTGGCTGGAGAGAAGGGGTCTTTGGGTGAGGGGACGTGGAAGCGGGTGACAGAGCCGGGCTGCTCCAGAGGGGACCTGCCCTCACTGAAGGAGGAGGACCGGGTAGATGGGCAGTGCTCCTGGGGCTGGCTGGAGTTGGAGCTGCCACAGGAACTCACTGGTCTCCTGTCTGGACAGAGGCAGGAGCATGATTTCACACACTCTGGCACAAGGAGACATATCCTGTGGCAATAAGCTTGTGGCTTCACACCAACATGCCCATCCACCACAGGCAAATCCCTCCCACCCATCATGGGCAGAAGTCTTCCATACCCATCCACCCCAACAAACACACAAGCAGATAAAAAGGTAAAATCTTTTCTGGGTCTACTCTAAGCTCCCCAGCCCACCCTTGATACCTGCGAGGCCAGAGGAGGCTGGATGTTGGAGGCTGGAAAAGGACCCAAAGCAGCGCTGCTGTGTGCAGGCGGCAGCAGGGACGCACGGGGATGCAGGGAGGGCAGTCAGGCTCTGACTCTTGGTCACTGGAGATGGATTGTCACTCTTCCTGGTAAGCTGAAGAGAGGTGGCATCATCAATAAATCAGCATCTATGGGGCTATATGTCAAAAAAGTAGCAACAGAAAGGGATCAACCTACAAATGCCTGGTCACCAACCACAAACGATGTGGCAGCGCTGGGAACACGACGGTGGGGAGGGAAAAACACGGCAGCACAAAAGGGAAGCAGCTCTTTGTTCACAGCTACAGGACAGATTCCCATTGGGAAATTACCAGGCTCTCAGTGAAATGATCCAGGCAGCCCAGCACTCCCGGCAGACGGCTCTCATGTCCCTCAGCGCTGCGATCACACATCCCTCTTGTCCCGGCAGAAGGGTCTGACGCGCACAGGGACGGCAGTGACGTGCCGGCCAGCTGAAAGAACACAGCCCCCATTTAACGAAGCCTCATTAATTGCTCTCCTCTGGGGAGCTCTGTGCAAAGAAGGCAGCTGCTGTTTCCCTCCTCTGGAGAGGGGGCAGCTGGCACAGGGCTGCACAGGGGGTCACTGGCATAATGAGCAGGAGTAGGCACCCACGTGTCCTGGGGCATTACCCATCCCCTCAGAGGGTGACTGGCCCTCATGACCAGGCCGCTCTGCGTGCTGGCCCTGAAGCCTGGGATTGTTGGAGAGGACTTCAAAGATGCCTCTTACAAGGAACTGGTACTCAGGTCCTCTACTCAAATCCTTGGTGCAAGCCTGAACCAAGGTGCCCCACTACAGGCTCCACACAGCCATCTCCCCCACCCTGATCCCTGACAGGTCATGCAGGCAGGACAAGGACCAGCTCCCCACTCTCCTCCCATCTTGGAGCAACTTTTACTAGTTCCAAGTCCAGCCCTTGTCCAAGGGCTCCGAGTGCCCTGAATGTGACCTTGCGGGAGCAGCTGCAGCCAGTCGGCATCTGGGGAGAGCCAGATGTAAAATCTGGGACCTCAACTCACCATGGAGGTGTCAATCTGAGCCAGAAGCCTGGGGTTGTTCTGCTCAACAGCTTCCAGGCACTGCAGCATGGCCGTGACGTGGGCGTCACTGAGCAGGAAGGCAGTATCTGGGGAGAAAAACATGCTGCTCAAGGGAGTCCCTCTCACCCACACGGTTTGACACACCAGTTGCTCACATGTAAACCAACTTGTATGCTGTCCTCCCTCACTCCCACACAGCTTGGAAACGCCACCAGCTAGATATTTTCCTAGTAAGAAGGAAAAGGCCCATTGCCCTTTACCTGTGTAGAACTTCCTGATGTACTGCCGGTTCCCCAGGAGCGGCCTCAGCTGCGCCGACAGGCAGTGGCACTGCAGGCTGTGCTGCAGCCACAGCTGCGCAATGGCCTGGTCCCCTGGGCCCTCGGGGTCACGCTGGCCGCTCTCCTGCAGGCTGATGAACTGGAAAGGGACGTCAGGCACAGGTTAAGGCAGGCAGAGGCAAGAAGGGGAGCAGGGCTTGTTCCGCCGCATGGCTTTGGTCCCCTTGATAACAGCAGCTTTCCCGTGCCAGTCACCGTCAGCGAGAAAGAGGGCATGTCCCAGCAGCTCCCCAGCCACCAGGGAGGCAAAAACACCAGGCAGCTTCAAAGGTCAGCCAGTGACCAAAGTCCTCTGACAGCCATCAGCACAATGAATTTCCCTTGCACACTCTCCCACCCGTGAGCCTTGCCCCTGACCTGGAGGGACCCCATGCTCCCAAATCCAATCTGACCCCAGTAGTGATGGTCATTTTCTTGCTGACACATTAGCTGGGAAAGGCCACGGCAATGCCTGAGCTGCTGCAGCTTGCAGAGCTGGACTGGGGTTACACCCCCGTTCCCCCAGCAGCAGGCTGGACACAGGGACCACCAGTGGCCAGCCCTTTGTGCCCATCCATAGCAGGAACCATGGATGTCAGCATGGTGCAGCCGAGGACCAAGAGCATCTCCATATACCAGTGGTTGGCACAAGTCAGGAATTGGAGAATAAATGCGTGGTGAAGTCACAACCCAGAAAAAAGGACAGTCTTTAGAGATCTGCACAGACACATGAATCACCCCTGCGTACACACAAGCACCACTTATGCCAGTTCCCTTGGTGATGCCTGCTGCACCCAGCCCAGCAGAGCTGGAGACTGGCCTGGGAGAAATAAGCAGCCAATTGTCTCAGCCCAAGCCACACTGAGTTCCCAGGACACAGCTTGTACCCAAACACATGGCTGCATCAGCCTCCACAAGCCACGGAGCCACTTTACTCACAACAGCCCAGGCACCACTGTCCCAAGGGTGAAGCTCCAGCCCAGCTGCCCTCTCCCCTCCCACTGGGCACACGAGGCCACCCCACCAGAACCCACCTTCTCCAGGTGATGAGCAGAGCCAGGACTCAGCCAGCGAATGTCCTTCACAAACTGCCAGTAATCCTTCTGCCTGCAGCACACCTGCCCAGGACAGGCACAGTCAGGTACCACCTCCCAGGTGCCAGTTAAACCAGCACATCCCCGTTAGTCCCTTGCTGCCGTGAGAGGACATGCTGTTTGCCTCTGCTTTATTCAGACAGTGAGGGGTTTTCTTAGTTATTCTTCCCGTTAGAGAGGAACTGCAGCAGAGTTGCTGTTTTCCTCTCCACCCTATTGGCTGTAAACGCAGACTCAAAAAGTGTCTCTTCACCAAAAAGCTGATTATTTTTACTTCCATCCCTATTTCCTCTTTCACAAGTGACAGAGGAATGGCTTCTCTTTTAGTGGTTTATTTGGTTTGGCGGGGGAGTAGTTAGTTTTATAAGACTAGGAAACTAACATGGCAATTTTAGTTTTCTAGACTGAACTGGGTTTTCTGGACAAATAAATAAAATTCATTCAAAAGTTTAGAAACCTCTTACCCTAGTTTTCTTAATGTGTACATATGGATTTTTTTCACCTTTTTTTAAATTCCCAGCTGTAGGCAAAAAAGTTGCCAAGAAAATAATAAGTAAACGGAAACATTTTGCTGGAGCAACTATGAGACAACTGCTGTTAGGAAGCTGTATTTTTATGGGCCTCCTTTTGCAACTCCCATAGCTTGACTGGTGTCACACATGCCTGAGCAGAGGACACATTCTCAAACGGAAGAGCTGTCTTTGCCTACAGCAAAAGCACAGAGGAAGGTAACACACCATCCTGCTTTGCAGGTCTGGCATGAACTGTTACCAACAGACAGACAAGTATAAATCATTTAAACCTCTCTTCCTGAAGCCTGTGAATAGCAGGTCTGTCAGAAGGGAGCACTGCGCTCCTCACATGGAAAAGGCAGCTCCTCTCTGTCGATCTCCCAGAGAATGTCCCTTGTCCATGCAGCTGGGGACTAACAGGAACAGAGCAGCACCTCAACTAATGCTGTCTGCAGACTCAATAAACCAGGGAGCAAAGCTCCCTGCTCAGGCAACCTGCCAGTCTGGCTCTTCCTGGAGGTTTATTAGCTTGGGTGCAGCACTGCACAGGTGTAGTTTTCCTGATGTGGGACCCAGCTGGCCCGTGCAAGCTCCCTGGGGCTCCTCTGTGCCATTCTCTTCCCTCTGGGTGGCAGAGCCACTGACGGGAAGCCTGTCCCCAGGCACGCCCTGCAGCCTTGCTTCATATTTCCACTGTAAATTAATTGTGCTGGTAATTGCAAGCTAAAGGGGAGATCTTCAAGCCTCTGCATACAAGTGGGAAAGAGAAATTCTTCCATGCAGCTATGGAAGTGGGGGAAGGCTGGGTGAGCAACTGCAGGCACAACAAGAGCCTGGAAAGAGTGATCCCATTCACGCAGAGCTTGGGTTTGGCTGCCAGCTCCTGTTATTAACACAGCTAACCAGAAACAGTAAAGATGCGAGGTTTCTCTTGCCAGGCCTCGCTGGGGACTTGTCCAAGTGCAGATGATACGGGGTTGACTCACTGCAAATGCAATTTAATCACTTGGCTGCAGCACAAAGAAAGGAGAGAGGGGCTGGCTTCAGCATGGGGGGCACAAGTACTTAGAAAAAACATATTGAAAGTAGATGAGATAGAAAGAACGTGCACCCAGGTCCCTCTGACAACCACAGCATTTGCCAGGCAAGCTCAGTCCCTGCTTGGATCACTTCCCACACTGCTACAAGCGCTGTGCCCACTCTGTGCTATGAGCGCAGAAGTGAGCTGCAGCACCTGCTTGTGACAGGCACTGAGCCTGTGACAGACAGACAGACAGACAGACAGACAGCTGTGCTGGCAGGACAGAGCCGTACCTTGTCGTGGATAAGCCCATGGTAGAGGATGCTGTGCATGTCTCTGCAGAGCCGTTCCAAGCCGCCATACTTGGACCAGACATTTGGGTTGCTGATGGACACCAAACCTTCCACTGTTGTCTTCAGGTTGCCAAGGAGCTTCCAATGCTCCTTCCTGCAGAGGAACACAGAAAGACACATCAGAGATACAGCAAGAGGAGCTTTGCAACAGGAACACTCTCTCAAAGGAGACCCTGTTCAGGCTGAAACCTTTGGTGGTCCAGAAGCTAGCTAAGGTGAGCTGAAGCACTGTGCACCTCCATGCATGGTTTGTGGACAACTGGCTGTATCATAATGATTCTTCTGATGACTGGTAGCCACCACCAGGAGACAGACAGAACAGACTAATGGCTCCTGCAACGTACTACTTGCCCAGTCTGGGCCAAAAAAGCTGGAAGTTGTCTCTATAGAGAGCCTCTTGCTTCACCAACATGCTCTCTCTAAGAGAGCAGCAGCCCCTCAGGAGCACAGCAGCTGCAAGGAAGGGTATGAGGGCCACCACATGGAGCAGACCCTGTGTTTACAGAGCAGCACTCCTTGAGTAATGCACACCACATTGAGCACTCCAGTCCTGCCAGGATGCAGAAGTGCTCCTCTCCCAGGGAGGTGACACTTCATCTGCATCTCCAGCTGTACAGCAGCTCTCTGGGCCCTGAGCTGCTGTAGCCACAACTTGCATCATGTTCTGGACAGAGATTAGCAAACTGCTGGTTAACTCTAGAGCATGCACAACAATTCACCAATATCATCCCCCTTGGCTGCCCTGCATACAGCAAGAAATCACCATTATCTACCACAAAGCAGGAGTGATGGTGCAGAGAGGTAACATCATTTGACTATGCAAAATGCTTTGGGGAAGGAAGCTTTGGATGACTGAGGTTCCCAATCAAGCTGCTTGACAATGTTGCCATATGAACAGCAACTGTCAAAAACATATTCAAATAGGAACCACTCTCAGAAGAACATGAATGTTGCAAGGTATAGTTAGGAGTGTAAATAACAAAAAAAAATATGTCTCTGCAGGGTTTGTAACAAAAGCACCCTAACTGACACCTTAGAATGGAAGTTCATGTTTTCAACTGGCAAGAAACAAGATGGTGTTTCAGCAGTTAATCCCTCCCACAGCCAAAACCATACTGGGTCTCCAAAACAAAAAAAAAAGAAAAAAAAAAAAAAAGAAAAAAAAAAAAAAAGAAAAAAATTAAAATAAATAACATTTTTAAAAACTGCTCTCATTTTCATCCCTTGGGGATCAAAGTGTGGGCCACATACTTTTGGTAATTAAAACAAAGCTTTTCTCACAAATATTCTCTTTTTGAGACTAGTTCACTGCTGCCAAACTGATTCGTTGAACAAGCAGATCATCAATTATTGGCTCTACTTCAAGCTCCCCATTCACTCCCCTTCCTCATGAGGGAAACATCACCACTTTCAGTGCCCACCTAAGCTTAAACCACACAGAAGCCAACCCATCCCACCAGCAAAGCCTGTCACCCTGACAGCACTGGAGCTCTAACCCAGAGCTGCAGTGCATATGGCAGCATGTGTATGTTTGTGTTGTACTCAGACTAACAGGCACAGTCAGGGCTTTATCTCAGGAGGGACTGAAGAAAAACGCACAGATATAAACCAGAGGCAGCTTCCTGAAGGAGATACAACTTGGGGAGACACAAAAAAATGACCCAGCTCTTCTGAATTTATGGGTTTTTTCCCATCCCTGCCCTGAGGGATGCAGATGTTCTTTGCCTATGGATGCTGAGAGAGGAATCAGCAGTCCCTGGTCAAAGAGCCCCTGCAGCCACTGAGCTCAAACATCACCAGCTCCTCCCTAAGATATTTCTAACAGACAGAGTTAGGAAATGCAAGTGAAAGCTCAGCCATGCCACTGATATTCTAAGTCAGTGAGTCAGGGGAACTCCCTCCCATGTTATTTCATGCTATAAAAATCAGGCAATGCACACAAGGATGTGAGGGTAGCACACGCAGATATGTGCCTTTCCAAATGAATGATCTCATTGAGGACTTGTGCGTCTCAAGACATAGGAAACCAGGATCCATGGCTCCCTCCTAACACAGGGAAACTAAGGGTAAGCAATCCTTGCACAAAATAACCTCAAAATAAAGCATATAGAGAATGAGCAGCACAATTAAAGCACTTTTGCAGAGGTGATCTTGAACCCAACAAAAGTGAATTAAATCCTGGTAAGTATCCTATGGGACTTGCTGGCCCAAAGCAGTTCACAAGTTGGACACACAAGACCTTTTTGATCCCCAAACCCCACCTGCTTCCAGGCTGGAACATCCTGAAAAGCACACAGTGACACAAGGCTGAAGAAATGAAGACCCATATAGTTGGCTGCAGGTGGCAGGGAAATTGAGAGCACAGCTAACCACATTTCAGCTTTGACCAAACTCTGGGGCAACCCTGAATTAGCAGCAGGGTTTGCTCCCCTCCCACTGACAGAGACTGGGTTTTGGCCGCCAGGAGGGATGGAGAAAGCCCAAGTTCCCTTTTCTGATGGTGTTCTGAGCGCTACTAAGAAATCTGCTTTACTTTGCTAGTGCTATAGAAAGCCTGGCATGGGGTAAGGCCAATTCACATTACATCACAAAAACACCCCAATTTGCAATAACAGCAAAGTGAGTAACACCCTAGAGGGTCACAGAACACAACCAGAGCTTCCCCTGCAAGAACCACACATGCTTCTGCTCTCCTGATCTAGCAGAGCTTGGTTCCCCCAACCAGAAGGGTCAAGGGTGCTTGCAGGGGCTGTAGAGCGGTGGTGAGATCTCAGCAGCATCCCTATCCTCCCTTAAAGACAACCTCTGATCCAGCCTCCAGTTTTAACCACCAGCTCCACAAACTTGGCACTGGGTTTCCTTTCTTTACCATAACAAACTCCACCTTCAGGTACAGCAACATCAACCTGCCATCAGGAACTGCCCCAAATACAACTGAACCTTTTGCTCTGGAGTGATAAAAGACAGAATCCAGCCTTGGGGAAAAAAATGGCTTAATGCTGCCACTGCTGACAACAGGGAATGCTGCTTGCTCTTCCAAGGCTTTCTCAGCCCCTCCATGCCAGCAAGGGTAGGAACTTCTCTTGGTCCAAGTCAGCAAACGCGACTCACAGCAGACGCAGGGAGCCATGCTGCTGACTTCTTTGTTTAAAATAAAACCAAACCCTGATTGCTTTCTGAAACAGAATCACACAGGTAGCCAGCATTCAAAAATGAACAATAAAAATGAAGCTGATCTTTCTTGCAAACATCATCTGCTGTGTATCTCCTGTGCTCTGCAGGAGGCACCCAGCAATGGTTGCTTGAATCCTGACGTCCACCTGGAAGACTCTCTTGATCCTTCTTAGCACACTGAAGAGGTCGGGATAAGGATGCTGAGGTTATGGACGGACTTCTGACAAATCTCCAAGGACATTCATTCCTGTGCTGGCTGTCAGCCCCTCCGGCAGAAACCAAAGACGCCACGTTACCCGCCCTGCGCAGAGCCTGCTCCCGCCTCGTTGTCCCCAGATCTCCCAGACAACCAGCAGCCCCTTCCCTGGACTCCCCCGCCTGCTCCTCCGGCAGGCTCAGCACTGCTGGGAAAAGGGATTAAAAGAAAGCCAGGCTTCGTGCAATTCATCTGCAGTCGCGGGGAGTGGCTGACGAGGCAGAGGAAGCCAGAAGAGCTCTGCCAGCCCAGCAGGGATGGGCAGGAATAGCCGAGCGGGTGGCTGGAAAAGGGACACGCAGGGTAACTTGCATCCATGCTAAAAGCTGGCACTGATATAAAATGGGGGCACAACCACAAAAGGCGCCCTCAGCAAACACAGCCTCGAGCTGCTGCTTACGGACGCATTCTTGCTCTGCACTGGCAAAGGATGAGGGAAGAAAATAGGGATTCAAGGTGGTTTTTAGCCTTCCCATGGCAGACAGCTTTACCTGCTCATCTGGCTAAGTCTCTCACAAGCAGATGACCACAACCTGTGGACCCAGGGTACTGTCCATTGGGCTTCAATCTGCACAGGACCTGCCTGTGACAAGCATGCAGGCAGCCAGAGGCAGCGACAGGCAGAGCAGATCCCCACAGCAGCCCACCTCCCTGAGAGCAGCTGCTAACGTCCCTCCCATGCTTACAGCACAGGTTCCCTTTAGGAACCCACTCCTGGAGCTCTGCTGTCCCTGAGGGTCTTGCTGGTGCCAGAGACAAAGGTGGCAGCTCTTTGCTAATCTGCCCAGCTGACCACTGGCCCCTAGAGCTGCTGTGTCCTCTGCAGCACCCCAACAGCCCTGCTCTCTGCCCAGCAGCACAGCACTAACCCTCCTGTCTGCATGGACAATGTCCTCCATGGACACTGGCATTACAGCCCTGCCACTCAACGCATTTCAGACCTCCTGCAAGGAGGAAAAATCCAGCACAAGATCCTCATTTTCCTCTCCTATGCTGGCAAAAGGATGGACTTCAGCAAAATAACTTTTGCCTTTGCATTTTCTGTAATCCACAGGAAGATGGATCCAGTGATCTCTATCTTACCACTAACTGCCACAATCTAGTGTGAAATGGCACCTCACTGGGAATAAATATGCTAAACCCATCACACAAACAGTGTAAGGCCCATGCGGGATCCTCCCCAAGACATCAGTGCCAGCCAGGAGAACAAGCAGGCCCCTGCATGTGCCAGCACCGGTGGGGGATGATGCCCTCCTTGTCCCTGGGGGAGTGGTGGGGGTGGCACCACCCCAGCCCTATTAGTCACACGATGGCAGAGTCTGGTAGTGCAGGACTTGTGCTTGCAAAGGCAAGAAAATGCACAAAGATGAGCCCGGAAAGACAAAGCAGTGAATGCAGCCAACTCCTTTTACCTTTTGGAACCTGCTCTGTCTGAAGCATTAGTAAAGAGGGAGAACAGCTCAAACTGTGCACATCAGAAGGCACCCCAAACCTGTGCTATAGCTTTAAAAGCACCGGTAGCATTTTCCCAGCTGATATGGCAAGCAGGAATAGAGCGACTGGCTGAACCCCTCAGATAAGGAATGCTTCTCTTCCATATCAAGTTTCAGCTGCTCCTTCCTCCCCAGCCAACACTCCCAGTTTCCATCCAACATTTACCCCGTGCTTGTGAGCACCAGGGCAAAACCAACGCACATGTAAAAACCTGAAGTAAATAGGACTCATCATCAAAACACCTCCAGGAAACAGCCTCTGCTGCTCATAAATGCTAACAAGAAAAACCAGGCCTGAAGCAAAAACGAAGACCACGCAGGTAAGGTCACCACAGCGCGGCCATGCTCACCGCCAGCCACGTGCAGGCGCAGGGCCTCGCCTTCAGGAATAAAGAGATAAATAAATAAATTTCTGTTCAGCACTTAGAAGAGGGGATGCAGATGACTGCCAGGAGGGACAGGAGATAGGATCCCATAGCAGCAAGGTGCAGAGCCACCGGAACGGTGGCAGAGTGGCGTCAGGGCGGGGTGGTTTCGCCCTTAAGCCCAAAGCGTGTGAAGCAGAGGCCTGGCAGCTGCTGTGCTGGCCATGGCTTATGGGGGACAGAGTGGGGACAGAGCATCAGGTACTGAGGGCACACATCCGTGGCCGTCACTGCCCCTCCAGTGGCCAAGACTCCTGCCCAGGGTGATGCGCTGGCCTCGGGTGGGTGACGGCTCTGACAGCCCGGGCCACTGTGTGCTTCCTCCCACGAGAGACCGAGCTGGGGACAGTGTCACACTCCGCAAGCACTGATCCCACTCACGGGGGGTTTGTTCATTCCCGGATCACTCCCAGGTACCCCCACACCTGCGCCCTGGCGCTGGCTGTGCACACACTCCCACACACCCACGCAGGGCGTCAGGTCTCCAGGAGCATCCCCTGCACATCCCTACTGCTTCCCAGGCACCACGCGCCTGCTGGCACTGCTGCCACCCGCGTTCCTGCACGCACACCCCGCGCCGCATCCTAGATAACTTACACACACACACACACTCTCCCACACACGCGGGAGTGCGCGTCACCCCACGCGTGCACACGCAGGACCCCGCCGCCCCCCGGCGCACACACGCTGCCCCACACCGCCGGCACTGGCGCTGCGCATCGTGTCACACCCGCGCCCCGTGTAACGCCTCCAACGGGCGCCCACGCGGGCCGCGGCCCCGGGAC
>VXBT01013584.1:113936-227088 GCA_013400235.1 Oriolus oriolus
GACGGGACCCTCCCACGGCGAGAGCGCAGGAGGGGCGAGGGTGGCGCCGGGGGCTGGGCACGGGGTCGAGTCCCGGCCGTGTCGCCGGGAGCAGCGGGGACCCGAGGGTCGCGATCCTTGGCGGGGAAGAGCCGGGGCGCCTTTGTGCCGCTTGGTGGTCTGAGTAGGCCGCAGCCCGGGGCGCTGCCTGCGTTTGGCCCAGTGAGGCCCTCGGTACCCGGGCTTTTGGCTGGGTGGCCCTCGGGGAGCGTCCCACGGCCTCGCCTGGCGCTCGTAACTACGGGAATGGGTGAAGTTTGGTGGTCTCTCAGCTGGCCTGGCCTTTTTACTCTTCTCAGGTTTGGAAGTCGGCAGTGGCAAGTCTCCCGTCTAACCCCTTTGCAGTATAAGACCAGTCACACCAAGCATGACGTCGCGTCTACCACGTAGTTTCCTGTGACAATCTACCCCGTTGTCCCCTGCCCTCCTGTTGCAGGGTGTGTGTGTTAGGAAGTTGCACAGACTCATTACGAACCTGCAGAGCTGTGTCTCTCCAGCGTGTCCGAGAAACTGACATCCACACTGTAGATACTTCAGTGAGGTATCTCAGAGAAGTTCTGTTCTGGTCCTGTGTACTGAGTCCCCTTAACAGTCAGGGACAATTTGGTGTGTTCATGGACTGCATCTTCCAGTTTACTTTTATTAGAAAAAAAAAAATTTAAGTTGGTGTTGTGCACTCCAAGACTGCTCTGTGATGCCACCAGAGCAAGATAGATCGGTGCTGTCAGGAGACTTTCTTCAAAAAGCAGAATCACAGTGTAAACTGAAATTATTAATGGTGGATTTGGCCTTTGTGGGCCACCATAAAATAAGAGGATTTGTGCAATTTTTTCCCTCTGTAAATAATTCAGTGGACTTCTTTGTTTGGGCAGTGGAGATATCTTGTGAAATGATGTTTAGAGTTTGTCTGAATGTAGAGTAGTGTTACAACATTCATAGAAAACTATAAATCTGTTTTTACTTTATAGCACACAATCTTTGTTTTCAGGGTTGCTAATAGAGTTACCGATCCTGGCTCATTGTATTTTCACATATTGTGATGTTTCCTGGCCAAGTTAACCTTGCAGTCAGTCACTGCTACATGTCCTGGCCATTAGCTAATAGCAGATTGCAGAGGACTATTGTAGTGTCATGAGGATGTTTTTTCTAAAGTGGTGTTGTGAAGCAGGTGTGTCCCGCAGCTTCTTTGGGTGTATGAGAACCTTGTCACCCATGGCTGCTGTCCCCAAGTGTGCCTGTGTCTGGTGTAACCAAAGAGAAGATGCAGTCCCACATCTAGTGTGATATTAAAGAACCTGACATGACCTTAATCTAGGAAATCTTAAGGTTTGAGATCTTGATGTTGAGTGAATTCTCGTATAGTAATAAAGATTAAACCTGTTTTGTTGTGTTATGTGCAGCTCATCTGCAGCTGAGCTTCCAGTTTGATACTGTTCCCAGATAACTGCTGTTCTAGCTGTAATTGTGGTGTCTGATCTCAGGCAAGATAGGAGAATGCTTCGATGTGGCTGCTCTAACAAATGCATGAAGTCTCAAATGTCCTTAATTTACCCAAATAAGAGAATAGCTGAAATTTAAGTGCTTTTGTTTAAAAAGTTGTAACCTTGTGTGCAGCAGCTTGCAAAAATAGGATTTAGGATGAAGCAGATGAACTGCGAAGCATGAAGTGTTTGAAGTGGCTTTGGTTTCCTTTGTGTATGAAAGGATAGTTTGGAATCCTTGCTCCAGGAACAACCCCTTTGGTAAAGAAGATTATGTAGATATCAAACCCTGAGTAACCTGTATCACTATTCCTTGTCCTAGTAGATTTCATCTGAATATTCAATCATTTTTGCAGCAGAGTGAGCTAATTTTCTCTTAGCTTTCCTTTAACAGGATACAGACCATTGGATAACAGTGTTGTGATTTTTGTTATTTATATTTTTTACACTGTTTTCTCTGTTCTGCCCTTTGAGTCCATTTGAACTCAGCCACAAACACAGTAACCCCATTTCCATCTCTCCTTGACTGAGAAGAGACTGCCCACATATTTGTGTAGGTTCCCTATTGAAACATTCCATTTTTTATGAGCTGTGCTCTCATGATAAAGATGCAGTAAACACAGTTTGACGATTTCCTTTAAGGTGATCTTGTAAACGAGCTGACAGTCAGATAAAAGCTGCCACACCTCTTTCTTTGCTCTTCTTTCCTGAGTTGGCTACCAGGTCGGTGAAGGAAATCAAACTGGTTTAGCATAATTTGCACTGGACAGACCTGCTGTTCACTTTTCATCAGCTTGTTTCTTACACATATTCTTGAACTGATTTATAACTTCTCTGAGATTGTTTCCCTGGACAATAGATAAGGTGATTGCTTTGGGTTGCAGATTCCTGGGGAGAGATGTCTTGCTTATTTTTTTCCCCATCATTTCAGCGTTGGTGAACATCTGAAGATAACTGATAGCCTGAGTTGTCTCTGTGTGATCTTTTTTAAGTAGCTTAGGATGAAAGAACTAAGACTGGAATTGACATTTTATCTGGACTCTGCAAAGTCTGGGAATGAGATTGGATTTACATTTTCTTTAACAATATACAAACACTAATGGAGTCATTCAAATTAAAATTTAATGCTGGGCTGAATGCCATGATCTGACAAGCCCCTTGCATTTTCTAGATGTATGCAATTGCTTCCCTTTTGCTGGGGCATCATATTATAAAGTAAGTTCTGTAAGACTTAACAGGGACTGGATGTTTATAGTGCTAATGTTTCTGGAACCTTAACTTGTATGTGCTGCCTTTGCAGGATTGACTGGTCTGTCTCCTGTGACTCCAGGCTGCGAGGGGTTTTTATTCAGTATGTCAAATTTTACACAGTATGTCAATTTTTCTTTTTTCTTTTTGTAGATGATATAATCAAGCTGAACAAGAAAGAAGAGAGAAAGCAATATTCTCCCAAAATAAAAAGAGGGCTTCAGCAGAATCGAGCTCGACAGTTCAGTTCACAAGGCTCCAAGTGGGGAATCCAGCAGCAGAAAGGTGTGTGTGCCTAACATAACATGGATTCCACATTATCTTTTTTGAGTTGAAAGGTAGCATAATGAAATGTGTGGATTGACATGGTCAGTTCACATGTCTTTCAAATAGTGTAATATGTCACACTTTTGATTATAATTCAGGGTTTTTTTAATCTATTTGGTTTGGTTTCTGATTCAGTGTGAGAAAGTAATTGACATGTTTGGCCACCAGGGAGCTTAGATGCTTGAGGGACTGTCTTTGACTCAAAGAAGAATTGGCTTGCTCTCTGACTCTTCAAATTAGTTTTAATTTTGGAAATTGTGATGGTGCTTTCCCCCTTCTCAGAGATGGACAGAACAAGCGCTTATGCCAAAGTCTGTGTATTGGGGGATGTGGAGGCCTTGGCGGAGCTCAGAGCTTTGTGCAAAAGAAAAGCATATTCATATTTACTGCGTAGAATTCTCTTTGTAGGCCTCCCCAAAGTATCTGTTACTGCAGACTGTGATGCTGGCTCAGGAATATTTAAATGGGTAGTGCAGAGTGTGAGTTGGCTATTCCTGGGATGCAAAGGCAGTACTGTGTCAGCCTTCTTAAGCCAGTGATTTTACAGTGGAATACAAAAAGGGGAAGCCAGTGTTTTAACAGTGGAATACAAAAAGGGGAAAAAATCATAGAGGCAGGGAGTGAAGAGAGGAAAAGTGCACAATAACAGCTTTGCTGTAGGTTCCCCTGAGTAACTCATGAGTTTTTTGATACACAGGAATCGTTTGAAAATTATTCCTAGGCTTTAATCCAGTACACGGATAGTTCCTGCTTGAAGTACAGGCTGGTTTTGCTTGCAGTTAGTTTTGAAAAGTATCTATTTAGTACAGGATGGTCAAAATATGGAAAAATACTGTCTGAAAAGAAAGCTTACCACCTCAGTATGAGCTAATTAGGTGTTTAGGTTAATACATGCAATTTCTTGTTTAGTAGCATTCCTTTAAAACAAAGACACATCTGTCTGGTGTACTCACAATGATCCCTGTATTATCTTTGTCTTGCTTAGTGTTTGTTCTAGCAGCAGCTCCTCTTTAGTGTCTTAGACACAAATGTCTTTAGGGATCAGTGGAATGTTGTGTTACTCAGGGCTCAGAGGAGTGTTGGTTTCTATGCAGGCCCACACGACTGTGTTACTTGTACGTCTCTAACAAATTGGTGACAGGGCTGGAAAAAAATTTACATCTCTCAGCCCAAGTGTGAGGATATTTGTGTGGATGAAGAGTAAGTGAATTTAAGTTGTAGATTATCAAACATGTAGGCTCTGTTTATAACAGCAGTAGTGAAGTGCAATTGTTTATCATTGAAAGAGCACAAAAGAAACAAGTATTAGGATTTAGAATTTTAGGAGAAACTTCATCTGTAAACACAAAACTCTAAATACTACTGTCTTGGGCAGTTAGTTTTCTCTGCTGGAACCTTACCAGCTTGCCTGCCTGTGTTCTAGGAAAAAGAAAACAATTTCCTTGTAAAATTTCCAGATTCGTGACATCTTGAAACGTTGTGAATAGATTCAACTGTTCCCCCTTATACAGCTCTGCACATTTTCTCCCATTGAAAACAAATCTCTTATATTGTTTTTAAACAGAAGATGTCATTAAATAGTTTTTGTGAGCATTCTAGTTACTAGTAGCTTACCAGTAGATGTATTGCTACTCTTGCTATTGAAATTACTCTGATAAGTAAATCTTCTGTGGACAACTTCAGAAATCACAAACGATCAACAGTGTTCAATTCCTTGTGGTTTGAGAAGTGGCTGCCAAACTTTCTGGAGCTTTTGGGGGTAAAAACAGAGAGAGGAGCATTGTTCTTTTAAATAAAAGTTGTCCTTGGTGATACACAGAATGCAACTGCACAAAGCCCTGTGCAGCCTGAGCTAACTTGGATGTTTTCATTTATTTGAGCAGAGGTTGGTCTATAGAGCTTGTGAGGTCCTTTTCAGCCCAAGCAACCCTGTTTCTCAGCTTTTCTCTTGGAAAAGAAGAGCATTTGCTAACCAGCCACAAAATGTGTGTACACAGGAGTTCTCCATGGCAGATTGATCTGAGCTGGGTTCTGATCAGTGACTTACCTCATGACATGGCTCCGTCTCATGAGGAAGCACAGATTTATTATCAGTGCTGTTAAGTCAGATATGTTAAAACTAGATGTGTCTGTTGCTGGAGAGCTGACTCCTTAGTCTTAAATTCGTTTTGCAGTCAGAGGTTCTAGAGGGAAGGATGCTTGGGGACAAAATTGGAACATGGTCTGTATTCATAGCATGAAGCTAAATGACTCCAGACAGGGTTAATCAAACCCTGGTAACTGGAGGTACTACAGACCTCAGACTTACAAGCCTTTTATATTCAAAAGCTGTTTTCAATCTTCAGTTTGGCTGCACTGCCATGCAGACTTCTAATTGAAAACACTTCAAATGTGATATAATTCATGTGCTGTTTAATGTGATTTTGTGGGCCAGTTGCTATGTTCTTTCTTCTTAAGTCATGTCTTGGGAACCACTGATTTAAATAAATAATCTTTGAAGCTGTTCTGCTTTTTTTTTCCTTTTTTCCTTAAATTAAAATGGCAATTTAAAGTTTGCTGAATGAGTAGTAAGCTGAGGGACTTATTGTTTGGTTTGGTTTGGTTTTATATTATTCAGTACTTGGTGAAGTCCCATTTCAGAGTATTTTGGTAGTTTTCTAGCTAGAAGACTCTTAAGTTCTCCCTGTGGACATGTGAAATAAGACATTTTCAACAGAAATTATTGCAATGAGCTAGAGCCAAAACTCTGCTCTGTATGAGAAGCTGATGATTGCTGTGCTGGGGCTTGGGCCAGACCTGCTAAAACAACCAAGTGACCAAATTGTCTTCAAGTGTAGTGGTGACCTCTGCTCTAAAGCTTGAAGTGTGCAGCCAAGTAACTTGTGCTGCCTGCAAGGCATCTTAAAGCAATAATCTTTTTCTTTCAGGAGGAATTGTTGAACTTTCTGTGCTTGTTGCAGGTTATGGTAAGAATCGTTTGGGGCGCAGAAAGAAGATAGCAGGGAAGAAGCGTCCTTATGGAGTCATAACTGGCCTGGCAGCCAAGAAAGCTGTGGGTTCACACAAAGGAATCAGTCCTCTGAACAGACAGCCACTGAGTGAGAAGGTAATTAATGCAACCCTGGCAATTCATGTCAGAACAGGTTAAAAAAATGAAACACAAGTGCTTCAGAACAGTGCCACTGAAATACAAAATGGAGACATATGGTACAAGCTTTTATCAAATTGGGAATGTGTTAGCTGAGTTCTTGTTTGTTTTGAGTGGGCTGGATAATGACTGGGTGTGAAAGTAGTTTCTAACACTCAGTTGGGTTGCAAGTCATGAGACTTGAAGTACAGAAGTATATTCTGTGTGAGTATGGAGGGAGTTACTGTATTTTACAAGGAAAATTGGTTTTCTTAGACACCAGTGATTCAGCCAACCTGCAGGTGCTAAGCATGTGCTGTTACAAAAATGAAAGTTTTTGCAGAATACTAAACTCCATCAGTAGGCTCCCTTCTCTGCACTGCTCCAGTGCATTGTTGCCTGCTTCATCTCGTTCAGTATTGTAGAATGGGGACTGCTTTTGGATTTATGAAGAAGATTAATTTTAAGACATGTGGAGCATGGATTTTTGTCAGTTTGGGGAGATACGGTAATGAAAAAATAACTGCTAAGGTCTGATGCTTTTTGTTTTCTCCTGAGGGTGTGGACAATATAGAATTCATGAAATTGTAGAAGGTATTTTCAAATTACACTAGACTGTGAAAGGTAGGCAAAGCCAAGTGTATTCTAATCACAGTTTGTAAATGGAAACTGAAAGAATAATATTGGCGTGTGTACAGAACAGAATACATTATGCTGTGTATGTTTATTGGCTTTTAAGAATGCACAACGGAATTACCCAGTCTTGAAAAGGAAAACAAACCTGCAGAGACAATCTGAAATGCAGAGAAAACAAGCTCCTGCCCTCAGGAGGTCTGCCCTGCTAAACAGGAGGTAAAATACCAAGCCTGCTTTCTGGACACTCTTTGGCAACTTTCCATGGTGAATCTTGTTTGACAGGACTGAGGCTCAGAGGAGACAGTAGGTACGGGCAGTAACACTATGGTCAAGACCACCTTATGTGTGAAGTTCTACAAATCTGGAAGCCAAGAATGTGACAGACATGATCTCGATATAAAGCCAGATGTTTGTTACGAGGTAGAGCACTCAGGAAGTACCTCTATTTGTGAGCACCTGGTATTCTGCCTTCAGTTAAATCACAGGCAGCCTATATTTGAGCAACCTGATCTTGTGGAAGGTGTCCCTGCCCATGGCAGGGGGGTTGAATCTAGGGGATCTGTAAGGTCCCTTCTGACCCAAACCATTCTGTGTTTTATGTTTCTATGTAGAAATGGCCACTGTGGATTTTGATAGCTCAGAAGTGTCAGCCATGGTTTAGTGAACTTTCTAAATGCCTTTATGGAAGCTGGTGCCATCTGCAGCTTCAGGGAAGCCAGTGCATGTTTTATTCTTGCTGGAATTAACACGTGTTATAAACTGCAACAGAAGGGGGTTTCGCTATCTGACCATATTGTGAAAACTGTAAACAAAATTTCTTTATACATATCAATTTTAATTTTTTTTTTCTCTAATCAACAATGTTTAAAGTGCTGGAGGATACTGAGCAAAGTGAAAAGCAGAATTAATGACCATATTGCCCTGTGATGTATGAACGTTAGGCTTCTATGTACCAACAGTGATTTCTCCATTTATGAGTAACGTGTTTCGTTCTTAGTGCATGAGGAGTTTATCCCAACTGAAGCATTCAGCCTCGAAGAGGCAGCACTACAGATGTCCTTATGTTTTGGGCACTTTTTTGACTTCCATAGTAGTCTCTCTAAGGTGTTCCCTGTGGAGCCTTTTATAACTATATTTTTTAATAAATATTACAGGAATAACATGCCATCCACTTTTGTCAGAATTGGAAACAAACTAAATCAGCAGAAAGATACTCGTCAAGCAACTTTCCTGTTTAGAAGGGGCCTGAAGGTAATACAAATTTTGAAAGAACAAGGCAATTGTGCCACAGGTTCTAAGCTAACCTGTAACACTGATATTAGTGAATCAACTTCAAATATCAGATCTGAGTAGAAACTTCAGGTGGACTGGGAAATAGCGACAGGTTCTTCTAGGGAAGCACACTTGTTCTCTTCAGTTACTGTAATCCATTGAGTCTTGCTTCACATTCCAGTGCAGTTGAGCTATTCTGAGGAGCATGGTACTTGTCGGTGTTTGAGAGTAGTTGCAAGGTATTAATTTTTCCTTTTAAAAGTTAATGTTAGGAGCACTGCCCAGCTTTCAGAAGTTGCCTTCTGGTGAAGAATAAAGCAGAAATACATTTTAGAATCTGATTATGGTTTGGTTTTCCTTTTTAGTTATTTTGGAGTTATTTATTTCCGTTATTTTAGTTATTTAAGGATTTTTTAGTTATTTTTAGGATCAAGAGATTAGAGAGTGCACAGTGAATGAAAAGTGGTGGCTTTAGTTTTTATTTGTGCCCTCATTCTACGTCTGCCACCGTTGTGACTATAAGTAGCTGCTGTCTTTCTTCCTTCCAGATAGATTGTTTAATTATAGACAGGATCAGGAACTAGACAAGCTTTCCTTGCTAGTGTAGTAACATTTTGATGTACCTTAGGCTGACATAGTTCTCCAAAATGTTTGCATTGCTGTATTGGCAGTTTTGTTTAAATCATTTTGTGTTCTTAAAATAATTCCTTTTCAATGTCTTACGAAGGTAATAGCACTCTTATCTTTGAAGTCCCTCTGAAAGCGCAACCCTGTTTGTGCAGAGTGTATAAACAGCTTTAAACTTCTATTTTTGAACTTCTGTATTTCCAGCTGCTACAGTAGGAATTGAAACAGTATGCAAATCTGGTGTCTGTATTGATGTATTTTCAGGTGCAGGCCCAAGTGCAGTCAACAGATGATCTTGATAATCAGACAGTAAAGAGAACTCGTCAGTAAGTATCTAATTTGGAAAACTTCAGTTTTGTAACACATAAGATTCTCATTTTAGCTCAGACTTCCTGGCTATGATAATAGAAGGGGGGTGTATTTTTTTCCCCTCTAGGCCCATCAACTAGAGTGACAGTAATCCTCCCTCTATTCTCAGTTATTTCCTAAATTACCTTCTAATTTAACCAGGAGGAGTTGGCTTGCATAAGACATTTACAGAAATGAGGGGGAAGGTGGTAAGAGGATCAGACTAATCTCTAGCACTCATGAATACTGCATAGACTGGAAGAAAAATTCAAATGTCAGTGTTCTCTTGACCTCTTGTTGTAATTTTCCTTTTATTTAATATGCATATAAGCCTGTGAAGCAGTTTAGAAATGAAAAACGCAGAGCCCAATGAGGCCACTCGTCTCTTCCCCCACACACTCTTCCCATATCATTCTGTGCCTGCTGGGCTCTTTGCAGGGTGTTTCTTTGGGAACACAACAAGCTGAGAAAGCAGCAGGTACCACACGGCGCAGTCTGTCACCTCTTGGATTTGCTGTGAGGGCCATTTTGGCCCCATCTGTGGAAAGGAAACGGAATGTTTTAAAAAAGTGAACTCTTGGGTCAGTGATATAGTTCTGGTGCACCTTGACAGCGTGTGATTTAGTGTTCTCCTGAACAGATGTAGGTAATGTAAAAGGTACAAGATTCAGTAGCCAAGTGTCATGTAGCTGTGTGTGGTGTTTGTACTGGCCAACATTCTGAAAGCTTGCACATTCTTTGCTGGTCAGTGTTTTGGACGTACCTTTAAAGATACCCTGACTGAAATCTCTTCACAATTTTTGTAAGTGACTTTTGTGTTTTCAAACTAGATGGCGAACTTCTACCACAAGTGGAGGGATCCTGACTGTGTCTATTGACAACCCAGGAGCAATCATAAGCCCAATGTGAGTTTTCAAATAAGTTCTGAAATGTTCTGAACATAAATGAAATTGCTGCTTTGAACCATTTAGCAAGTTCCTTGCTGCTAGTGTTTCAGGTGACCTCAAAGTCACAGCTTCTTGTGAAGTCTTTCAAGTGTGGCCCATTTCTGAATGTTTCTGAGCTGTGTTTGAATAACATCAGAGCTGGATCTCACACATCATCTCCCAGTTAGGAGCTTGATTTGCTGTAGAGAGGGGAAGAGTGGTGGGATGGTAGATTTTCACCTTGTCTGTCCCTTCCAAATCAGGCCGTGTCACAGCTGTTTTCCACCTCTGAGTGGAAATGAATGAACACCTACTTGATGAGTGATGGTAACAGCTCCTCCCTGATTCATAAAAATACTGCTGGACTTACGCTGAAAGAGAGCATTGCTATATTTGTCTTCGGGAGGTTGATGGCACTGTTGTTTATACATGGTATATTTTAAAAATGTCTTGAGTAGCATTTTCTTGGTAGCATTTTATAAGTAAGAAAGACCGGACCAATTTGTATTTTTTGTATTTATGGGATTGAGTAACCGCAAATTATGTGTTTGTCAGTAGAATTGCAGATAAAAAATGAGATTGTTTCCTGTTGGGGTTCTTCTGTCTGGTAACAATAACAAATGGTCCCATTTTTAGTTCTGCCTGACTTACTTCTTGAATTTGTGCCCTCCAGCTCTTCAGCCAGCCTGGTCAAATGGTTTGATGAAAAATTCATACCTCTATCAGAATTAAGGCTTTCTTGCATAAAACACAGGTTCATCATGTCCTTTGTAACATTCTTCTTTCACAGTTCCCAGAAATTACGATTAACTCGTAGTCCTGTGCCACCATTTCTGATGAAGAGGGACCAGTCTGAAGAGAAGAAGGTTCCAAAAGGGGTTCCTTTGCAGTTTGATATAAATAGTGTTGGAAAACAGGTAAATGCAGTTTTCTTTTCGTAACTGTGGAAGTAGTTTGAAGGCCAATAAAAGCCAGTGAGGCACTTTCCTCCTAGACTTGCTAGCGACAGAAAGAGGGAACTGGTAACTACTTCTTGTTTCCACTTCCAGTCTTTCTGCTAACTTGCTGTGTAACTTCAAGCAAGTAGCTCAACTCACTGTTCCTGTTCTTCTAGTTCATGCTTTGCATGCCCACGTGATTTAAATGAGATTTGAAATGTTGAATATTTCTAAGAGGCTTCTGGTGTTCCTGCTGTGCTTGCATCAGCAACTGTGAGTAATTCAGGAATGAGCTGCTTTCAGCTGTGTGACCTGCATGGAACCCTGGCAGCCAAATTTATAAGGCATCTTTTGCTGTTCATCTAGGAAAAAAAATTAAATGTGATGATGTAAAGGCTTGAAAGATGAGCAATTTTTCACAAGTTCAATGAAGACAGGCAATTTGGTGCAGCAATGCTAATGCTGTCACTGAAGGAATTCTTACAGAGTGACAGACTTAGATGCTGTTCTTGTAATCAGTTCCTTAGTACCAGCTGTAGAAAACTATGGAGTCAGGGCGTTGATCTGCATTTGTTCCATCCAGGAATAAGAAGTATGTCAGAAATAGTCTACCACTGTACTGTAAAATTAATTGAACTTTTGGATTAGACTCCAGCTTGTTGCCTCAGCTGAGTGAGCTGGAAAGCAACCTGCATTAAAATGGTGAAAGTTTTGCATTTGTTGAAGTTGCAGAGAATCTGTGTGGGGAAGTGTGTACTGAAAGTTCCGTTTTTCAGTCTGTCTGTCCTCAGTTTAACTTACAATATTTTGAGTAGGCTTTAAGTACTGACATTATATACCATGCGTTCTTAATGAATTCTGAGAATGCAAGCTCTTGATGTGTAGTCCAGTCTGATTTTTAAATGGTGTGGGAAGTGAAAAAATATCCAAGTGAGGCAACTGAGGAGTCAAGTGACGATAGAGACTGAAGAAAAAATTATTCTGTCTTCATTACTTTGATTAAATTAACCCAATACCTTTAAAGTTTTGGTTAAATGATTTTATTTTTCAGACAGGGATGACGTTGAATGAACGATTTGGGATCCTGAAGGAGCAGAGGACAGCACTGTCTCAGAACAAAGGAAGCCGTTTTGTAACAGTGGGCTAAGCTGGTAGATGGACTTGGGCACTGCACCCACCTACCTAAGACCCTGAGATAAAAGTGGGCAGAAGAATACAGCATATGTCACTAGAATTCTCCAGACATCTTGCTAAGATGGTGGCAGAGCTATCTCTCTTTATTACTTTTACTTGGAATGGTAAAAGACTTGATGCCCTGAGGGAGAAAAAGTGGAGAGAAACTGATCCGCAGTTAGTGGCACCATCACCTGGTTGGAAAAGATTCTGTTGCCCAGCTGAGTTCTTTGACCCCTCTGTTATGGTAAAGATTGTTTAAGTGTTTAATTACAAACCCCATTTTAGGGTTTTTTTAGGGACTGCCTTTGAGCTCTCTTTCAGACTCCAGTTTAGCACAGAGCCTCAGTCCATGGATACTTTGGTAGCGATGTAGCGGCATTTTTCATGGGAGCATTGGTTCTGTACTTTGTGCTTTTAAAGTTCAATTTTTTTCCTTTCTTGAAAATTGTTTTTCATCCTCACATTCACAAATAAAGCTGTTAGCTGAGACCCAAAATTTGTAACTGGGATGGAGACTATTCTACTCTTATCCTTAAAAGTGGTCCAGATCATATACCATATTGGAGGAGTACTGCAGAGGCAGTGCGAGAGTCCTTTATATTCCATATAGCTCAACTTCATCATCCTCCTCTGTAAATGGAGTTTATCTGTCTCCTTTTCTTCTTAAACTTTTGATTTTTATTTCTTTTTGAAAGGTTTTTCATAAACTGAATGCAATAACTTCACGTTTTTGAATAACTTGATAGGAAAAAATACAGCAGTTGACAAGGAAGTCAGCAGTATGGCAGAGTTTCTTACCCTCCCAGATACAGGATTCTCATCCTGCATACCTTGCCCCAGAGTGTTTTCTCTCTTACAAACAGCTGGGGGCAAGCAATCTCATGGCACTTGTTTGTTTATACCAAAGAGAGGTAAGATGTGCAGCTGATCTGAAGTGTTCAGACATCTGGAAATGTCTGAAACTGAGGAACATTGCTGGAGGAAAGCCCTCAGTTGGCCAGCATGTGTAAGGCATTAGGGAGGAACATGTAGCCACCTGCTTTAAGCATAGCTCTGGGCATCAGAATCTGCAGGACAGTAACAACTGGGGCATCCTCAATCTGAATTTATGTAATCCCTAAAACTGAGGCACCTCTTCAGAATTGCTTCCAGACCAGGAACTGATGATCTTGGTGCTGCTCTTTGGCAGGGAGGGTTAGGTACAGTCTGGTAGAAGAGTGGCTGGCTTGCTGCATCCGGGAATGTTTATGGTGTTTGAAGCTGGTTTAACTCCTTTTCACATTCTTGAAGAATTTACATTTGACAGAGTTGGTTTCCTTGCATTTTTATCTCAAATTCCAAGTTAACTAGCATATACTGGCAAGTTCAGCCTTGAAGAGCATTTGACAGCAGAAGGGCTTTTTTTTGTATAGTTTTGAAGTCAGAGTGCACTCTGATGCTAAATAAGACTTAAACCCTTATTTTTAATGTTGAAAAATATACCTTAGCAAAAGCAAACTAAATGTAATGGTATTAAGGTTTCTTTCTCAATTACTAGTAGAATTTTTTTTTTAATAAATGTCCCACTGTTAGAATTTGAGTAGATAAAGTGTAGTCAGTCATCCTGTTTCAGTGTATACGTTTTCCATGTGCCAGGATGCAACAAAAAAAATTCTTTTGCATCAACCTAGATGCAAAACATTGATGCAGTGCATCAAAAAATGCTAGTTTGTATTTAATGAGAAGATGCTTTACACTGTACCTTTTGGTATTTTTTGGAGAAGTTATTACATTTGATCTATTCTGAAGCTGTTAATTTTTTTTTTAAAATAAAAAGTTACAGGTTTCATATTGTCTTGTTCCTCTTATAACCACCTGGGCAGTACACTGGTTATGTGAATTTTCTGATAGCCTGCAAGGGGCTCTTATTGATTAAATTCTTATTAAATGTTTCAAAGAACACAGCAGAAAGCAACCTAACTTAAAAGAGGGCTCACACTCTTATTAACCTGACAAGGGAGCACTTCTTGGGGTGGCACTGTAGAGGCTCACTTGCATTTAAATGTGTCAGCTACTAATTAATGTTTCAATAGCACTGCCTAATTTAGTGGTTTGGTGTGATGAGAGTAGCAGATGTGTCAGCCCCAAGCACTGATTGTTGCTGTGACATGTCTTGATAGCGAGAATCGCTGTCATCAACGCCTTGTGCTGCAGGAACAGCCCAGGCAGCTTCCGCAGCCGTGTCTGGGAGTGCTGTGCCAGCAGGAGGCACAAGCAGTGCAAATGCTGCTATTAATTGTCGATGCAGGACAAAATACTGCTTGTAAATATATTTGATAAGGCGTTAAATAGTGTGATTGTCTTGCTACTTGATTATTGGCAGCCTTTGTTTTTCATTACGAGCTCAAGTGTGTTGGCTGCAGCGTCAGGGAGGTTCAATGAAAGCAGCAGGGCAAGATGGCACTTATTAAGATGTCCCAAAGGGTGTGACCTTTTAATATCATCAATCCTTAAATTAGAAACCGTGAAGCAGTTGCTGCATTTCCCACTTAGCTGAGATCTGTTCGCTCTACCTTTGGTTTGCTGCTCAACGGGCCCGACACCCAGCAGCTGTGAGCGGTGCTCACCCCAAAACCAACCTGTGACATCCCACCTTGGCGAGTGAACTATTTCACAGTTTCGGCAGGTGTAGAGGCGTGTCCGGGGGCGCTGTCCCGTTCGCAGGCCGGCTGACGCGAGGCAGGCGGGAAGATGCGCCCCGAACGGGCGGGCCCGGGCCGGTTTGACGCGGCACTCGGGCGGTCCCGGTGCCGCCGGGCGGCGGCCGCGCATGCGCCCCTGCCGCGCGCTCTGTCATGCGCCGTCCGGGCGGGCTGTGGCGGGGAAATGGCGGCGCCGGAGGGCGGCTCTGCTGTGATGCCCGCGGCTTGTCCCGCTCCACCTGGTCCCTCTGCTCCCGGCTCCTGGAGCCGCTCCCTGGACCGAGCCCTAGAAGAAGCGGCGGTCAGCGGGACCCTCAGTTTGAGCGGCAGGAAGCTCCGGGACTATCCGCGGGCCAGCGCCGCCAACCACGATCTCAGCGACACCACCCAGGCTGGTGAGGAACGGGGCGTGAGGGGGGCGAGGCAGCGGGGAACGGGAGCGGGGGTTCTCAGAGAGGGTCTGGGGGTCCTGGCTGCCCAGCCAGCCCCCAGCTCAGGACTGAGTCTGAGGTGAGCAATTTGCTGTCTCTTCGTTAAATTTCGCCGCCTCCTCCCTTCGCTCTCCGCCCTTCCTCTCCTCGGCTGATGCAGGATGGAGGAGCTGTGGCAGGGTTCTTCCTCTGCCCGTCTGATGAGATCTCTCCCATTTGTAGGGGTTTTTTTCTTTGTCATCTCTGCTCCAAAATGTTTACCTTATGGGGAGCTGTTTTAAAAAGCGTTGTGAGGTTTTTCTCAGTATTGCTGCTCGCTGCTGTGGTTTTAGTTAGTCTTGTTCTTGCTCTGATGTATCTATATGCGAATGTGTGTATATGCACATACATGTGCGCCCTCACAATCTCTCATCTTGTCCTGCTGACACGAGAAACCAACTTTCCAAGAAGGGCTGTCAGGTGTGTGTGTATGCTAAAGAAGCTGTTTCTTATAAGCTCTTATGCTTCTATTATTGTGATTTCTTTCCATAAGCAAGATAGGAAAAATACTGTGAGTATAACCACAGCCCTTTTCTTTTTTTCTCCTGTATAACATGGATTTAAGGACATTAAGGATTATTAAATACTTTACAAGGTACAGTAACCAATAGGGCTTTTGTCCTCTCTGTTTCTTAAATGTATTCGTAAGAATAGACTAAAAAAGATATACCTTGCCTGTAAGCACCTGGATCAAAAGTGAAAACACATTTGTGTTTGCATATTAGTGTACTAAATAGAGAGATGAGACTTGGGAAATGAGACTTTGTGCAGGATGTAGAAATCTTCTTAATACATTATATAGAGCAGGTTTCGTTTATTTTGATTATGCAGTTGTATAAGTGAAGTAAAAGTAACTTTAAAAGGTGTCAGCATGCCATCTGTTTGTAGCTTTGAAAACTAGTCATTTAGACTTTTTAGTATTGAGTTGTAGCCTTCAAGCATAGAAATAAGTTTCCAACATCACTTTTCTTTCAAGTTACCATGTTTGTTAGTAAGTGTTTTGGTTACGCTATCAGTTAAGTAATTCAAAATGGAACCTTCTTTAAAATTGTCTTGACTTCATACTCTGTCCTGTAACGTCCTACTTATGCAAAAATCTGTCACTAACAAAAGAAACACTCATGAAAACTCAAGAAAACCTCGAGACAACAGTAGTTTGCTTGTCTTGAACACATCTATACATAGAAAACGCTTCTTGATGGGATATAAATGTTTGGGGTGTTTTTTGTTTCATTTGTAGCAGTGCAGTTGCACAATGAATGTGTGGACTAATCTGTAAGCAAATGCAGCATACACATTTGTGAGGGGTTAAGGCTTTTTGTTTATAACACTATTCTTTTACTGTACTCTTAAACAATTTGTGGGAATTCTTGTTCCCACCAAAGTTCCCATCTATTGTGATGAATATTTGCATTGTAGTTGTTCAAGAAGCATTAAATGCTAATAAGCAGCAGTGCATGCCATACACTTTTGTGCATTTATCATCACAATGAACCTCAGGAAAAAGCTAGAACTGTTCTTAAGTTGTAAGAAGCAAAGTTTATTGAGTGTGTGTGGGGACACACATTATGTTTAAATTCTCTGTTTTGAAGGCTGCTGTGAATAACTTCATCTTGTGCTTTTATTTAAGCATGCTCTGTTCTATGACTTTTTTTGTTTTGAATAACACTGAGCGCAGTTTCATTCATGGGAGACTTAACAATTCTTTTGTATGGAAATAGCCACAAATAATATGATACAATGTGTTTGTGTGTTAGGTGTTGTAAACACTTTAAACAACACCCCAGACTGTAGACTCCCAAGTGCCTTCCTACATGTGTGCCACAGACTCCAAGCACATGAGGTGGGGCATGTCTGTGTTTCATAAAAATCACTGGAATTGCTCCCAAATCGTTACAAAACTGAAGATGAAACAATGATGTGCAAACCCTCCTCCTCATGTGCCTGAATAGACAACTCTGTAGTGTGAATCATACACTGATAGACCTCGTTCTCATTCTTGTGGCAATAAAAGTAACTACATGTCAGTGTAACCACATCGATGCTTCCGAGGTGGGAATGAATCACATCCCTCATTAGTGTAACTACCCTGCCGGAAAACCAGGATCTCACACTGCCTCAAGCCCTAACAGATCTACTGGCCTTGCCTGAAGCTGCTCTCAACTCGGGTGAACCAGCAAAGCGGGTCAGTAGGAACAGGGTGTTAGAGATTAGAGGCTTGATCGAGTTTAGTTGGGCGCTCTGTGCGGATTTTGAGGTTGATGGTGGGTGATGTCAGCCATAAGGTACGTTTTCAGATGTTAAATCAATGGGAAGATCCCATTTCTTTGGACCTTCTATGGGTTCAGATTTGACTAATACTAATGCTGGTGCTCACGCTGTAATAGCTTCTGGGTACCATTGTTAACCACTCGCTAAACAGTCACCAGAGCAGCAAAATGAGGTCAGGTTTGGTGCACTTTGTTTTTGAACTTAATACAGTATTTCTTTTAGGTATCAGTGGAAAAATTCAGTTCCTCATTAATAATTTTCCTCAGTCACTAAACTTTTCACTGGAAAGTGGATTCTCTAGTCATGTCAGAGCCTTGGCTGCTTCTGGGCACTGCTGTCTTCCAGATGATGAAGGCCCACATGAGACTTTTAAAACCAAGATCAGTTATCAAGGTTATTCTCAGAACTGAGCAGGTAACTTCACCCGGCAGTAAAGCAGCAGTGAGTTTCTAGTTGTTTTGTACTTTGATTGGAATTAAGATCACATATAAAATCAAACTTAAGATGGGACAGTCTGTGCTGGAAAGCTTTGGCATGGATTAGCAGGAAGGTAACTCCCTGCAGTGTGTGATGCAGTTGTCCATCTCATGTTCTCATTTGTGAGGGATGGCTCATGTGCAAGAAATGCAGTGTAGTATTAACTAATACCATAGATATTGAAAGAGTATCTCATTCCCTTATAGTCCTCCCTTACAGCTAAATTGGAATTTTAGGAAGTGACTCAGGTTTACAAAGCTCATTGATGATGAAGAATGAGCAAGCTTCTTCATTATCAAATGAAGGATATGCTTTCATACTTTTTCTTTCATACTTCCATTTAACATTCATTATCTCTCCCCATTTTATCTGAGTTACAACCCATTTGTTCATTCCACTCACGTTCTTGACCGCAGAATAGGAAAAGGAAGGGTTATAAACCACCTGAGTTAAATATGAAAGGAAGCACAGTTGCGTTTTGCCAGTATTAGTGTAGACTCTGATGTCATTATTTGACAGCTTTCCCAGTGGCCTAAAGCACACATTGAGCAGAAAAGTTATTTGTCAAACCCTCCATGACAGCTGTAATTACCTAAACCACTCACTGTCTCAATTTTTAAAGGAGAAGATGGGAATATGTGGGTTTATGCAATAAAAGAAATGTCCGTTGTATGGAAATTGAGTAAGATAATTACATGCAGCTCACTATGTCTTGTTTCTGGAATATATTACTAGTGAAAAAGGATAGAAGGACTCTGAACAGGAAGAATAAAATGGTCTGCTGTGCCTTTTCAATGGCTTTGCCAATAAGGCATCTCTGTAGTTTTGTTCTTACTAGCTCTCTCTAGAAATGATAAAATCTGGCCATAGTGTCAGTAAAATTTCTATACACCAAGTGCTTGCGTGCATCTAAAAGGATTGCAGTGAGTATGTGAGTGTTCTGCAGTAAAGGGTCTCACTGGTGTTTTTCATTCCTGCTAGAAGTCCAGTTGATATTGCCTAATTAAATGTAAAATGACTTGAAAAGGACAGTATGGCTCAGATAGCAGTGGCCCTCCTACCCAAATGTTTGTTCTTAAAGCCGCAACAGTACAGTCAAAAACAGCCTAAAAGTAAATTTAAAAAAAAAAAATCTCTTTGGGTTACTGTATTTTGAATGTAAACTTACTGTCATCTCTCAGGTATCTTGGAAGGAATTTGGATTATTGTTTATTCAAATCTTAGACTATTTGTCAGCAGAGTTTACAGTACTGGTACTTAGATTATCTAAACTTTCAATATTAAAATCCAAAACCTAACGTGTCAGTAGGGTCGTTCAGAGTCTTGTGATTGCATTTGTGTCCTTGTCTCAACCCTTACCAAAACCCAAACAGAAATGCACTGTCCAGAGGTTCTAGTAGCTGTAGGAGCGAGAAGGAGAGAGGATCACAACCCTTCCCCAGAATCCAGCTTGTTCTGTTCAGCTGCATTTTTTGGTCTTAGCTCCTACTTGTGTCAGTCCTTGTTTAATTTGATTATTGCTCTCTTTTGTTTTTGTTCTTGTTGTGCTTCTGTTATTAAGAAGTCTTGATCGTGTGTGGTCTGTGCATAAATACTGGCAATTCTTGGTCTAATGGAATTGTCTGAGAGTGGTGCTTTGGTAAATTGCTAAATTGAGGTCAGTTCTCTGGCTTTTTTTTTTTTTTTTTGTTACCCTGAAAACACGGTGAGCAGTAGACTGTGGTAGTTTATAGTTCATTTTTGTTGCATGTGTTGGGTTTGGATGGAGACCTGAGGCCTGCAGTAATGCTCAACTGTTCTTGGCACACGGGCAGTCTTTTTGCCTAACGTTTTATGGCAACTGGGAAAATGCAATCTGAGCTTGTAGTTCCTAAACCTTGTGGCAATAAAAGCACTACGTGACATTCAGAATGTGTTTGTTTAGCAAACTTATCTTTTAAAACAAACAATAAAGTCCCACCATCAAATTTTACTACCAGTGAGCTCTTGTAAGTGGTGTTCAGTGGTGGTGCATGTGTTTCTAGTTACTTCCCTAGTCTTCCCCTTCCTTGACTCCATCATGATCAGATTTAATTTTTTTTAATACTGTCCTGTCTGCATATGCCCTTGTTATATTTTTGGAGATAACAGTAACTACATAAAAAGTAAAGAGGGCAGGGATTCATACTTGAATATATTGAGCTCTGCAGTCACATGAAGGAATTTAGGGAAAAAAGGAGATGTCTGTGTTTCTTTCATGGTGTTTCCAGCCCTATTCTCCTGTGGTTGTACCTGCGCTTGGAGGTAGCAAATTTATCCTGGTTAAGTACTCCCTGAAGTCTGTCATAAATACACAGCCTAATGTGGTCCAAGTCCTATGCTGATGTGAAAAGGGGAAGTTCTGTCTTCATCCCCTGCTACCCGGTCAGCACCAGCAATCCTAGTGCCTTCCAGGAAGCTGTTTTGTACTTATCTGGCTGAAATTCAGCCAGTAACTGCTTGTATGAACTCCTTGGACAGCTCACCACGTTTTCACGTGCGTGTGAATGCCAGCAAACGGAAAGGATGGAAGAAGTGCATGGATGATGAGAATGAGAGGGTCTGTTTTGGCAGATGGATAAACTTAAATTGACTCGCACCAATTGTGAAATCACACCTTAACTCTGTTTTGTAACCTTTTACCACTGACCTGCTGTAAATTTGGTAATCGTTTTCTGTCAAACAATGTGCTGGCCTTTGACTCAATGAGCATAAGAATTTTTTGTTCTGCAATATGGCTTATAGAGTTGAATTTCTTTCAGTGAAACTTTACTACTGATAGGTTTGGCTCTCGTGCTTTCATTTGGCAAAATACATTATTTTATGTAAGTAATTTTAAACTGATGGTTCAGGTTTAGAATTCAGTAGACGTAATTAGTTTATTCAGTAGAAGAGCCAGCAGTAAAGAATTAGTTACAGCAAACACTGCAAATTATGTAGCATGTGTTAAAAATAAAATTACATGGTAGCTAACAAAAAGGCTATAACTCAATTCAAGGGTTCTTCTCTCTGTAATAATTAATCAGGCTTCGATCTCATGGTTTCTGGTGTTGGCCAAACAGCTTGAATGAATTGCAGTTGTGTATTCAGCTGAAGCCGTGGGCTGTGCAGAGTGCTTTCTTCTTCATCTGCCATGTCCCCCTCTCCAAAGTGGAGGGGTAGAAATCCATTCATGTTAGAAATGTCTTGTGGTTAGATTTATCAGTGCATCAAAGTTAAAAGTATTGCTTTAATTCTCTGAATTACAGATACTTGGAGAAGATGCAAAGGGTACAACATTGTGGTCTTTTCTTTATAGGACTGTTGTGCCTTAGTACTTCTGTATAATGTGCAGGAAGAGCATTTAATGTTTCAGCTTGAAGTCCCCAAAATTGTCCCAATAGTTCTTTACTTCAGCCTCACTTACAATTCTACACTACAAACTGGTGCTTCCACTGACAGCCCATGTGTCTTTCTGGAGTGAGAAGTCTTTGTTCTGTTCTAGCTGATAATGTTACTGATTTGAAATTTAAAGTATTTACAGGCATAGCCTTCTCCCATTGAGCTTCAGGCACTCCAAAATGAGAATGTGCCAAAAACCCCCAACTAGCTGTGCAGCCCAGGTGTTGGCTGCTGGAACATATGGTTTGTAACCATAATGTGCTCTGTGCAGAGGGCAGGAGGATTAAGGAGCATCTATTCAGTTCTACCCACCACCCCCACATTGTTCAGTGACCCATGTGAATTTTAGTCTCTTTATTCAGCTTATTGTTGAAACTTAGCTTTGAATACAGAAATGTGTTATTGTTGCCTTGGGCTTTTGGGTAGTGCTCCAGACTATTGAAAAGTTTTCAAACGCTATTTTTCATTTAATCTTTGTGCAGTGAAGCATGGTAATGTTACTGCATTTAATATATATGAAGCTTGGAATGGTACGAAGTTTAAAAGCATCTGCTGATTTGAGGTACCAAAATTTAAAGTACTTAGTGCCTGAACTTACAGGCATTATTTTTAAATGTAGCTTTTAATAACTTCAGATGCCTTGGTGACTCCTCAGCAATACTGGGAATCAAGCCCAAAATCTAGAAAAACGTGATTAATTACTATTTTTTGGAAAGATTAGTTTAGAAGATTTGCTTAGTATTATGAAGGAAATATATGGCACTGACAGTATGCAATCTGTTTTTCCAAAGCGGTGTTCACTACCTTTCGGGTTAACCATCCCTTTTTCTTTGTGTAATTCCCTGGGTTTTTTCCCTAATGGTTTTTCAGCAACACTCTCTTTTATAAGACTTTGACTGTGATCAGTCCTGCTGCTTACAGTAATTTCATCTTGTCTGAGAAAATCTATTTGAACAGAAAAATTTTGAAGAGGAATGGAAAGTGGTATGTGGTTTTTAATTAAAGACATGTGGACAGCAGATATGCACAGGAAATGAGCAATTAAAAGTCTGTGGGCATCTCTGATGATAGTCTATATCGTCCTTGTGCTTGATTTAGCAGTGTTACATAAGTTTTTAACTGAGTTTTCTCTGTACGAAATACAAGTGTGTTTTCCAGGTTGCTTTCCTGATGCTGAATTCTAAATTCAGGCTGAGTTTTAGTCAGAGATGCAGTCTGAATTTTGTAGAATGGTTAAGTGGAATAAAGCTGGCATCCATGTGACTCATCAGGACAGTTCAAACCTTTACATTTCTCTTACATGAGCCAGCAAGGTAGCAGGAGGTTGTCATTCCCTGGAACCTGTTTGTAGGGTGGGATGCTGTACTTCCAAGTTGTTCAGATGTTTGAGGGCAGAGGTGATGGTTTGAGCAGATCTTGGGTTCTGTGTTTGGGTGTTCTGGAGATGATTATGCTCTACCAGGTTGGGGTTCCTCCCTATGTTCATGTCACGTGTCTTGTTCCCAGCAGTGTTTGTTATCTCAGTTCTGTTTCTTCTGCTCACATTTTTTTTCACCTCCTTTATCCCAACTTCCATGTCTTAACATTTTCTTCCTTTCTTGTTAATCATGCCTGGTCTCAAATGCCTCTCTCATCACCAACTCCAGTCTTCTTGTCCTAGCTATTAGCATGATAAAAAGAAGAATAACTGGTATCTTAACATTTGGTAGCAAATTCCTTTTAAATCCAAGGAAAACATTAATTTTAGGATGCCGATGAGACAAGTAATAATTTAAATCTGCTTAATTCATGATTACTATTATTTATGGTCATATATTACCCTTTAGTTCAGTCGTAGACCAAGGCTTCTACTGGTCTTTGAGCTGGTGTCAGTCCTGCTGCTCTCAGGGACTAAGAATGAATACTGAGCACAATAATAGCAGGACAATTAGGAGCTTGTCATTACATTGGCCCCAAGCTCAGCTATGGAATAAATGTTTTTGTAGAGGGCCACAACTGAATGTGGTTATGAGCCATAAGATATCTGCTATTTCCTTTCATTCTGCTGGCTTGCAAAGGAGTGGGGAGATTGTGCTTAGCAAGGTAAAAAAATTATCTTTGGAACCCATCTATGCTGAAACAGCAGGTCGGCCATTGTGGCTGTAAACTTATTGCAAATATTCAGGTGTTACATATTTCATGGCTCTGTTCTGCTGGGTGCAGATCGTGTCACATCATTCAGGGATGGCTGTGTGTCAGAAGATTGTTAAAATTACCATTAAAAGTTAGTGTGGAAATCCCAGGAGCTTCACTGTTGGTAACGGTCATCAAACCTTCACTGGTGATTAGCTCAGAACTGGTGTTGTGTTCTGAGCATGGTGAAGGAAATCACACACATGCAGACATTTCTATTGCTCAAGATTTGGACACACACACACACATTTCTAGTGCTCAAGATTTGGCTGTGAATTATGTAACTGAGTAGTACAGATGTAATATTTTAGACATCTGCCATCTCTGCTTTCACAAATATGGTAAAATGAGAAAAGCATCTGTTAGGTTCTTTTATCAACTGCAGTTTCTGTTCACAGCCCCTGTATTGCACTGTAGTGGTTAAGAAATAGGTCTGTGGAAATTCCATTTGAAAAACATGTTATCAGTTTGAAACTAAATGGCTTGAGTAGCTTTCCACGTATAAATAAAATTAAAATATTATTCAGTTCATATTCCTTTTACTTAAAACACATTTTTCCTATTTGGATGCATAAAACAAAAGGTAAAAATACAGATTTTCATCAATTATGCGGTTATTGCCACAGTGCTGCCAGATTTGCAGTATATAAATGGGAGAAAAACTTTTAACAGTTTTAATAATGACTATTATTGATTTTGCCTTATTAGATTTTCAGACAGAAATGTGATTTTTGAAAAAAAAAAACTTTAACTGTATCTTTGCCATATGATACAGTTCTTTTCAATTCTTGACCATGCTGAAAATGTTATAAATAGAAATACATGGGTTTTTAGAAGCACGCATTGCAAGCTGTATGAGTGGATTCTGAGATAACTCAAATGAGGTGTTTTTCCCTCTGTTTTGGGCAAGGAATTTCCTCTTCTAATGAATGTCTGCAGCACATGTCCCTGGGGCTTTCTCAGTACAGTGATGAGAAATGTCTGCTACCTGACAATTGTTAGTGATAACAAAAGCAAACAAACAAACCAAAAGACCTGAGCAGAACCCTAAGATTGTCTGTTCTCCAGTCTGTGGGCTGGCTGTCGCTTCACTCTTGGAGAAGCACTTTATATTTCTGTTTTCCTCAGCTGGAGGTGTTTCAGTCTGCTGAACACCAGTGTATGTTTTTTAATCATATTAGAAGGAAGTGTGTTCATTCTTAGAGTATGCTTTTTAGATTTGCCTATTCTATTTCCATTCTGGTTTGGACCATGAAGAAATCCTCCTGTCATGGCTTTTCCCATGTCTTTGTATCTTGCTTTCTCTGTTTTGTGTGGTACATTCTCCTTCCTTCCTTCCACAACACATCCTTATGTCAGGCATTTAGAGAAGAACTTGTTTGGTGTATTGTTTTACTTCTCAGGCAAAAGCATATCATTTTAAAGCTGGAAAGCACAGTTTGTGCTCCATGAAGAGAGGAGGAATAAAGAAATGATAAGCCATCCATCTTATGTGGGGGACGTTTTTTTAATCTCATTTCAAGTTTTATATTGCATACAAGTGAATTCATTGAAACAGGTTTTTTTCATATGCCTTTGTATTTTATTTCCGTGCCAGATGATTTGAAGCTATGTGCCTACATTATGTAATACCATAAAATTGCATGTTGTGCAGAAGAGTCGTTCCAGGTGCAATGTTGGTATTAATTTTTTCAGGGGATGTCAAACTCCAGTGGCAAACTTTTGTTACCAAATTTTTTTGTCAGTTTATGGCCTCTTGTCTTATGATCCTGCCACTCTTACTCTGCATCAGGGTAATGCAGTACTCTCTTTTCCTTAGTATTACTTGTCACAGTTACAAAAGTTGCTTCTTCCTTGGCTGTAGATGCTGCTTAAATAAAAAATTCTTGTTTGTTAAATACTATCAGGTGAAAAACAAACTAAAATAGTTTTATTTTCAAATACAGTTTGTGGTAAGACTTTTCACAAGTTTCTCATTCTTTATTTATAGTGGCCGTGAAGTTTTATTTTACTTCTGTTAGAAGTAAAGATGCCTTTCTGTGCCTCTACTGATCTCAGGATAGATTTTCTTCATCATATTGTGCTTACAGTAATGAACTCAATATTACTTTCAGGACAAGATAAATACTCTGTACTGCCACTATTGTTAGTGCTTTATCATAATTTTTTTTTTGTCTAACTTCAAATATCCTACTTGACTCTCATTTTCCTACTCTTATTTCTTTTTTTTTTTACTGCTCTCTTCCATATTTATACTGAAGTTAAATGAATCTTTTAATATTGTGCCATTTTTATGATGTTGTTCAAATATTGCATATCAGGGCCAATTATTTTCAATGTGTAACCAGCCTTTCAAATTTGCTGTGTGGTTCATTGGCTTATTTGCTATTCAGTGAATATCAAATCTGTAATTTCAAGATTCTAAAGTTTTCCAGTACCCTTGCTGCATCAAAGCCCTTCTCTCTTATCTCCCCACACCCTGTGCAAACTTAAGGAGGTTGTTAAATTTGAATTATTTCCATTAAATCTATTGACTAAAATCCAGGCAGTGATTTTTGCATTAGGACTATTTTCTGCTGTTTGGGGTTAGATTTCTTTGGGATTTTTTTTCAGTCTCTGAATATTAATTTATCTCCTGTTCACCTGAGTCAGAGGCTGTTGACCCTCTTTGTACCCAAGCCTGTTATCCTAGTGAGGTTTTGGGAAAGGTAAGTGGATTGAATAAATATCAAATGTATGTTTTAAAAATACGGATAATTTTTGATAGGAAAAAATAATAGACGGCTCCAGAGGTTTGCACATGGACTTACAATCTGGCCGTAGTTTTAGCTCCATTTTCAAAGCTTTTTTTATGTCTTTTGCTTTAAAATTATGTTTTTAAAAGCTGGTTTTTTTAGTTGGGTAATTCCTTTTGTACCTGAAGGAACTTTATCTAGGGGGCTGAGTTCATTTACTGCACACTTCCCTCACTGCTAACTTTGTGAAGCAGTCTTGGAAAATGAAACCCTGCTCTGCTGGAACTCAGTCAAGTATTTCAGGAGCAGCGGGCAGAAGGCAGTGTCGTGTTGCCGAGGAGCAGTGAATGCTCTCACACATCTCGAGTGTCCTGCCTGTGGCCCTGTGTTAGCAGGGGTGAGGCAGTTTCTCTGTAACTTGGAGATTTTTCCGCTTGAAATTCTTACATGCTTGCAAATGAACACTTTTTAAATTACAGTTTTATATACATGTAGAGCTAAAAATACCAGCAGTTGAAATAGTCGTTATGAAATGGAATAATAGAGATCTCTGGAAGTGGAATTCTCATCGTTGTTGTGCAGTGTGGGCAGTTGCTGCACAGCTTCTCTTCTGTGGCTCAGTGTTTGTCAAGAATTCTCCTAGCAAGGCAAAAAGCTTTCATTTTCCTCAGTTTGCACTGAGCTGGTATAGATAAAAGTTGTCAAATGCAGAAAACTGTTTCACTGGAGGAGCTGGAGAGATAGAGCCAACCAGCCGAAAATTTTCAAAGTGACTACTGCAGCTTGAGATTAATTTTCATCATGGCTTCTTAAGAGCAGTGTTTAATGTTAGACCTCAACTTATGCATTTCCCTGAAGAAGAATCGGTTTGGTTTGGATTTGAAAAAAAAAAAAATTCATTTGTGGTCAGATGACTTTGGGTTTTGTTTTATGTGTTTGCTTTCCAGCATTCATAATGTTAATTTTATTTTGTGAAAAGATATGCATACAATTCACCTCAAATACTAATTCGAGAATGTAACAATCATTTTTATAGCCTTGCTACTAGTTTTTTAGCAAGCTTAGGTTTTTTTTTTCCCCAGAAAGTGAAGATGTATGAAATGGTGACTGCCAGTTCTGTAGCCCTTGATCCCTGGTAATGTCTGCATGGTGTGTTTTTGACTGAAGGTGACTTTTATGGTTTCCAGATTCAAAATTTATTTCGTATTTTAAACATGTTTTGGCAATTGCTGCCATTTATCTCCTCGTTTGGCTGTTCCCTCTGTTTGATTTGGGATATTTTCCATGCATATCCTATACTGTTGTTTTATTTCTTGACACTAAAATGGCTTGTACTGCACAGATGACTTTGTAAGACTCCAGCTCTCTTTCTAGAATTCTGGCAATAATTGTCCTTTTGAAATTGAAACACTGCTTGTGTAAAGTGTAACAGGCTTTTTTTGTTAGGGATGATGTCAGCATGAGATGGCCTCAAGGAGCCATTAAAAGAACATAGGACTTTTGACTGTTGGACTTTATTGACTTTTCTCCTCAGTAAAATACAGTTCTGCAGAAGACAGATCAGTGTCTGCAGTGGTACAAGACATATTTGATGACTTTACTGTGCATTCTGATGAAGCCGTATCTGAGTGCCATAAATACAAAAGCACTCTATTAAAGAGTGTCAGAGAAATGCAGTAATAACAGGCATAAAATTTTATAGAAATACTTGCCTTTCTCTGAAAGTAATTGGCCTTTTAATGTGAAATTACTCACTTTGCTTTTTAGGACCTTTGAATTTTCAGTTCTGGTTTGTGCTGGCTTGTTTCTAACTCTTCCTTTAAGACATTTTGAAATGTATTCACAGTTAGCATTTTTTTTCATTATTGTCTGTCCATCCATTGCAGACTTTATTCTGTCATTCTATTTAAACTGTTTGTGGGAAAAAAGGACTATAGTAATACATTTTGAACTGTTTGGTGAAATATATAGGGGGAATACGCAGAACTAATGTGACAATAGGTAAATAGCAGTTGTTATATTGGCTGACATATTTATATGTGAAAATGCTTGTAGATGGAGAATTGTATGTCCAGTATTAAGATGGATTGAAGCTTTTAGTAAAATTAATAGATGAATGGTGGAAATAAGAAGTCTTTGTTAATTGCATGTTATGTTTCCAGCCCTCCTGACTGACACATTCCTCCTGCTTTTATTCCGTGCCAGGTTCTCCTTCCCCAAGTTACAGTTTACTCATGGAGCCATTGGAATTGCTGAATATATGAGATATTTTAGTGGTTGAGATGAAAGCCAGGGCAGAACATCCAGCAAAGTGACAGTACCACACAATCTTCCTCAGTCATGATCTCTTCAGGAGTGACTCTGATAGCCATGAACAGATTGTTGAGGGTCGTTTATCAATGTAGTCATGTACCTGGGATGCCTAAGCTGGGTGAGGAAGGACCAGCTTGGAAAGTGTAAATGTATTCAGAAGGCACTGTGCTGCCTTGCAGGGTTTTCCTAGCCTAGCTCAGTCCTACCTAGAGGTCCTTGACATTGCCTGGGGCTGTACACCCTCTGCATTAGGTTTTATATTAACCTGTGGTATTGCTTTGTCCTGGTTATCTGACCCTTCCTTCCCCTCCCTTTTATGAATACCTGAAGGTTGGCTATGGATTTTAAACTACAGACTACGGTAGCTAGCATAGTATCTGAGAGTCTTATCATGGAGTGGAGGAACCAATATTTATCATATTCTTGATTTCCTGTCTTTTTTGTGAGAAGCTGTGTGTGCAGCATAACTTCTTGGCAGGAGTCTTTTCTGTTTTTCATATCTGCTTCTGTGCGTTGCCTTTCATACATACTGTGTGCCCCATGTCTTCCATGGAAAATTGGAAAAGAGAGAGAAATGGGTTTGAGGAGATGATAATGTGTGTGAAGACCTTGAGCCCTCTGAGTGCTTACTGACCAGTCTCTGGACCATGAGAAAAATGTGGTACTTTTAACTTGTAGAAGTAAGGAAACGAAGAGTTGCCCCATAGAACACGCAGCCTTCTCTCCCCTCTCAGGGAGCAGACATCTCCCTGTCCCACTGGCTCAGCCCTTGCTCTGGAGGTGGCAGCTTGCACTGTGTCCTCTACTGAAGTATAGTTTTGAATACAACTTGCCATGATGTGAGGACAACCATAACAACATTAGCAAGCTTTTAATTAAAAAAGAGATTAAAAATATGTATGAAGTGACTTGACTTTCAAATTCAGTATTCCAACTTGAACCTGTAAAAGAATGTCTTCAGCTGAACTTTTTTTGCAGCCCTTTGCCACATATGTTCCTGTTTCTGCACAGCAGCTCAACTCCCCTCTGTGCTACCATATTACTAAGAACAAGTTGCTGTAAGTTATGAACTGACAGCCAGGTTAGTTCTGCCCCTGTAAACATGACAAGTTATACTCAAGTCTTGAGCCCTCAGTTGTCTTGAAGTATTCATGGGAAAATGAAGAGATGTCAAAGAAAATGAGGAATTGTTTCCTGATTGGGAGAGTCTGTAGAAGGGAGGTATGTTGATGTTTTTGGTGGGAGTGTGTCCATACACTTGTAAGAGACTCACACACTGGTAGTTATTCTCCATGGTCTTGAGTGTGAGAACTGAGAAAAGCAGATGTCTTAGATAAAAATAAATGATAAAGACATACAGAAGAGGTAAATTTTGTTTTGTGTATGCTGGGAATCAAAGCAGCAAATCTGAACCATGTAATGATTCTAAGTGATGGTGTTGCAGTGAGGCATTTACAAAATGAGCATAGTCTCCTTTGTTTTAGCCAAGATGGTTGCATGCTACAAGAAAATGGAATGCTTAAGTAATGAAGACTTTGATCTGATTCAATTCGAAGTAATGCCTGCTTAGAAAATCTTGATGAAAGATTTTCTTTCAAAAGTTTTCTTACTTCTCCTCCTTTTCTCAACTCTTTGTTAAGGCAAGACTTCAACTTGTTTGTCAATGTGCTGATAACAGCTAATTTAAGGAAGTTGTGCTGCCAAAGGAAGTCACTGCCCTCATATATCCACTAGAGAGACAGTTCATGTAAGTCCTCCCCAAGTTTGCTTCAGGCAAAATTTGCAAGAGTAGTTTAAACAACTTCAAAAATCATGTGAGCTAACTTGACGGTTTTTCTGCCTGATGTGAATTGGGAAATGCTCACACAAGCATTGCAGAATCAGTAGCTTACAGGAAAGGGCTGGTAGGGAGGACCCAAGAGAGGGGGGTGATTTTAAACCAGTAAAGTCAGATCCCAGAGGGTGGGGATCTCCTTTCAGATATCATTTAAACTGTCTTTTTTACACTGTATAAAAGGCTATACATGAGGGTTTCATGCTATGATTTGACTTTTTTTCTTTTTTAGTTTTAAATCAACAAGGAGTAGGTTTGGGTCAAATCCAGACAGCTTCTTTTAAACCAGTTTTATCAATGAAGGAGTGTATGCTGCTGTACCAGCTTTGTAGGTGTAGTCCAAAGGCTGCTTTTCTTGGAGATAAATACTGTGTTTATGTATGTTTTTCTGCATAAAAAAAGCAGAGGGGCCTGCAGTGCAGCTGGACAATGAGGAGCTAAGCTTCCCTGGTTTAACCCGCCTTGGTGAGCTGGAGACTCCCAATTCGTTTACTCAGTGATAGATCTTTTACAACACTGCTTCTCCAACTTTCACATAGTTTAGTTTGTTTGGCTTTAAGTTTTAGAGCTGTTTGAAAGAGAAGCATGATTGTGCTGTTGGATGGGTGCCAAGTTTAGTGAGGAAAGGGAATGAAATTGCTAGAAAAGAGAAGATTGGGGGGCTGTCTATGGGAAGTTGGAAACAGCACACGTAAAAACTTCTTTAACCACAAACCCCATGTGAAGGGGTTAGAATTAATTCCTGTTTTGAGACATGGATAAACAGTTCCACTTTGCAGCATCTCTGCTGTAACAGTACATGAGTTGCAGTTTGTATTCTGTCTCTAATCTGTCCCGTTGTTTACTGACCAGTCATAAGGCCCAGCTGGCAGGTCACCGGACTTCCTTCTGCCTGCCTTTTAAAGCTTCTGAATTCCTCTCCCTGCTCATCTGAAAAGTGGTTTCATCTCACTTCCAAAGTGCTTGCTCCACTGTGTGCCATCCTTGAAACACCATGGTGTGCACACAAGGATGTACCATGCTGTGTACTGAGGTACGTATCCATAATGAGCAAAGCTTGGGAATAAATCCCTGATCACAACCCTGTATTTGCTACTCTGAAAAGACCTGTTCTATTAGAAGTGTTTGTGAGTTAAGGAACCAAAAAAAAAAAAAAGGCAGTTTCATGGTTGTTATTAACCAGCTAGTCTAAATCCTAGCTACTGCCAAAAGTCATGGTCTTGTTCTTCAGTACTCAGCCAGCCACACATTCTCGTCCTGTCCCTTGTGTTGCTGTTAGAGATTACTCAACTGCAGCAGGAACTGGATCATTCCTCGGAAGGGCAGAAAACTATTTGTGGCTTTGGTTTTTTTCAGGATTTGTTCTCAGTAATGAGACCCAACTGGCAGTGTGGCTGCACAGTCGGGAGTGCTGGTGCAAGGGAGAGGATGGTAACACATGGCCAGTAAGGAGTTGCTCCGTGGTTTGGAGTGGCTGTCTGTGAAGCCAGGGTCTACATTGAATAATGAATAAATAATAGTTGACATAACAGTTTGATGCATTCAGGCTACAGATTTTTCTGCTCTAGAGCCAACTAGAGGAAAAGTAACTGGAGTTTGTAGAATATGAAGAGTTTTCAGTTCCTTGCAGGGACTGGAGCTTGTCGCTCTTGCCTGCTCTCCAGTAACCACACGAGAACAACTGTATAATGGTGTTCTATGGTTGATACTGTTTGGTTTTGGTTTTTAATAAACAAACAATATTCTTCCTTGCAAAAGGAAAATGGAATCATTGTGCAGAGGAAGTGGCATTGTATTCCAAGTTGTTACTTTCCTTGCAATGTTTACCTTCTTGCAGTACTCAGGTGGTTCTGCTCCAGTGAGACATCATGCTTTCCTTGTAAGTGTGCTTTCTTGTCAGTGGTCATACATCAGCTTACATTAAGGGCAGGACTCTGAAATATGTTTGTGTTTAGTCACAGTTTTTTTGGTGGCACCTGTGAGGTTTTCCTTCATGTGTAAAAGAGAAAGCAAAACTATAGCAAATATGCATTTTAATCACATGAAGAGAAAAAACAGAAGGAGAATGGGAGTTGGTGTTTAGAATCTTCTATTTTCCTCCTTGATCCCAGGTATGATTGAATTTTCTTATTTAGTATAATTAAAATTCTCACAGATCTTTGTATATAGATTTTTCTAGTCTTAAGAGCAAATGGTGAATGTTGCAGAGACTAGGCCGGGTAAGAGAGTTCTACTTCCTTAATTTTTTTTTTTGTTTTGTTTTATGTGATGTGTTTTAACAGAAAAGAGTTGCTAAAAAACCCTAGGGTAGTTCACATAACTTGGAAGCCAGATTCTGCAAATCCCCCTTGTGTGACTGTTCTTAAGATGTTCCTGAGTTAGAAGACAAAAAAGCCAGCCAGGTTTCACCTGGTAATCTAGGTGTTGAAGGAAAAGAAAAGGTAAGGGCTTTGGCCATAGTTCTCACTTCATTAAAATTGCTTCAAGCAAGGGATTTGTGGGAGTTCTTCAGAGAAGTGAAGGGTTGTCTTGTTTTTTAAAAGCTTTGGCAAGAAGCTTTGTAATTTGTATTGAATGTTCCAAAATAAAAATGTAGCCAGAGGAAATAGCATCTGTGAGACTTTGATTCACACGTGTGAAACCTGACAATGATTTGGCAGTGATATGAAGCAGGTTTTATAATGGACAGTTAAGCGGCCTTGGTTAAAAGCTACAAACCTTGTCTTTAGCATTCAGTGCAGGGAATCCAGAGGGCCCATTTCAGTGTGACATGTAATCTTCCATTCGTGTTTCATGTCATGCAGTGCATTCTCAGGTTGGTGGGGCAAGTTTTGGTGGTCACTCTGCATTCCAGATGTAGCACCACCAAGTCAACATTTGGAAGAAACCACTAACCTTTGCCTTGTTTTCTGGAACTGCAGAAATCACAGCCTGTGCATAGTGCCGAAACCAGCAGGTTGGACATTCTTGGTTACAAACTGTTGGTTCATGGAAATGGTTAAAGTGCAGTTTAATGCTGCTGGTGCTGCTGCTAAGTAGGAATGTGATCATGCATATCAAGCATGGATCTGCTGAGAATTGAAATGTGATAAGTGTATCAAGGATGGATCACGTCTGAACCTAATCTTCCTTCATGAAATGCTGGAAATTGAAACTGGAAATTCCTTATTTCATTACAGGGCTACAGAAATAATGCAGATGAAAGCAGACTCCATTACATCTAGTCCATGGATATTCTGGTCTGGGCAGGGGGGCTGTCCGTGGCAGTTTACCTGGGGAAAACACAGAAGGAACAAACGCATTTTGGTTCAGTAAATGCCACCTTAACTTAATAGGTTTACATGAAGGGTATCTTGATGCCTGGGAAAATAATTGGGAAAAGTTCAGGTTTGACAGGGCTGGCAGGTAGAAGGTGAGTCAGGAGATGACATTTTTGAGGTTTGTTTTAAATTAGGGTATGGCAGAAGTGGTAGTCTTGTATCACAGTAGGCAGGAAGAGGTAAAGTCACCCTTCCTGTGTCTAGGTGTGAAATGAAGCTTGAAGAATGCCAACATTTTCAATGTTTAGAAAGAAAAACACTCCCAATGACTGAGTACAGGGACCAACAGCATCAGAAGTCTATCACAGAGGTATTCTCTTATGATGATTTCTGGTTTGCTTGTGCAAGAAAAGTCAGTACCATAATACCAGTAGCTCATCTGCTTGGGGCTATGCTTTCATTATCTTAATTTTCTCTTAGTAGCTTTATGGGAATGTTTCCTGAAAGTCAGCAGAATGACAAGCATTGTTCTTAGATTATCAAGGTCTGAAGTGTTTGAGAAGTGAAAAAAATCAATTCATAAAACCAGGATAAATATGCATGCTTTTATTTGGCTAATAGAATGAGTGACAAGCTAAAGGTGGAGCTGAGGTTTGTATAACAATGTGCCTCAAATGCATTTGGCAGTGTTGTTGTTTTAATAGAGTTGATTCTAAATGTCAGAGTTGAGCAATAAAATGGCATCAAGTTCCTCAAAAGATGGTTTTAGTGACATTATCTGAGAGGTGCCTAAGCAGTCTCCTTCCAGGGAGCAGTAGCTGTAAATGAGCTCTTGTGGTGAGCTGTTTTCCATATCATTGAGACTACATCATGTACTTCAAGGATATTCTTCAGTGTAATGGTGGTTTTGTTGTTATTAGTGTGAAGCTGTGGAGTTTGCTTCTGGTCTTTAGGTTGTGTATGTGGGGAAAAAAAAAAGTCTGTTTACACAGTTCCAGATTTCTGGTATTTCTTCTTGAACAGATGTACCTTGTCCTCCTAAAGCAGTTCATGCTGCCTTTTGCCTTCTGTCACTATACTGGCTGTCAGCCTCCTGGTCATTGATTGGCTTCTTTAATTATTCATAAGAAAATATGTTTTCCTCTGTCAGCTGCAAGCTCACATGTCTTAGATTTGTCTGTTATTAAAGGAAAACCACGAAAGTGCTTTCAAGCTACAACACATGCCTCATAGTTTTTGGGAGAACAGAACATTTGCTTGCCATACAAATGAAGTCATCCTAGCTGAGGGCAGTCTATGCCACCAGTGTCACCACTGGGAGTCAGATCAATTCACAGATACCAGGGCTGTTGCATCACTGCAGCACATTTGTGGCTGACATCATGCAGCTGCAGTGAGGGTGTTCTGGAGCCATTCTGCATCATGGGTGGGAGCCCACAGCTGACAGTGTCACAGTCTCTCTTACATCAGTGTTACCAGCAGATGTGGTGGTTGCTGACATTTGGTTTTCAATAGACAGCCAAAAATCTGGGCTTTGCTGGTTTAAATTTAAAAAAGTAATTTAGAAATTCGAAGTGTGTGGGGAACACATACAGATCTCTGGTGACAAAAAGCAGATTTTTATCAACAAAATTTTGTATCAAAGCTCAGGTCTGGAGCTGGCCGCCTTTGTTGTAGGTAATTGGAATGACAGCAGAAGTGTATTCCCATCACAACAGGATTAGTGGACTGATCCCATTAGCATCTCGTGATGAATTGGAATGCACTACCACCCAGCTGGTCTGAGTGCCAGCAACAGTTGAGCTGCAGCTCCCTCTTTGTGGTGTATGTAGTGGGTGCCCCACACCTTGCACAGTGCATCTTTATGCATCACTGATTGTCCTTTGGAAAGAAAATTTGTGTTCCAGCTGAAGTTAAAAATGCGTGAACACAGCCCTGCTAATGTTTGATGTTAGGAACATTCTTTGAGCAGGAAGAGTTTGCATTTAATGCCAAATGATGCAATTTGAAGCATAGTGTATCTCTAGTCACATTTAACATTGGATTTGCTGGCTTTCTCCACAGAATCTCAATTAAGATGGAAAAGGTCAGTGATCTGACTCTGCTCTGAGATTTCATTTTGTATCGGTACTGTTGGCTTTTTTATCTTTCATGAAGAGCTTAGTTCCAAAGAATGCTTCCCCTTTGCCAAAATTCCACATGATCTTGCCTTCAAGGAAACACATCCATTTTTAGTAAACTAGGAGAGCCTTTTTTTTTTAAAGACGATTTCTGGTAACAGTGATTTTAACCCATGAAATGTGGATGCAAATGAGTCAATCCTAGTTCAAATTATAACAGCTACATTTCATTCATATGATTATTCACAATGAAATTCAGTATTTGTGCTTTTAGGGGGGAATTAGGCATTTGGTTTTTGCAGTTTAGGGTATGAGAAGTGGCAAGGGTGTATGCACCTGCAAGTTAAAGAAAATAACCTGCATCGCACTGATCACCTCTTGCTTGTTAAAAAATACAAAAATTTAAATAATACCTCACTACAACATCTTTTATTTTCTCTGAAATAGAAATCTTTGCAGAAATTTTAGTTTACACAATCATTTGTACTGTAATACCTTTTTATTTTCTGGTGGTTGTTATTTCATGTATACAGTAGCAGAAGAATATGACCAAAGCAAGTCTTAATTGGCAGGGTATTTTAAATAAAATACCTTCATTTTTTCCTTTACCTTACTTCCACTTTCTCCTTTGAAAAAACACCAGCTAGTGCTGTGCCGCTGGGTGGCAAATATGTGAATATATAACCAATCACTGGAATGCTTTTGTTATCTTCTGGTTTTGTTATAGCTCTGCCCCTCATTCAGGTGTTTTGAGGAAGATGGTGGGAAAGAGGATGGAATTGTGGAATTGTTGCATGCAGTGACTGCTGTACTCTCTGCCCCATTTCTGGTCCTATTTAAAGTGTACTATTCTGGCATGGGAGAGGATTCTAGAGAAATTGGATAAAATCAAAAAATGTCCCTGAATCTTAAGGATGCTGTGTTCTGGACTTTGGGAAATATAAATACTTATTGAAGGTTTGGGGGGGACAAGGCAGGGATTGCAAATAACTAGAAGCAGTTCTTGAATTTGCAGATTCAAAATTCACGCTGTTTTTTGTCATATGTTGCTTGTGTCTAATTCTCAACTCAATTTTCAACTCTTGTTTTAGCTTAGTTCTTCTTTTCTTAGTGCTTGCCTGTTTTTGTGGTCCTGGCTGACCCTCCCTCTTGGCTCCCCATTTGGGCACATCAAATCACAGCTGCTGTGTATAAGACAGCATTCTCATGGCCATCATGAGTAAAAATGCTCTAAACTTATTAACCAAACTTGTAACTGGTTAAACCTATTTTGAATGGTTTAAGAGACTATACTACAGCATCAAAATTCAGCTCTGATTTAATCTGTTTTCCACTGAATGTCTACTGCTGAATAAGAATGCCAAGTTTTAAAAATCACTGTAGATTGAGAGAAGTGTGGAAAAACTTATTCATTGGTGCTAACCAGCTTTGGTGTCTGTTTTCTATCACACAATGAGCTCATTTGTTGCTTAAAAAAGTGTATTTTCATTTCTTCATACCTAGTGTTATTTTTGCAGGGAGTTATTTCTGTATCAGTACTAAATTGTAGCTCAGAATATGTGAAGTTCTTGACTAATTCCTGCCTTATGGTCTGCAGAATGTGTAAAAAACAGTTTTTAAATGTTCTTTAACGTAAAGTGAAACAAAAAGCAAATGAGAATTCTCATGTTTGTGGTTAAACCCTTTCCAAAACAGAGTAGAAAGAAACTTTTTATTTGCTACTTTTCTGCCAGAAAATAGGACTCACTACTTGGGAAGCCTGCTTCTCTGTTAAAATGGGTAGAATTCAAACTGCCTTTGCCATCACAGCTGTGTGTGAAAGAGAGAGAAAGCTGTGAGCAGAAGGATATTTGTACATTGTGAGAGAAATAGTGGAATTCAGGAACTTTTATGCTTTATATGTAAACCAGTGTTGTTAAATGCAGGTGGTTAACATCTAGTCAGTGTGGAAAACAAGTATTTTTTCTAAATTACTCTTTCTTGTTTCTTGTCTTCTCTGAAATAATTTGCATTCTTCTTGCTTTCTTGCATGGTAACATACAATTGTATTGTGCAACCTCATAGCAAGTTGTGTGGATCGCAGATAATTCCAGTGATTGAAAGCACTGTGGTTAGCTGCAATTAGTAGGAATTTTTCAGGATACATGACTTATGTTGGAACAGTATGTTTGTTTGAAAGTCTCTCCTGTTACATTTTACAACAATGTTGGCACACAGAGAGATCCCACTAGGAATGTCGCAATTTTGGACACCACGTTGTAACACGGCACTAAAACTCTGCTTTAAATCTGCAGCTCTACAACTTGGAGGAGGGGAGGGCTGGAGTTTGCTGTCATTCTCACTAAATCATTAATTAGAATTAAACTATGGAAGTAAAGCAGAAGGAATCCTAGGACATACTAGTGCACTCTGGGAGATGGCTAGTGCAAAATAAGTACGCATTGCTTAAATTCTTGGAAGTGTATGCTGTGTTCCTGCAGGATATATACAATTACTTTATTGACTCCTTTGCTACCTACAGGTTCTTAAGCAGGTTCTGATCAGTCCAATTAATTTGCTGCTTCCACTTAAGCTGGAGTTCAGTGAGTGCTTTAAAATGTCAAAAATATTTCCTGCCACCAAAACAGAGATTCTGCTGCCTGCACCATTTTTCCCTGGTGCTGGCATAGGGTTTGTGAGGGAGGTGATCAGAAAAGCCACTGTTATTTCTGATCAGTTTCTCTCACACACTCTGGCAATGCAAAGCATCCAGGACAAGCTATAGAGGTAGGAAAACTCTGCTTTGGCAGTAGCAGGAAGCAGGATCTGTCACAATGATCTTTCTTTGCATTGATGCATTTATCTTATGTTTTATCTGTATTAGCAAGTGGTAAGATTGGGATGTTTATAGACCCTGTCTTTGGCAATCTGTAAGTGCAGGTTTTTCTTCACTCTTGGAAGAAAATGGGGGAAAAAAAGGGAAATGTTTTCTTCTTCACAAAAAATAAAAAAATAGGGCTAAGATCTCAAACTGCTTTCTGTCAAAAAATAATAAAACTATTAGATATGCTATGTGAATTTATTGCTGACTTTGACCATTTTGTAGTTTTAACTCCCACTATTAGAGCTGTCGGAAACATTCATATAAAGTGTTGTTTTTTCAAAATCAAGTTTGGGCAAGTTGAAGCTGAGGTCATGTTTGAGCCTGATACCAGCTGGAAAGAAGCACTTGGTGTATGTGTGTATGGGAAGGGGGTGGGTTAATTTTTAGTTTGCTTTTTTTTAATTTGTATTGGTGAACAGACAGGGGGTTTCAATATGGTCTTCATTAACTTCTTGTATTGGTGGATTAGAAGTTTCCATGACTTTCAGGCCTTCTTACCTGTGTGTACCCTGCAACGTCTGCTGAACTTTGTATCCATCATAGACCCTGCTGTAGTGAGCTTCTGTCATACCTGGAGGTTGGGTAGTGCTTCTATCAGAATTCAGAGCTGGGTGTGTGATGAAGTGGGGACTGTAGGTGTGTGTCTGTGAGAACTGCCCTTTGGCATTTATGAGCAGCAGCTTTCCTTGACCTTTAAAGAAAAGAGGAACCCTTTGCAACTGCATTATTTATCACAGTGCAGCTTGTGAAGGAGAATAATGCTCATGGATATTTTATGCCCATAGACTGGTAACTGGAACTGTCTAAGGAAAAATACTGATTCTTCAAATATAAGCATTTGGTAGGTGTTTTGGTTAAACTTCTGTCTCTTGCCAAGCAAGGAACTTTGCGAAGTTCTAAGGCGGCTTTACTGAATCTTTCTGTTTTCCATCCTTTCAGACTTGTCACGGAACAGACTGTCGGAGCTTCCAGCAGAAGCCTGTCACTTTGTCTCTCTCGAGACTCTCAATTTGTACCAGAACTGCATTCGATATATCCCAGAGGCTGTTTTGAACTTACAGTCTTTAACATTTCTAAATATCAGGTAACAGATGTCTTACAAATTTTGCTTTAGCATGAGTAGTCTAGGTTTATATATTTTGGTGCATCCATAATAATGCTAACTTGTTATGTTATATGTCATTGGATCAAAGCAACCTGAACCAGTCTTACCCACTTAGGTGGATCAGGGAACATGAGGATTAAGCAGCAGCTTGTAGAGGAGGAGCATGAAGAAGAAAGCTAATTCCAGCTTGAAGGGATAAATAAATTCCAGTAGTTTCCGTGTGAAATATCACCATGCAGACTGAAAAGAGATGGTAGAGCTTTTGCATAGTCTTTGCAATGCAGCTCTCAGCAGCTGAACAAGGCTTATGCAATATCCCTTTACCTTCACTCTACTGGTGGCTTTGGATCTTTCTCAAGCATTATGACATCACTGGCAGCATCAAAAGCAAATTGCTGCTACTTGGCCTGTTGATGAAATCCAAATGCATCTTCCATTTGTAGAGGGTCTTTTAGAAGATGTGGAAAGTTTCTCTTCAGAAATTGGCAGAGATACTAATAAAAAAAGTCTCAGGCTATTTCTTTCTGGTGTTATAAGCACACTAAATTGACAAAAGTATATTTCTTTATTTTCTTTTTTCTGTTGATGTGAAAATTGTACCCATAGGATACAAATCAGATACAGATTTCCTAATGCTGTATCTCTAGTAGGTGCAATACCATTATTAGCGTTACTTAATCAGAAATACACTTTAAATATTCAGTGTCTCATGACTTTCTCTGTGGCATTTCATGTGTGCTGACCTGCAGTGCTACCCATGAGAAAAGCTTTTGCACTCAGCCCAAATATACTCCTTTGTGACAGAGCATAGCCAGTTATCAGAAGCACCTGAAAGGGCACAAAAATGTCACATTCCTCCCTACTGAGTTCAAAAGCATCTGATCAGCCTTGAAACTGGATATCCAGAGTTTGTTCACACATAACTAGATAAAGCAAGTAATGAAGAGCAGCCTCATGGAACTACTTTTATAGTAACTACATAGAAACGGATTTGGTCATCTAAATGGAGTGTGCTTCTTGTATGTGTCTTTCATTGCATGAATATTTCTCATTAGAGTTCTGATTATTTTATTTTCTTTCTGTCCAAAAGTCGAAACCAACTTTCAACATTGCCAGTACACCTCTGTAGTCTACCACTAAAAGTTTTGATAGCAAGTAATAATAAATTGGTTTCAATACCTGAAGAAATTGGACAGCTCAGACAGCTGACAGAGCTTGTGAGTATACACTTGATTTTCAGCTATTACTATTCTGCTCTTGGCCTAAGGAAGATCTGTGTCTGCCATAGTGTCTCTAACTACATTTGGTTTTGTAGAGAGGTGTTAGAAAAGAGTTTTAAATACTCTGAGATTTTAAAAGATTTGTATGTGAGGGAAAGATGCACTGGAGAGCAAATGATCCATGTCAATTTAAATGTCTTCCCTATTCTAGAAAGGAAGGCCTGGTGGAATTAAGAGTTCTTGCTGTGTTTGTTTCTGGCAAAAAGTTTTATGTAGCAAGTTGTGCTGTCTGAAATACTGGGGAATAACTTGAAATAAACTTCTGCATCTGAATGCTTAATCTTCTAAAGTTTTTATTTCCCCTTGTATTTAAAATGAGAACAATGCTTCATATCAGCAATGAGATTGGATGAATATAAGGGTCTGAGGTGTTATATAAATAGCTGTCTTTTTCTTTCAGTCCCTAAATAGAGCTGCATATTTTAGTTAACAGAGACTTAGCAGACAGTGGTAACTCATTCTTTGCTCTTGCTTTGTAGGACGTGAGCTGTAATGAAATACAGACAATACCTCCACAGATTGGCAATTTGGAATCCTTGCGAGACCTAAATGTGAGAAGGAATAATTTGGTGCGTTTACCTGAAGGTGAGAAAACAGCTGTCAGTTATAACAGCAGAAACTTCAAACACCATTTTCAATCCCTTCTTCTTTCCCTGAGAGCTGGAAGCAGCTTAATTGTTTTGTGAAACATATTTTTATACTCTTGCTTTTTCTTACACTCTTTTAATCTTCTGAATTGTATGTTTGTTTTCTATCTCCAGAGCTTGCTGAGCTGCCTTTGATTCGATTAGATTTCTCCTGTAATAAAGTAACAACAATACCAGTTTGTTATAGGAACCTCAGACATCTTCAGACCATTATGTTAGAAAACAACCCTCTCCAGTCCCCCCCTGCACAGGTAAACTGCAGCTACAAAATCAGATGACTAGTTCAGCTAATGACGACAGAACTAAGTTATAAACTGAAGGATTATATTATATATTTGTTATTTAAGAACAAGAGAACTTGAAATAAAATCTGTTGTCTACAAGTGTTAAATAAGAAGCACAGCTTGAAAAATCCCTTTTCTTCTCTTTTCTGTATTAATAGTCTCTGCTGTGAGATATTACAAAGAATTCAACTAATGTTAGCTTGAACATTTCTGCTTTCAGCCTAGGAGAGAAAGGAAAGACTTTCTGTTAGGAAAGACTGATTTTCTGCCACTCAGTGTTAAAATTTTGACTGAGGCCCCTGTGCTGCAATTTACTGGTCCACTTTGCAGCAGAGTACTCAAATTGGCCTTTGAGCTAGAAACTCCAGTATTGTTAGTGACTAATTTGATTTTCAATGTGGGTGTGTGAGCCCCTGAGCATTACAGGTTCTACTGTGAGCTGCTGCATCAGAGTCGAGAGGGGCACTTGATGAAACTTGTACTTTCAGTAGGGTTTTGCTTTCCTTGTGAAAGCAGAGACAGCTGTTACTGGCTTCATTGACTATAAATTTGAGCTGGCTTTGGCAGTCTGCCACTGCCATTCAAATCTGGGCATGGGTGGGATGCATCTGTTCTGATGCCAAGGGTATAAATTCTAGTACTCATAAATGCTCATGTCTTGTTTGCATGATGAAATTTCAGCATCCAGCTGACAGAGTTGCCTGCAGACCAGATGTACTTGGAGGACAGCTTCCATTTGTCTATCACAGGCATCCCATGATGCTCCACTATAGCTGTTCCTCTAAAATGCAGTGAGATTAGAATAAAAGATACATTGGTTGATGTAAATGTGCTCATTTATTATTATTCTCAACTGCATCTTGAATGTCTGTAGTGTACTTTGAAAATGTATTGTCAAATTATATTCACTTGATTTTTTCTTTTTAATTTTTTTTTTTAAGATATGTATAAAAGGAAAAATTCATATATTTAAATACCTGAACATTGAAGCATGCAAGATAGCTCCAGACTTGCCTGATTATGATAGGAGACCCATGGGATTTGGATCATGGTAAGTTTTGCACACCCCATATTCCTAGTTTTAACGGCATTTGGGAAAATTTTGTAAGTCCACCTTGAGTTTATTAAAAAAGCAGATCAAGGATTGTTCTTTGGCAAGTGCATTGAGGTGGCTTTGAAAAATATTGTTTATGGTATTTCATGGTACATTCTAGGAAGGTACTGGTGTGTAAGACGTGAGAAGTGGTTCAGGAGCTGACCTGGGCAGTACCATGTGAAAGGCAGTGTCAGAGCTGATACGCAGTAAAAAGAGAGTAATAATAACCAATACAGGAGGTATGCTCTCGTGTTGTTAACATGTACATTCAATTTACGAGATCTTAATATTTTCCACAGACTTCCTGAATCATATACCTGCTGTGATTTTTAACCTTTTGTACAGAATTTTATAACTGCTGTGCTCAAACTGCAGGTGTAAATGCTGATCTCCACCCCGTTAGTAAACTGTTATTTCTGGCAAGCTTTCACTTGGCACTGCGGCTTGGCATTGTAACACAAATATTGGAACAGTCAGCCGTATCAGCTGCTAAATTAAGATGTCTAGCAAAAAGCAGGAGTTAAGATTTATTTCTGTTACATGATACAGAAGAAAGGGAGTCAGTGAAGTATGAAAGTGAATATATATAAAAATTACTTCAGTCATCTTGGAAGGTAGTATTAAGGTGTGGAGGAGTAAGTTGCTGAAGGATGTGCTGCTGCCTTAGCAGCAATAAAACACAAATCAGGAGTCTTCACAATAAATCATCATGAGTCAGGTTTATGAAGAAGAATTTGCGTAAGGGACTGACAGAGTGATTCCTCATCAGCATTGAATGTCATAAATTACTGTCCTAGATGAAGTCAACATATGAGCATGTCGAATGTTAATCAATTTCCAGTACCAGCTGTTGCAGATGGTTTTTGCATAATACTGAGGATACTGTCCTTTTACTGGAAGGAAAAGGCTCTAAGTGAGAAAATGTCATGATCTGTTTAGCTCTAACATAATTTGTTTATTTTTAAGAGAAATCCAAAATCAAGTGGGCTGTGGGCTTACTGATTTATTGCTGTCTGTAGTTGTATAATGCTCTTGAAATTTTCATAAAATGCTTTTGTGAAATGAGAAGAATTAATGTATTAATCATAGCTTGAAATTGTAAATGTAAAAATAAGGGCAGAACTAGTTGAGGATGCTTTCTCTAGAGTTTTTATCAGACTCAGCAGTATGAAATGAGCTTCAACTGAGTTTCCTTTAGCTGTATTTCTGTACCAAAAAGGAGATAAGAGTTGGTGATAGAATTATTTATTGTTACTGTGCTGTTTAGGGCATTTAGTGTTGCAGATGATTCCTTCCATCTTCATGTAGCTATGTCTGTGGAGCAGAGTACATGTTAGAAGGAAATGGTAGAATGGTAGTGAAAGAGAGAATCCAGTTATTATACTTTTATGTAATTTGGGACGAGAGAAATAAAATCCTTCAGCTGTGATACAGTTAATATTTCCAGGCAAGGCACAAGAGCTTTGTTTTTGTTATTTTCAAAGGTAACCGATAGAAATAAGGTCTCAGTCAGTCCACCTAGACTTTGTTGCTTGTTTATCTGATCAGCTTGGTGTAATAATATGCAGGTTGAGAGTCTGAGTGGTAGAGACTCTTAAAGTTTAAGGAAGTTTGTGTCATGCTGTCAGTTTACTCTTGATCAAACATTTTTAATAGCAAGGCTGTTGATACTGCTAATAAAACAAGATACTCTGCAACATTATGGCAGGAAGTGTGGGTTGGAGGTTCTAGCACAGTTAAAGCTTGGTTTTAGCCTTGTCAAATTATATCAAACTGTTTTACCAGAGTGAAACCCTCTATGTTTCAATCCTTTTCTAAACATAAGTTATGTGAAATTTATCTTGCAGCAAGTTTTGTTCAGCTGCAACAAGCCAGTCTCTCATTTGCTGGAGCAGTGAAGCTCAGAGCAGCTCAGGTTGGTGCTGGAGGGAATGTGATTGAGAGGACACAGAACTGTCAAAGCTGTGTAGCAGTTTTTGGCACTGAGGCAGATTGGCATAATCTGGAGCTGGAAGGTTTAAAATACCAACTATTCATGGGTGAACTAGTGTAGTGAATATTCTGGGACTTGGGCAACTGTTCTTTCTTACAGAAGGTAAAGATACAGGTTTTAGTGTGACTTTGACATTGTGGCAAGTATTGTCTTTCGTTGTTGGACTTAGTAGGCATTTGGCTTCTCATCCTTTGATTTCAAGCCTTACACAGCTTCCTATACAGTGTAGTTGCCCCAAAATGCTCTGATCTGTCAAAATGCCTAATTGTTGTTCCTTGTGGCTTGTTGGTCAGGGAGGAATAAAAATCTTAAGTCTCAGCTGATTTCAGGATGGCTGCTGTATGATTATAAATGTGTAAAGTGTGTAGCATTGGATAGCTGGGTTTATTTGTGAGAGCTAGGAAGACAGAAAGCAGCTTTCTTGTTAAAAAGGAGATGTCCTGGGCACAGTGGTTGTGTATTCCAGCTAGCTTTAGTGTTAGATGTATAGCTTTTCAAATTCTCCAATTGAAAAGGGACGCTAAAAGAAATTTTTTATCAAAACACTTCCTCATTTTTTGAGCTCAATTTGCAATAATTGTTTGGTTTACAACAGGGTGCTCAGGAGATAATGCAAATATTGATTTATTTAAAATGGAATTACACTGCACATGGATTTTTCTTTGACCCATGTTTTAAATTCAGTATCGAAGTTCTGTGAACTGTTAGTATAATTATGGTTCTATTGCTAGTGATTCAGGTTGGTAGCTCTTTAACTACATTGGATGATTTCATGGTCATTCTTTTTTCTTCCCACCCAAAAGAAGGAAGTTGTTTTTTCTTTTACTTTTTTTCCTTCTGGTGGTTTATTATTGTAGATGATCTTTCTGTTCAAATGCAAGGCCATAAAAGTGGAACTCCTCTGAGTTAATCAAAACTCCATGCAGATGTGAGAGCTTGTCTTTTAGTCTACATCTGCATAGAAACAGATGCATAGCTTAATGTTTCTCATCTGTAGCCTCATCCCTCCTGGTACTTCTTTGCTATTTCATGTCTACTTGAAAACTAAAATAGGCCTTGATAGTAGTCTGTCAGTCTTCTACAAAGTCATACACACACATATGGAAGAATAATAATAGTAATAATAATAATAATAAATTTGAAAATAAGTATTTCCTGAAAGTGGAATTTCAGAGGGATCAGCAACTTGAGAGCAATACTAGTGAGAAAATGACCTGCAATTTAGTTACGATGGGGTGAAGCAATTAGCTTCCTAAAATTCATTCTTCCTTGTGCATTATGTAGTAATTACTGCTGCAGTTCTCCCTGGGGCATCGAGTGCCAGTAGGACAGTTGAGCCATTGTGAAATGCCATCTGCAGTGGCTCAGACAAGTCCCATTGTCTCTTACTGTAGCTATCTGCAACAGTTGCCAGAGATGACATCTGTGGTGGCTATACTGCTGAATTACATCGTTTCTAAGCCCAGAAATTTAAAGAACTGTATGGGTGTTTGGTTATGTGTATTGTAACACTGGGCACGTGTCTAATGCTTTTGTGTAGACATGTCGTTGACAAAGCTCTGTAAATGAAAACTGTGCTTCTACAGTTATTATATTATGATGTATTTGAAATACTGTCCAGCTTACTGCAGTTTTATACGTAATTATGACAAAGAAGACATTTATGTAATACATGCTGCATACTTTTGTGTAGAAGTAGTATATTCTGTATTTTTAGTGATTTTGTACATATTTATGCTTATTTATATAAAAGTTGGTTGGACGGTGTTTTTCAACCAAAACTTATGAGTAGTAGAAAATGGAAGTTTGACTTGTGAAACAGAGAAGTATGAGACCACTTTGCAGTTTGCCTTGTCATAATTTCTCTTTGTGAAACGTTTGAAGAGTGGATCTATACTTTGAATGAGCTTAGCTCTGAAAAGGCCAGGCAGTGGCAGGTGACAGCTGACTGACAGGGATGGTGAGTTTTAAGTATGTGCCTCCTGCTCTATTGTAGCAAATACAGTGTGAGGTTTTCAGACATGCTGAGCTTGTGAACATGCTGCAAGTGTGCTTGGTGGCTTGTGCTGCTCTTGTTCTGTAATAGCTGAGAACCTTTTGGTGGTGTTTGTCACTGTTACTAAAACTGTGTGTTTGACAGCCACGAGGAACTCTATTCCAGTCGTCCGTATGGAGCACTTGATTCTGGCTTCAATAGTGTGGACAGCGGAGACAAGAGATGGTCAGGGAATGAAGTAAGTGTTGCAGTTTTATTTTTGTTGAGTGCAGTATTGTACAGGAAAGAGAACAAAATGTATGCATCTGGAAGCACATTCCATGGGTAACATGGATATACTGGCGTGCAGGTTGCCTTGAGCCAGTATTACTTGTTGTTTTATTGGAGAAAAAACAAGCTCAATTTTATATGGGACAGACCCCAAGTTGGAAATATTAACAGAAATGTATAAAACCGTGCATGAGAGATTAATTTACTGGAGCATAAAAAAAATGAGAAAAATAGGGTTCCTCATTTTAAAAACCTTGTAACAGTATCATATTACAGTGCTGACTCAACTGTAATTACTCGTGCAAAGTTGTTTCAATAAAATAAATCTGAACATGAAAATTCAGCTTCGGAAATCAGTTGGAAATTTTGTCTTCCTTCTTTGCAGCTTGTTTGAAATGTTAAAATCTGTTTGCTGTTTAGAAGCAGGAAAATAGGATCTCTTAGCAAAAAAATTGTTAATTATTATTCCCAGGAAGAAGTTCCCTTTTCCTCTTCGAGCAACTAGAAAGTAGCCAAGACCTAAAATGTCTCACTGAGCTATACTCCGTACATCTGCTTGCACTCCTAGCTTGGTTTTACAGAAGATGCTAGGATTTTCCATCCTGGGGTGTTTTCAGTCACGTGCAGATACTGCAAACAAAACTGTAGGCAAGCTGGTTTCTAAACAAAGCTCAACTATATGTTTTTTTAAAACAATACGTTATAGCTGTCTTTTGCTTTAAATTAGTGTTTTGTGGTTGTAAAACAGGACAATTGAAGTACAAATCAAGGGCAAATCAAGAGGAAGTAGCTTACAAAATTATGTTTCTGAAGAAAAATGTTTCCTGACTTCACTGTTTGTTTTCGAAAGCCAACAGATGAGTTCTCAGATCTCCCGTTACGTGTGGCAGAGATCACCAAGGAGCAGAGACTGAGAAGAGAAAGTCAGTACCAAGAAAACAGAGGGAGTGCAGTTGTAACTAATGGTGGAGGTAAGTAGTGACCTTTGGCTAACAGTATGTATTGTCATCATTATTAAAGTTCCAGAATGTTTCCTATAGATACTGATTGTTTAAAGAGGAAAAAAACAGAGAAGTCTGGGTGGAATTACACAAAAGCAATGTTGTAGAAACTGTAAAAGTACTGTTGTTTTAAGGATGTTAAAGGCAAAATCAAATAGCGGCAGAGTCGGGATTTTCTTGAAAACTTTGTCAGTTTTTGCATATATGCTGTGATAAAGTCTCCAACTGCTTCAAATGGTATTTTGGAATATTAAATTTCGGTGCATGGAGTTTTGCTGTTTGAGCTTCTGGGGAAAATTACTGCAGTAGTAAATTGTCAGTGCTCTGTGCCAACTCCTGTCAGAATGGGATGAGCAATTTTGTCAGGGAATTTCATATTTCTGAGTAGTACAAGTGTCTCATTCCAGTCTTGGATTTTAATCCAAACTTTAAAGTCATCTAGAAGGGGCGGGTGTTTGTGAGTGGCAGTGCTTTGTTGCACTTTGTCAGTTGGGGTCCTGCAGTCTTACAGGATCACCTTCGTAGTTCAAGAAGTGATCGTGCTTTCCGTGTTTCTTGATCTCCACAGTCCTCCTTCATTCTAACTTCCAATAATCTGCTGCTACGAATGTCTTGTTTTGTTTATATGCCTTAATTTTAACAGTCTTTCAGGTTTGTTTTTTCAGTCATTCCTTCTTCTCCATTTTTCTGCACTACTTATTACTAGATCTCATCTGCATAAACTTTGATTGATTTTTCTTCTTTCTCCGCTGCTCCCGGTTTTTAATTTTCCCTGATGGCTGCAGTTCATTTTCTCTAAGTGCCACTCTTCCCAGCTACATCTAATCTCCTGTGCCCAACTCCCACTTTTTCATCTCTCTTCCTTCTTCCTCCTCATTTTTATCTTTTGGCATCTTCTTCTCTTGGTATTATTCTTCTGTGCCACAACTTTTTGTTTTCTCTGCCATCTTCTAGAAATATCTGAAACCTTCTAGTTGACTCACACTCTTTCACACATTAATGGGGAAAAAATTCAGTTCAAACAGTTAAATTCTGGCAGTTAAAAGAATTGAAGACTTGGTGTCATGGAGAGCTCTGGGCAGCCTTAATAACAGGTAGTGCTGCCAGCTATGCCTCCAAGACTAACTTTATTTTGTTCTTTGAGTTTTGTACACCAGGGATTTCAAAATGCCTTGCAGAATTTTAAGCTGGAGTACGATCAGTTCATGAGTAGGTGTATCTGAGAGGGGCACAAACTATAGCATGCGGCTGTCAGAGATCCAGATGCTTTGCAGTTTTGTGTTCCTAACACAGATACTAACATCTTGCACTCTTTTCGGTATTATTGTTGCTGTTATCATCATCATCATCATTATTTAATAAGCAAGGCTGGAAAACAGGGGAGCTTTGGTTTGTTGGGGTTTTTTTTTAGATTTGAAACGGAGATGGAGATTTAATTAAGCCAAAGTCTATGGGAATGTAGTTTTGGATGGTTGTAGTAGCAGAGGGGGTGGCTTTGGCAGTAACAGTTGCTAGATTGTGTGGTGAGGCAAAGAGAAGTCTGTTTTAGACAAGCAGGAAAGGGGCGGGGGAGTAAAAAAGAATGTCTGCAAGAGTCTGGAGCAAGTTTGGGGAGAGTTGTAAGAAAAAAGAAAGCTCTAGTGCTCTGAAAGGGAGCTTATGCTTTCCCCTGCATCCCCAGTGCAGTATTTTTCACCAGGGGCATTTGCTCAATGTCATGACTCTCAGAATCCCTGGGCAGAATGTGCAAAAGCAGTGACAAGTGAAAAAATTGCCCTACATAATATGTCCCACACAGAGGAAAATCAATACCAGCCAAACTGGGCTGTTTCTTGCTCTCATTTCAGTGGTTCCTAATTTCTTTTTTCCTTCATCTTTTTAAAATTACGGGTGCCTTCATATTGTTTTAGAGGGGTTTTTGTTGCTTTCTGTAGTGTTCATTATTTCCACATACACTCGTATATTTATTGTACCTGCATCCAGATAACTTAGACATGCTGCTCTCTATTTTTTTGTGGTAGTAATACTAGTAGAAGGATCTGTGATATCCATTCTGATTTTTCTGACGGAGAACCAAGAGAAATTATTCAAAAATATAAACAGACCATTGTGCAGTCTTGGTATTAGCTGAAAGATTTTGATATATAGTTTTTGGTGTTGAGAAAGAAATCACAGTATTTACTTTTTCAGTCACTGCAAAAGTATCTGCAGCCAGCAGTATAAAACTACATGCTTGATAGATGTTCCTCATTGTTTTTTAAAAGGCATAAATTTTATCATTATTTCAAAATTTGTTTGTCTAATGTTAGTGAGCCTGGCAAAATCCAAGAGCTTTCAGGCTGAGCTTTCCCAGATGGAAGAAGAAGCAGGGCCTTAGTTCCTGACATTGCTGCATTGTTGGGTTTTTTCCTCTCCTGTAGATTATCTAATTGTGGGTGTTTTCTCTATGCATGTTTGTCAAGTGGAACACGATCTCGATCAGATCGACTACATTGACAGCTGTGCCACGGAGGAGGAGGAGGAGGAGGTGAGGCAGCCCAAGTGCCTGGACTCAGACAGCCTCAGCTCCCAGTTCATGGCATACATTGACCAGCGGCGAATCTCCAACGAGGTGGTGCTTTTACATGAAAACATTAAATTCACACACCCCAGCAGAGCCCTTGTGAAAACCATTCCCTGTTCAGTCATTTGGATGTTACACTTCTGGAGAGAGTCCTCAGAAACTGAACCTATAGAAACAGATTTTCAGCCACATAATGTTTCATTCTATGTTCTGTAAGTCTTAATTAATACCTGTGTACACTGGTTACACAGTTCAGTGGCTCGCTGTACAGACTACATGAATAACTTGTCTGAAAAAAATCTTTGTGGCTGCTCTGCTTAAACAGTAACTATTGTGCTGTGATTCAGATGTGTCCTTTCAAAGTTTTGTGTGTTTTGAAGCAGAGAGATATTTGCTATTTGATGAAAGAAAAAAAAAAAGTGGATCTCTAGCTTTTGTGTAGGAGCATCATCCCTATTTTCTCAGCTTTATATTACTCTGTTTAAAATCAGTCACACAAATATGAGAGATGCATTCATTTGCAAATCTCATAATTCAATATCAAATCACAGAAGCTGAAGCACAGACACGAGCAAGACTCAGAAAAGGCAAATGTAGGCAATGCAATCCAAGGACTCCTTGCTGTAGATAGGGAAAAGGCATTGGTCAGCATCACAACACCTATTCCTTGGGGTCTGTCTAGTCATAAAAATTAAACTGCTTTTAGCTGAAGCAGTAGTTTCTCTAAAAAGACAGTCCAAAATACGCTACTACTTAGGAAGGCTGATTGCAATATAGCAGTACGCATGCAGGCATGAGTGAAAACTGGCAAATTAATCCTGAAAAGTTTCTATTTTCCTACATTAAAGGGTGTCAGTGGAAGTTTTTAAATAACACCAAAGGCAATATGTCTGTTCCAAATAGGATAAATTACTTCATTGTTCATATTAAACCTGAAGTGTTCTTATTAATCCCATGTTTTGCTTTCTTGGTCCCTCTGGGACCTGTCTTTAGAACATCATAAAAGACCATCAGCTCCTTTATTCTGTATTTCTGAGAATCTGGTCTGCACTGCTGTACACTTGTAGAGTTAAACTCCAAAGAATGTGTACACATTTCAATACAAATTTTATAGCTACTTGAACTTCTCTGCATGTTTCTTAATACTGGAGGTTTTAAACTCCTGAAGTTATCAGTAGGCATATTTAATCTTGAAACTATTATTTATTTAAATTGGAGAAAAAATAAGAATGAGCTTGCTTGGTTGGAAATGAACATCCCTGACTTGTGTTTTGTGTTTCTTTGTCAGGTGTTTTCAATTTCAGTGGTTACAGATGTAGCTCTACAAAGAGATTGTTTGGCATTAATAGACAGTTTTCTGAATAAGTTGCTAGCTTAGTCTTTTGTGGTTCTTTGCTTAGAGCTCGCCAGTAAAGCCTGCATCCATCAGAGAGTTTCAGAGAACAGAGGATACAAGACGGCATTTACATCAAAACAGGTAAGAATTACTGTGGTAACAATAATTTTATCCAGAATTTCATTATGAATGCAGAGCATGTATTTACTAAACATGTTTAGAAAATTACATTGTTTTCTGTTGCTTCACCAGAAGTGTGTATGGCACTTTTTTGATAACTTACTGCTCCAGACTAGGAATTGGAATTCTAATGATGGCCATGAGCAAAAGGCATAACTGTTCTATGCCAGTGCTCAACTTTGAATCAGTTGGTTAAAGAAATCTGCCTAATTAAAGTGCATAGTTTTAAACTGATTTAATATTTTCTTTTTGTGATTTAATTTGTGCTTTGATTAAATACTTGGTTTAAGCTGTGTTACGGAGAGAACAAAAGGGATAAAGATACTGCAGGAAGGATAGAGATACTATGGAGTATCTGATGTGCCATGAGGACACATTCGTGGTAGACTCCTGCTGGTTTTAGTATTGTGGGAGATTCGTTTATTTTAAAAAGTGCCTTTCTGGGCCATAATCATGAGCTTACATCAGCAGAAAGGATAGAATGGGAATCAATGCTGAAAACAAGTTGTTTATTTTGATTAGGTATGCCCATGATCTTTAGTGATTACTGGGCTTATTGGAGAGAATGCTTATCTGTAAAATAAAGGTCAGAACTGGACAGAGAGTATCAATGAGGGGTGGTTAGGTTTCTGAAAAGAATTTTGGATGTCTGATAAAAGAAAAGAAGATAAGCAAATAAAAGATAAAAAATAAGCAAATTCTTGCAAATGAAAATGGATAGAACCTTTATTGTACCATTGAAGCATTTCAGTATTCTGTGGAGTGAAAGTGAATTTGCAGGGACTCCACAGAAAACCACCCCACTTGTACTTGGAATGTTTGGGGGGGCGGGGGAGTGGTGGAAAAGACAACTGCTTGTCCCAAGTATGTCATTACTTATGCTGTCAGTAGAAACCAATTTTTAATGGATTCTAAAATGGTATTGAAAGAGAAAATGAAACCAAGATTAGTGTATAAATTTTTCCAGAGTTTTGGCAACATTTAAATAGACATTCTGAAATGTGCAGAAAATGTGCAGATACAGTGACTGTACTGATACGGGGGAGGGTAGCTACTTCAGCATATGTCAGCATTCCTTATCCTGTCCACAAGTCAGGTATAAAGTGATACAGCAGTTCTGCCATGTTCTCCCCAAAAAAAGTGAGTGCTCTTGGTTTGAAAAACTGGTTTTTTGCTTGTTTGTTTACTTATTTTTCTATTTGAACATTTGTGGTCAACATGGAAATAATTAGACTTTACAAACACTGGTTTCTGTGATAAATCTGAAGGGAATAGGAGAAGGCTGATTAGCTGGGGAGAGCTGCTGTTTTCATAGACAGATGTTAGTGATAAAGGAAGTTGTCGTTCAGTAAGGGATTCAGTGATTTCAAAATTTAACTTAAGGATAGCAGCAGATCTCCATGCAGAGGTAGTTAATCAATCATCTAAATGAATTGTAGCTTACTATGCTGCAGCAGAGTGAAATTATTAAGGCAGTAAAACCAAGTCATGTTGTTATTGCCTTCAAAATTGTGTAAAAACAGCCATATGACAATGAGTAATTTTTTTTTATTTTAAGCTTGTATTAGTCAAATATTTTATTTTGTGGCAACCACAAGCTGTAAAGTGCTCCCACAATAATTCTGTGCAAATGCCTTGGCAGGCAGCCTCTCCTTTTTTTTCTTTAGCATGCTGGAGCCATTAAAACTCTGAAAGTTGGATGTAACACAGACTTCATCTGAAGAGTACTTATATTAGTTGATTCAATTAAATAAATACAGTTTGTGCCTCTGGACAGACTGTGGTGCGTTCCTGATGCAACAAAGCTGTGTGTACTCTGCTCTAAACACACTCCTTGGCACTGAGCTGAACCCAGTCCTGTCTGTTCAAAATAGCTCTAAGTAATGGATTTGTCATGTGCTTCAGTGCTAATTTAAGTAACAGAAAAGACCTGTAACATATGGGTCTTCCACATCTCATCTCCATGAGGAAAAGGCCCTAAGTGTGCACACAGCCAGCTGGACTGACATTTTTTGGAAATGCATGGTTAAGTGTGTCCGTGTTCCATGGCTGCCCCAGGAGCAAAGGTCACAGAGTTTAGGCTGTCAAGAGTAAGCTCCTTGATTTCCATCAACTTTGTTTCCAGGCAGCAGCATGTCAGGGTACGTGCTGTAGACTGTGGACCTTGGGAATTGTTTCAGTGCTAACAGCTGCCTTCTAGCAAAGAACTGACTGCAAAATTTCTCTCTTATTGTTGATATGATGGATAAGAGCCAGATGGGTTCTTGTTTACCTTGTGATTTTGAGGGTTTATGTCACTGGCAGTCACCTGATTGGGGAGGTGAGCAGGTTTGTGCTGAAAATATCAAAGGGTCCTGACGTTTAAAAAGAATTCTGCTCTTTCCAGAGCAGAATAAGGCCTGCAATAACCAGAATATTGTCTTAAAAGAGAGAATCCATATTCATGTATTTTGAAATCACTGTTAATTAAGCAAGTCGTGTTTAATTATGAACTGCAGTAGTTGTGATTTGACTTGGTATCACAATGCAATTTCTTTAGTCCAGATTTCACTTTTGTGATTATCTGAAGCTAATTGTTTGGGCATTTCTCTCACAAAACCAGTTGTAATCTAGGGTAGAATTAATCTGACAGTAGTCTATATGCATCAGTGGCCAAATCCCCTTCCACCTGGTGTTTTACCTGCAGGGATACAGATGAATTACGAAGACCTGAAACTCTAAATTTGGTACAGGACAGAGAGCATCACCAAGTACTAAGGAGTTATGTGGACAGGACAGAGAGGTAGGGAAAAAGAAACTGATAGTTTTTGCTGATTTATTTTATTATTTTCCTCTCCCTCAAATAACCATAGTAGCCAGTTGTTCCTCTAAATGAGGATCATCCGAAAAATTCCTGATTTGGTTACTCTTAGAGGATGGGTATAAAGTACTGGGTATCTCAATGTAGTAGGCCAAATGTGCAATCCCATTGGTACATCTTGAGCTGTAAAAAAATTTTATTGCAATTCAGGAGAAGAAATAGAAATAACTGCACAAAATCTGTTATTCACAGTTGGGTTAAATCATCATCACAGCTGTTAGTACACAGTTACTCTTAGGATTTGATGAGATACTTGTGTGTCACTGACAATTCGTGTATGCAAAGTTTTTAGATGTAAGATTAAAAGTCTGCTTACTCTCTGTTTTTGCATTTGTCAGACCCCTGCCTGATTCACCTTATTTTCTCTCTCTATCAAGTCACCACACCCAGGTAACACATAGAATTCTAATTCATTTGAATGAGTTTGCTGCAAAACCAAACCGATGTATCCATAAGATATGGGCTGTTTCTCCATAACCCCTCTGCAGCTCTGACTTCATGGCCTGATGCCCTGTTTGATTCCAGGTGCCCAGCACAGATTCTGAGCTGCACCGCCGGCACATCGAGCGCACCCGTCGGGAGGCCCAGCTGGCAGCCCTTCAGTACGAGGAGGAGAGGATGAGAACAAAGCAGATTCAGAGAGAAGCTGTCCTTGACTTTGTTAAGGTGCCTCCTTTTAGTACCTACTTCATACTTTATCTTTTCTAAATCCCTTAATTATAACAAATTGCCAAGGTAATTAATGTTTGTATATTACACTCTTGGCACTTTATAAAGAATTTGGTCAAATAGCATTTAAGTCCATTAACAGTTGGTGCTGTAGCTTAACACATGCAAAGCTAGAACCGGGGAGGACGATGGAAGATTTAGCAGAAATACGATTGTTGCAAAGAATTCTGATTTTGCATAGTTCACCTTATTCTCTCAGTTTTCATTTGCATAGATGTGACAGGATTGGTTTAAGAAAGAAGAGGTCTTTATCTGAGAAGGCATAGAGGCAGTTTAATTTTGAAGACAAATGTGGCAGGGAGGAAATAATCATACACACAAAAATATAATGCTGCCTGATCTATGTTGCTATTTTGTGAAAACAAAATAAGTTACTTCTGGGTAAAGCATGCGTGCAGACTTATGGTACATCAGGCACTCGCTCTGAACACTGTGTCCTCACTGTCTCTGCACTCAGTATGAAGTCTTCGACTTAACATGCCAGTTTATTTATGTGATAGTTGATTTAAATTTGTTTTACTGTTTGCTACTCTGGTCACTTACCTGAATGTCACCATCACAAATTTAAGAAATGTTACAGTTAATATTTTGGGCTTAGGGTGGTCTTCAGAGAGGCAAAGAATGGTTTATTGCGTATATTTAATGTATAAAGTTAGTTTAGAAAAAGGGTCTTAGCTGCCTGAAACTAGGCTTTTCATTAGCATCAACTATTCTCGGCCCCTGGCACTATTTTGTAGTAAAGCTGCTTATTAAAGATTCAGCTCAGTCCTTTAGTTAAAGATTAAGCTTATAGGATGCATGTTGTTCATTGATGAGTCCCCTGGGGTTTTTGGTTTGTGTTTGGTTTTTGAATATTTTTCTTCTGTTGCCTTTGTTATTCGTGACCACTTTATTCTCAGCAGTTAAATTCCTCCCTTGGGTTGTATTTTTGGTTTATTATGCATCTTTCATATGCATAATTTGAATTTTTTTTTGTTTGTTTGAATGTGGAATAAAGGCTGGTTTTTTACTAATATCAGGGAAGTTTCAGTTCAGTGAAATTTGCAATTTCCCCAATGCATATTCTATTTAAAAACTAAGACTTCTAATTTAAAACACTTTTAAGTTATGCTGGTTTGTTCTGAGCTTTTGTTTCTCTGTAATATTATTTTAAATTTAATTTTTTCTTTTTCTGTGTAGCAAAAAGCCTCCTTGAGTCCTCAGAAACAAAGTCCAATGGATAGTGAGGTAAGAGTCCAATAAGATCATTAGTAGGGATGTCAGCACTTAAATTCTTAGCTCTCCATCAGAGTTATTTTCCTCATTGTGGAAAACACTTCAAAGCTGGGCCATAGCATAGTTTTCTCACACATTATTAAGCCTTGGGTTGGGTTTTTTTGCTTATGGGATCAGCCTAGTATTTCCTTTTGTTCATGTAGATTGCCTGTCCAAGTGTGTTGTTTTATTGTTTCTTGTACGTTTTCTATGTTCTCTGCAGAAAATACATTTCATATTCCATTTTAACCTGCTCCTTGTGAGCAGTACAGTTTATATTCTAACAGGGGTATTCAGACAAGTTACAGTGTTATAGTCATCCTTCACTGATCAGTTTTCTCCCAGTTTCCTGTTATTGGATCACCAGTTGTCCCAGAAATATTAAGCTTTAGAATTTTGAGGGCTGTCAGAAAGAGGAATATCCTTTTTAAGTTTTTTCTACTATAGTTTTACAATAATATAGGTTTTATAATCAAAACCAGGAACACAAATCATACAAGGCTCAGTCTTCTAGAATATACAGAGCTGAGACAATGACATCTGTTCACTCTCTGCATCAGATTTCTGCATAGTGACGGCTCTTCCATTGCTTGCCATCCCCACATTTGTCCAGAGAAAGATAATTCACTTGGTAGTGTTAATCAGATCAAAACTTTTAATATCATAACAAATATGATAGTTCTTTAGCAGCATTTTCCAACTAACTTTTTGTTAGAAGATTACCAAAACATGGGGTAATTGAAATAGATTTTACTCCTTTTTCTCCTTAATGTTTTTCTGTTCTTAATTTATTCTTTTAAAAGGTCCTTTGTTGTACCAGAGTCAGCATTGTGAATGCACAGTTTTCTGTATTTGCTTGACACAAACAGAAAGCACAATACACAGAGAGCAGAATAATTGATTCCTTAAGTAATATGACTGCAGTGTAATCCCTGGGTCACGTGGCTGTGTATTCCTGCAGAGTTACAGATACTTCATGGATTGTTTTAAAGAGCCTCACAGAGCTATAAGCAAGCAGTACGTGTTCCAAAATGTCTGTCTGTTCACATACCGTGTGTTCCTGACATTGTGTGTGTTTCTGACATTGCTCCATCTCTCCCACCTCCCAGTGTCCCTTTCCATCCAGAAGGTCTCAGCATACTGATGATAGTGCCTTGTTAGTGGTAAGATCCTGCACGTAATGGCCTTTTTCTGTGGCAGATTCTAGAGCATAGAAATGACATGTTATGATTGTCTCAGATTAGACCAACTGTTTTAGAGCTAATCTAAATAGCATAAAACATGACCATCTCCTTTGAAAAGTGCCTTAGCTCTGAACTATGATGTTATGAATATGTTGACACTTTTGCTGTCAGCCATTTGGTAATTAATGCAATTATGTTTTTCCACAATAATTAAAGCTTATCGTTTGTTTGAGAGCAGAAGAAAATTACTGATAGTAAAGAACCGTTTCTAAAATGAAAGATTCACCTCTAGTTGTTCTGGTTTGACTTCTCCATTCAGCTTGCTTCCTAATTGATGTGCTCTTCTGTGTCAAGTAAGCAATTTTAATGCTTAGTACAGCCTTCTACTTTAACTTGTCTGTGTCCTGCAAATGGGGGTTAGAAATACTTGGCACAGGAAAAAAGTGTTCTACTTATGAATGCTACAAATCATAAAATACTCCTCATACAGTTTTATTGTTTATTAGTGCAAAATGTCTTAAAAACCATCTATTTTGAACACTTACCGAAAATAAAAACATGTATGCACATAATTCATGTTTTATGCTATTGCTTCCTTTGTGGCATCTTAGCAATGTAACATAACTAAAAAATATAATTAAATTCATAATCCATGTCTAGAAAATTAAAAATACACCTGATTTGCCTGCTGTTGCATGACTGCATGCCTAGAATTTATTTTTCTTGATTTATGTGCTTCCATTATCTGCCTAGATTTTCTTTAGGCAGCACTCTTGGTTAGAATGTGTCTCTCCTGATGTGTTGGTCAAGATATTTACTGTGTCTTTATTCAGACTTTTTGGGTTTCCTGCTTTCCTAAGACTAGCACTTTGGGGACAAGAAAGAAGGCTTAAAATGTTGGAGAGAAATTTAATAATCATGTGCCTGATTAGAGAAATCACTATTAATGAGCATATTAAAATGTGCTTTCATATTTAGGTAATAAAAAACAGGAGGACTGCAGTGGTTTGGGTTAAGAGATGATTCTGTTGTCGGTGAATTTGTCTTTGGAGTGTATTTTAAAGATACCTCTAAGAACCTCATTTCTCTTTGATTGTGTGGTCACATGACTTTTGTTGTAAATTAAGATACAGAATTTTCAGAAGCTACTTTAAAACTGGCTTCCATTGCTGTTTGTTTCCTGTTTTGTCTTTAATCAAGTTACATCCTTTCACTTCACAAAAAGAGTGACCAGGCTGGCAGGGAAGGACTGAAAGCAGTAATTTCACTGTTCATTTTTCTTCTGGTTCCTTGCTCTCTTTCAGCAGCACTAAATTATAGTAGTATATGAAATGCTGGGGTTTCTGATCTGCAGCTCTGTTCTGTAGTGGAAATCCACACTGTGCCGAATGATCACATATGCCAGGGCAGCTGTTTCTGGCAATTAAGTGTAACTGGAACATTAAGCCCGTACTAGCTCATGAATTTGTACCATTTTGTTTCCACAAATGTATTTTATATGGTAAAAACTTGTTCAACATCAAGGAAATGATCATCAGTTTGCCTTAAAAAAAATTGTAAGAGTTAAAATTGCTTTTACCTTTTTATATTCTATTGCACTTCATTTGACATTTTCCCTATCCTTCTGGGTTTGAAATTTAGCTAGGTCTAATTTCTGAGGACGTAAGGAAAAACTTTTAAAAGTAGTAAATCTAATATGTAGTTAGAAAGCAAGTGAGCTTTTATTTTACTACGTTGCCCTTCTGGCATTTTTACTGCTTTAACAAAAAATTTGTGAATCTCCTTTTTAAAATCTTTAGTGTTTCTTTTGGTCATCTTATTGTTGTCTTTAATCACTAATTAAAATGTATTCATGTTGCACAGGTTACTCTGACCGTTTCCTTATGTTTGTAAACAATGTCAGGACAGTTGGTTTGAAGTCCCAGAATGATTGCCCATACCTTCTGTGAATGTTAGTGGTTCAGCTTAGTTGTAGTTCCTCTTGCATACCTGTAATTAGAAGTGAAATCTGGCTGTAGAACTTCATTGCACACTGTGGTGGATTTCTTTGGGTTGGGACCTGTGATAACCAGACTAAAACATTGTTGAAGAAATGTAATCACTGGCCTCTCTGAGAAAATAAAAGTTTTATTTTAGTCATAACCTCTTGCTGTTCTCCAAGGATAGTTCCATTTGTTACAACTGAGAATACTTGGAGAGCTGGTATCAAGCTTTCAGACTTGGTTAATGATTTCAGCCTTCCTTGCTTCTAAATCTCATTTTTCTCCAAATACCTTCTTGTTTTCTCCCCTACTGCCCCTTACAAGGTTAGTACTATGGAAGGGGGAAAAAGAACCCCAAAACATCCTCTCTAACTGCTGCTCAGTTTCTCTGTTGCAAAGCCCACAAGGTACTTCAGAAGCATCAGGCAGCTGCTGTGACCTCTTCCTCTCACAACCTTTCTGTCACTGCTCCCTTCCTTGTGTTGTTTTCTTGTTGTAGTCTCAAATGTGGCCTGAGGCTGTCATGTTACTGTTAGCACCTAGGATCTGTGAAACATTTAGAGTTAAGACTTAAGTTTAAGTTAACCACCACTTGTTACAAGTAATAATGGTATGAGTAAAATAAGCAGGCCTTGACTTTTGCAGACTTGCACCCTGGAGTTTTCTCTCAGACCGTTGGCACTCATTTGCGTATTCAAATGTTTAATAACCGAATTGCCTTAAAATATCCTTATTTGATTCATGCAGAGTTCTGGTTGGGCTCTCCTTTGGCACTCCCTGTATCTGCAGTTGTTTCTGGCGCAGGGAAATTTTTGTGACTTCAGTTCTAGACCTAAAGGCTGCATGCAGCATGTGCAGAGGGTGGCGTAAGTCTGAATTGCAGCATCCTGGCTCCTGTACTATTGTGGCTGCCTTTTCTCACAGTCATTCTTTGCCTCACTTCTTCCTTTCTTCCCTCTCTTTCTTTCCTTACTGTCCCTGACAGAATGGCTTTGAGCCTCTCTTTGTGTTTGAGATTGACAGTAACACCAATACCATTAAAAGGAGGCCAGGCACTCGCAAACAGGTGAAGAGCATGCGGTGTGTTGGTGTTGTGATTGTCCCTCCCTGTGCTGTGCTGTGTCCCCCTTCCCTCTGCCCACTGCTGGGTGCCTGCATTGTGACCACTTCTTGTTAGTCTGCGTCGAGCTTGCCCTGCTCTTTTCATACAGGAGTAAGCAGATACACTGATGTTACAGCCCACCTAGTTCTGGTTTATTTTACTGTTCTCATATGCTAGCTAATGTGTTGTCTAAGTCAAGTGATATTTGAAACTCCTAAAAATAAAAAAAACCCACAATTTTGGCTCTGCCCTGCACTGGAGAAAGAGGCAGTCTTGAGGATCAGCTCTAAGTCTGCACAGGGCCTAAAGATGTTTGTGTTGAAGACTTGCCTTGAGTATAAACCTTCCCTTCTGGTCCTTCTGGCTGTGCTGAAGTGGCAGAATAGTTGCAAATATTTTAAAAACTAACTCCCAAATGTGACCTTCACTACCTGTAGAGTTTCTAGGTGTCATTTGATTTTCTTTCCTGTGCTGAACTGTCACTTTGCTATTTGAATGCTGTTTCAGAAAGTATAGTGAGCCATTCAGTCCTCGAATGTTAAAGTGTTGATGGTGCTTTCAGTGAGACACGGTATTTGGCCTTCTAGATCTACTTGTCAGTGACAGATGGGCACAACTGCAGCCCCTGTTCTATAGACAGGAAAAGTTGTTTATTTGTCTGGTTTTGTTATTGGTCATAATTGAAGTGTGACTGCACTTTATTTGTGGCAACGCTGTAAATCCTGACACTGACATCTTCCCTGAGACTGAGATTCCAGCCACAGAATCTCATTTACTTTGTCTAATCACAAGGACCAGTTGTTAGTGTTTGTGGCAGATACAAAGTGTGTGTTACTGAGCCTCATGTATATGGGTTTCTCTGATTTTTTTCAGACATGCATAACATCCTCAAAACATTGAAAAGAAAGCTATTTATTTTTAATGGTGGCCTAGAATGGACTGGGTAAAATTGTAGGTAAAATTTCTTTTCTTCTGATGGCGTAGGTGTTACTAAAGAAGCTTTTGCCTCACTTACTGTCCTTAATTCTCTTTTTAATGTCATTGTATTATATGTAAAAGAAGCACTGCACCTCCCAAGCTTATTAGTCAGAAAGTTCAGGAGGGTAGGAAGGCTTTAACTATAGTTCAGCAAGTGTTGATGTGTTGCTTGTTGAGTGTTTCTGAGAATGTGATCATGATCACATCTTCATTTTTAACTTCACTGCATTCCACCTTTTTGCATGACCTATCAGCCACTCACTAACTCTGCTACTGCCTTCTCTTTCTTTCTGCATTCAGTCACTCTCAGGGTTGAACCAAGAAAGCTGTGCTACTACCCTGCCTAGTGCCTCTACCTTCAGTCCTGTCAAGGTATCTCTTGCTATTATCATTCACCACTAGAGCCAACAAAAAAATCTCGCATCCACATATCTGTTTTAACAGGTGCTGGTCTGTCAGCATCTAATCAAAAGTTCAGGTAGGGTATGAACCTGATTCACCTGATTAAACTGTAGTAGGTATTACCTCATCTTAGCTTTAGGCCGTGTCTGCAGGAGGCCTGACCTATAAAACATGGTAACCAGTCTCTGCTCCAAGGGGTTCTTGATTGTCTTTGATGCTGTTTTTTCTGTACAAGATCATTTACTCTTGATCAAGTTGAGTTCATCTAAAGTGCACTTATATTCTTTGCCTGTTTCTTTCTCTTCTGTGGAAACTGCTGTGCTGAATGTATTCCTCACAAGAAATCATTAGTCTGTGTAAGCACTATGATGAAACCATGGTGTGTTTCACTGGGGACAGATGTTCAGTAAATAGCAGTTCTGCATTAGCAAAGGTGTGGGGCTGCTGTTTTGCCAATTCTGCATGTTGCTTAATACCTGGGTTTTGGTGTCCCCTTTGTGAGGAGCACTTTTTCACTTTGGGTTGGAAGGAAGAGTTAACAACGACCTGTCATTGCATAGTCAGTGCTGTTTCATCATTCTTTTTCCTCAGGAAAAAAAAAAGCAGTTGTGTCATTTCTGTAAAAGAAAAAGCTTTGTCTCTGCAGAGATAAGACTTGGGGAGCAACATACTGTGTTTTTTTCTTATTTCTGATTATTTTACTGAAACACATTTAGATGGATGGCTTTTTTCTTAAAACACAGCAAATTAAAATGTAGTCAAAGCTTTTCCAGATTAGGACCATTTATACTCTTTTCCTTTTTTGTTCACAGAGTGATGACAGATCTACCATCTCCCCTGGCTCACCTACCGCTCAGACAGGTAACAGGGACAGGAAGAAAAATTCTGAAAAATAAGATCAAAATGCCTGCTTGCTTATTTGTCCTATGAAGAGAAGGGAGCATCTGTTCCCACCTCTGTCTGTGGCACTGCTGTGTGTGAGAATTTACCCACTTACTTGGGTCTCCTTAGAAAAACACAAGGGAAGAGACAACAGGGATGAAGTATGTCCTCAGGCAGAGCACAGGGTTTGGCTGGTTTAGGTCTTCATACAGGCTTTGGCACACAAATGCATTCAGCAAGAGTCAGAACAGTTGTTGGAATTGGTATGTGGAATGTGCTTTGCATGCAAGTGTCCTTGGAAGTGCCTTTTCATGCTCTGCTTTTATCATGCATGGCTGTAATTTATTTTGTCATTATTACATTAAAATTTTTGGTTTGTTCTTTTTAATTACCACGTTGCTGAACCCATTTCCTATTTAAACTCTAACCGTTTCCTTCTTCCTTTCCTGTGCCTTTTCACATTTGTTTAGTCCACCTTTCCCCTCCATATCCTGGCCATGCAGCCCTGCCTTCCTATAGAAACCCTTCCCAGCGACCTGAGAGTTTCCTTTTCCGAACAGCTGTCAGGGATGAAGCAAAGAAAGGTAGGTTACATAGCTCAGAAATAGCTAGTTTTGCCACATTATATCGATATCTGCATTACCTGGGGCTTGCAGCATTTTGTTACTTCAGGTCTTTATCATCAAACTACTTTTAAAATTCCGTTTGTTGACAGGTGACATCATATACATTGTGAACAAACAGGGTTTTATTTGGAGCTGTTCAATATTCTTTTGTCATATCTGTAGAAGTGTGAGAATTTGCTCTTAGTGGTCTGCACTTACACCTTTGTCGCACAAGCTTTCAACAGCCCAGTAGCCTGGAACAGAGTTGCAGTTTCTGGAGAAAGAACCATTTCAACATACTCCATGTGGCAAAACTTCGTCGTCCTTTGTGCACGACTATTATGCAACAGAAAGATCAGAATCTAAACAGTGAGGGAATTGTGTTGACACTTCATTTAGGTTCACAGACCATTAGTTTGATTAATAATCAAAGGAAAGAAAGAGATTTGTGAAGGGAACTTTGTATGTGGTGCAGCATCGAACAACACAGAGCCCAAGTGTGCTTAGTGATTTTTCTTTCCTTCACGCTGCTGTTTTAGCTGTTGCTTCATCCTCTACCTGTGCCTTGTCTCCTGCTAATGATTCTGCAGACCCTCGAGTGAGACAAAACTCCAAACAGCGGGAGGAGGAGCTGGAGCTGATAGAGCAGCTACGCAAGGTAAGTGCTGCCAGGAGCCAGAATGTGGATGTTTCAGTAAATGCGTTTTGTGACCCTGCTAAATCTGCCTTTGTCTTATGGACCAGTTTCACTGAACCAATGTGGGGCACAGTTGACCAAAATTAAATGGTGTGGTACAATCTATGTAGTTCTTTCAGATGGGTGCAGTGATGTTCGCTTGGTTGTTTGTGGTAGATAAAGTCAGCCTCAAATTCTGTAAATTAAACTATGTCGACTCCTGCTCCTAAATGTCCGGTGAACTCTGCTTTTAAAATGAATGTGTGCTTCCTTCCTTCCTTATCAACTTTCACACTTGTAAGGAACTCCCTGGAAAGTTGTCTTTACTGTCTCCTTTTAATGTCTTTTTTAAAACTCTTTTTTGCTATAAAGCTGACAGAAAAGCAGATAGAGTGCAGAGACTGCTGCCAGTCATGCTGACAGCATGGTTTCCTTGTGTGCTTTAGATCTGTCTCTTGATTCTTGCCTTATTCTTAGTTAAGTGCAGAACATTTGAGGCACAAATGTTTCTTATATTTGTGCTTTTTGTCTGCCCAGGGCCACCACAGTCCTGGTTTATGCCCAGGTACAATGACAATAAAGAGGAATATTGACAATGCCACATGGCATTAAGGTACTACTCTGCTTTGCCCCAGACTTGTTTCTGTAGAGCATGAAGGGATTCCTTGAGGTGCTGTAATTAATTGTTTGGATTTTCCCAATAAATAAGAGTTTCCTTATTGCAGCTAATCTTAAAAGCCATTGGCGTCCCAGATGGACACAGTAAATTCCCTCTCTTTGTGGGGGAAGTGTTGAAGTAAGGACAATCTCCTTTCTCTAAAAGGAGAAAGGTTACCTTAGATAAAACAAAACTTGGTGGTGTTTGCCGACCCTCTCTTACATTATCTCACATTGCTTTCTATGTAGTCTTGTCTCTTATTCTGCTCCCCATGTAAGCTTAAATCTTTTTTAATACTTAAAAATTTAGATACAGTATTACAACTTGGTGACATTCACACAGCATTTTAAATGAGTTTGAAAGCCTGAATTAAATTTTTATTCATTCTCTTAAACAAATGCTAACTACCTTCTTTTTAAAGGACTGCTTATGCCAAATAGTTCAGTTTTTATTTAAAGGCAAAAATATTGTCTTGACTTTTGTTAACTGTGTTGTCCTCCAACGCACAATTATTTTCACTTCCCTTGGCAGAACCATTCTCTGAGAATATGTAGGGTTAGGAATACTGTTCCTAGATCCTGATTTCCATTATTTTTGAATAATGGTTATATTAGTTCACTGTGCTGTACAATGAAAACTGTTCTTCATTGAACTCAATTGCTCCCAGACTGTGGCCAGCCCTGGGCCACAGCAGTGCACATGGCTTTCCTTGGGGTTATTCAGAAAGCTGGTTGGAAATGCCATGAGGATGGACAGAGTTGTAATGCAGGGACTCTGCCTCGTACAAAGTGTTGTGCAGAATGAACCAGCTGGAGGAATGCAGCTCCCAGCCCCCACGTGTGTCCCTGTTGGTTTCCCACAGAACATCGAGTCGCGGTTGAAGGTGTCGCTGCCCAGCAACCTCGGGGCGGCTCTCACGGACGGCGTCGTTCTGTGCCACTTGGCCAACCACGTGCGGCCCCGCTCTGTCCCCAGCATCCACGTGCCCTCACCTGCTGTTGTAAGTGTGTACCAGTGACACTGCTTTATAACTGTCCAAAGTGACATCCTACAAAGTCCTGTAGTCCAGACAGACACTAAACTCAGCATTCTCCTCAGTGAATGTACGTGACAAAAAATAACCATCTGTGCTGTTTAAAAAAGGTCTGTAGTGTCACTAAATGAAATTCTGTTTGGTTTTGTTACATTTAAAGGAAGTTACTTCTAACAGATTGTAAGGAAATGTTAACATTTTCATGTGCTCCCTAAGCATGTTAATTTCAAAAACTAGTGAAATAAGGTACGGTTCAGCATGAAAACTGAAATAGGATATTTTAAAAGATCAAAATGTCTGAGAAGTTCAGGAAAACATAGTAGGGAATGACAACAAGTAGGATCCCACTACACAAGACAGTGAAAACAGGCAGAGACCAAGTTGATTCCTGTATCTACTTCACAGCACTACAAATTCCTGTGCTTAGGAATTTTGGCAGAACACACTCAAGCTACTTGGAGAGCAGCATCTCCTAGAACAAAACAAATCCAGTCATACCTTTGTGATAACAGGAAAAAAAGGTTGCTGTGTCAGGGGACTATTTAGAGCAGGGAAGTATTGCTGTCTATTATGTAGGGAAAGCACAGAATCAGAGAAAGGTCAAAATATGTGAGATAACAACAGATTATTTATCCAGTCTGTATTTGTGAAAGTCAGAAAGTTCAGTGAAAATATTTAGGATCAGCTACTTGAAAGTAATATGGACAGGCAGATTGCTTATTGTGCATCTTTAAATTGTATGAAGAAGGAAAAAACTGGGGATTGTTCCTCGGGGAAGAAGTTGAAACATGCATGTAGTCTTCACTTATCCTTCTTTTGGAGTGAGTCTTCATGTTGATTGGAATTTGAGCTGGCACTTCCAGGGCTGCCAAGTGTGTCATTGGGGCTGTATCCCTGGGACTGGATGTGACCATCCAGTCAGATGGCCCCATTATTTTAAGAATGACTGAACTGGATGCACCAACATTTTAGGCAGATTGTGGGATCATTCCAAGCAAAGGTAGGGAGCCACTGCTAAGGAGACTTGTGTCAGTGAGATCTTTTCAATGGCCTGGTTTGATGTGCAGCTGAATGTTCTGTGTTAGGAATTAAATCATGGTTTTGTCATGTGAATCCCAAGGAAGAGGCAGCGTGGCTCCAGGAGCAGAAGAGGCATCACATCATGCCCCAGGCACAGTGTGATCTTTGTACTCCTTTGGTCCTTCTTGAGACAGGGGCCAGTGCTGGCCTTTAACCTGCTTCCTTGGTAGGGCAACACGGCACATGAAGGGATGGAAGAAACCCCATTACTTATGGAAGTGTTGAACACATGGAGGCTGCTGCCTGCTGCTCCAAAGCGTTTTCAGAGGAGCAGGGAGCTTGTGTCTCTTGAACCAGAAGAGAGTAAGTTTTGAGAGCAGAAACAAGACAGAGCCTGTGCTGTGGTATGTCTGCAGAGGTGTGAAAGCTGACTGCAGAAAAAAACCTCACTTGAAAAAATGCCAGTGAGTGCAATTCAAACAGCTCCATCAAACATATCTACAAGAGGCTGACAAGCAGCAAGCTTCACTTCCAGTTTTCTGACACTATTTTTTTGTTTCATCTAGCCTTTATTTTTTTACCTCTTTGTTAATTGAAGTATGGTTTGATATTTATATATTTTTGCATTATAGTAATCCAGAACATACTCTAGATTGCTTTGTCATGGAATTGCTCTGGAATCACAGCATGGAGGCCATGGATGTGCATTTCACCAAAAGACATTTTTTAAATGATCATACTGTACTCACTAAAAGTGTTAGCCAGTTTTATATAACATGGTGTATATAAATATTGCAGGGCTTAGAACTGTCCTTTTTTAAAATCATCCAGCATTCATAACTTAGCTTTTCATAAAACAGCTTTGAAAACTGGGATGGTTTTTCTAAGAAAAGCAAACTTAGCAGAGCCTGCTTTGAATTAGACGAGCTTATGTCAGCATGGTGTTTTTGGCAAAGATATTTATTATGAGTTTTATTTAAATTTTTAAAAAAAAATCTTTTAAAACCTTGCCAGTTAAGAACACTGTACGCCTTTGCTTCTTTGCAGCCTAAACTTACAATGGCAAAGTGCAGACGAAATGTGGAGAATTTCTTGGAAGCTTGCAGAAGGATTGGAGTGCCTCAGGTATGTATTTCTGCTATCCTGATATAATGTTTCAGGTGCAGTTTTGTCTGGTGCTTCAGAAAATAATACATTCTTTGGAAGATTGGATTAAAACAAAATGATTAAAAGTTTACAAGGTTCAGGTACAAGCTGTCCTGCAGTATAGATCAGACTTACCTTGCATGGTCTTCCAGAGCAAAATGAAGCCAAACACAGTTTATCAGAGTGTAGTATATAGAGTTTATATTTTAGTACAGATTCACTTAACTACTGTGCCTCAAATTCATAATAGCTGATGGACTTCAAGTCTGCCTTTAGAACTGGCAGGTTCTATAAAACTAGTTACATTTTCTCAATATTAAATATGTGACAGCTTAAAAGTGGGATAAGATCTGGATGTTGGTTTGCATGTGGTTTTTTTATCCCAAAGCTTTTCGTGTCTTTCACAATAATTCTCTTACGTGAATGTCTTTGCTGTCTTACCAACAAATCACAGAATTATTGGCCTGTCTCTCATGGTAGCTGTCTTTGCATAGTTCCTACTTCTTTTGTTATGTACCAATGGTAGAAGTCTGTCTTCTGGTATTCCTTGTCCCCCTTTGAAACTTTTAAGATCTAGGAGGTGGAATCATATGTATCCGGGTGGTGCAGTTATCCTGTTTGATGCTGTCCTGTCCTTTGCACTTTGTCTTATTCAGCAGCTGGCTCAGTACAAATAGTTTTAATACATTATCTTTTTCTTAATTTCCCTTCCAGTGCACTAATTTTTGGGGGTTTTTACACTGCTGAGCATTGGTGTTTCTGTTGTAGGTGCTGGTTTCTTTTGTATTGTGAAAGGGAGAAGTAGACCCCATGACTCATTTCCTAGCTACATCTAAAGGCAGTTCTGGAGTCATGCAGGATTTTCTGGTGTTTTCAGATCACTTGCAAACATTTGAGACACTGGGATTTTAGGCTGACTTATTTATTGAGCTGCCTGGCAGTTTCACATGGCTCAGTGGTGAATCATGTTGGAACAGGCTAGGGAATTGTAAGTGATCGTCAGTGCTGGGAGATCCTGCACTGCTTTGGTCCCCTAAGAAACTTCGGACTTTTAATCCCAACAGAACTGCATATAAATTCATCTGGGGCAAAATTGTGCAATTCCATCCCAGCTTCCCTATTTATAGCTCCCTCAAGTACGAAGATAAAAATTTTATGGGATTGCAGTACAAAGCAGATCACTGGAATGACCCACAATTAAAAACAAACAAACACAAAGGCCAATCAAGAAAAAGTCCCTTGTAAACCCAGGCTGCTCCATTTGCTACCCCTACTGTGTAGGGCCCTCCTGTTTTTCTCATATATCTTGTTTTAATGTGAAAGCGTTCAAGGAGGGTCTCTCTGGGAAAACTTAGTAAAATACCCCCCCGAACTCTAAAGCTGCTCTCACATGTCTGCATTACAATTCTACTGAGATGTGAACATAAGATACCTGTATATAAGAATGGTGGAGTGGCCTAGTATGTTTTTCTTGAAAAGTTGCCTGCAGGTTTTTTATTTCATTTCAGTTCTAATTACAAAAATAAAAGGCTTTCTGAAGGCATGGATCCATGTAGGAATACTTGCCTTCTAAGGGGAAGGCTACTTTCAGAAAGGGCTAATTACAGGCACCACAGCAGAGCAGCAATTTCTGTAGGACTTGGGTGGTTTTAAAGCCCTTGGATCAAAGGAAACCCTTAGCTGAACAGGTTGATCCATGCATCTAGATTTCGCTGATTATTAGCAGTTACTTGTGGGAAAGGGAGACAAGAGACACACAATGGGAGTAGTTAGAGAAGTCTTAAACTCTAATTAGTAATAGATATTTCTGCAGGATGCTGCATTCAAGCATCGGTTACACGTAAGTAATTCCTTGTCCTGCTGTTTTCATTAAGTTACATGTGGAGGCTGAACTTTGGGGAGTACCCAGTGCCAGCAGCATCTCAGACACCTCTAACCTCTTCACTTCTGGAGAAAAACGGGTTTCACTAAGGCTGTGTAAACTGTTTTTAACAACAAGGAATAGTTACATTTTGTAGCTGTAGAGGTGACAGGCACCTCACTGAACACTAAACACTGACATGGAGTTCTTTGCAATGGGAGTCTTGCAGATTTCTATGTGAGAATTAACCAGCTGTGATGTGCTTCTCAAATGTGTAGGTTGTATCTGAGATGTCTGATAACTGCTTTGTGGATGTTGCTATGGCTAACTGACTGACCTTTTTTTTCTGTCTGTTTTCCCTTCCTGCTCACATACTCTGGACAGGACAATCTTTGTTCCCCTTCTGACATTCTCCAGCTAAACCTCAGCGTTAAAAGAACAGTTGAGACTCTTCTTTCCCTGGGGACAGATTCAGAAGAATCCAGTCTTGTGTCCCTTTCCGTTCAGCTCTGGGGCTTTGTGGTGTTTTACTGTACTCTAATGCTAACGCTCTGTATGTTCTATCGCTGGGTCTTTTTCCTCTAGTGAAGGATAGTGGTGCTGCTTCCTCCCTCTGTCACTCCGGTGCTTGGGAACAGATTCTGGGCTTTGCCAGGACTGTGTGTATGAAGTGCTTTGTTTCCCGCGGATGGGACAGAGGTGACAAGTACGATGTGCAAACACATTGGTGCACCCACACCACCATCCGTGACCCAATTCCCATTTGTATTTGCTGTGTCACATTGAGCAGATGAAATGCTGTACAAGGGAGGAGGAGCTGTCCCTGGGCTCGAGCGAGGGCTGGGGTCAGGACACGTGGTGCATGCTGTGGTCTGCTGACCAGTGGTGTAGTGAAAACTGCAGTGTCAGTTTGTGCCTCTGTTCCCCTGTCTGTATAATGGGAATTGCAACCACTTTGGTAAATTGCTTGAGGATTATCTGATGAAAAATGTTAAACAATGTGAAGTATTTTTTTCACTGTCAATTTTCTTGATGACATCTCTCAGTCTTAGGAGACATGGTCTGGTAAGTGTTGTCCACAGAATTTTCTAACTGTATTTTTTTTTTTTTACCCCCAGTCCTTTATCCTGCTTCTGAGAGCATTTGATTTCTCAAATTCATAGACTCTGCTGTATTATTTTGAGTCAGGATTTTTAAAACAACTGTCAATGAATCCTGAGCTACTTGAACTTTATAACAGTTCAAGCAGAAAAATTTCAGAGAAATTAAGCTCTTCAACAGCTTTAAGAGATAAGTTTTCTGGCACAGAAAAAAAAAATCTTTAAGATTCTGTCAGGTGCTACAGAATGTCACAGTATTTTACTGAGCTCTGGATAAAACTTACCAAAAACTTGTTGAATTGCCCCTTGATCTTGGGCACTCCAACCCAAGCTTGTTCCGTGCTTATTCCCTTCTTCCTCGTATCCTGTCATTTTCAGAAACATTTGTATCATGCAATTGCACAAATGTAAGTCCCGACTGCACAAGCACTCTTTGCTGTTTTACAGAACTCAGGTAGTCTTCCATAAAGCTTCACAGCCTTTCCCTCCCCAGGGAAAGCATCCTGGTGCTTTAATGCTTTAATGTCTCAGGGACACCTCAGAACTTCAGGGCACTCCCCATGTGTATAACAGACCGTGTCTCCTCAGAGTGGAGATCGATTCAGGGAGCTCTGCTCCAGTGACAGGTAAGTGTTCAGCACATGGCTGTTGCAAATGTGTCTTCAATAAATTTCTGTTACATCTGCAAGTGCAGTAAATGGCTTGGAAGCCCAGTGCAAGTGGAGTTGGCATTCCAGCCATAACCTGGAATGCCTCTGAAGCACAATTTAAGGTACACAGGAGTTCAGTTGCAAATGTGGTCACTACCAGTAAAAATGTGTTATGTGTATGTGGGTCTCACAAGCCCTTGTACCATGAACTGAGTATTTATCAAAGGAGCAAGTAAAAGAGCTGCTGCCTTCTGTCCAAGTCACACAAAGTGTTCTGTCCAAGCCAAACATCACTGAGTAAAGAAGGGACCTTTGACAGGGGGAGATTGTTTTATATTTGAGTAGGCTATTTTTGCACTGCTTACTGGTATGAACTAAAATGAACTCGGTTCTTGTGTTTCTTAACTTCTAATGAACACTGTGATAAAAGCTGCAAGGGATTTTACACTAACAGTGCCTTCCAGTTTTTAAATTTTGTTTGTCATTACTGTCTGTGGTATGGAGTCATTCCAAAGCTTTTCCCCCTTATCTCTTTGCATATATAAGAAGAAAGATAAGGCACATTTACTCAAGTTTACAAATATTTTCTCAAAAAGCACACTTTTCTCAAAGTAACATACATTTGCTGGAAGAAAAATGTATTTTAGCCTGAGCATATGGCTTTCTGTGAGAACTGCAGTTGGGGCTCACTTGTTTTCTCTCTGCTTGGAGCTTTGCGGGAGGAGTATTGGCTGCCACTGTTTGCGCTGAAGGATTTCTTTAACCTCAAAAATCAGTAAAGACTCGAGTGGAGAAATGCCAGTTGATGTGAAAATAACACATGAAAAATAGTCTCTGTAGGTCTATAGGAAGGACACACTTGGGTTATTTTCTGCGGATACAGAGAACTGTTGGACATGTATCCTGACTGTTTTGGAGTGAGGATGGCCAGGAGGTGCCAAGGACTTCTGTAGGATGAGGCTTTAAATACATCTTAGACTGAGAGTAGCACAACTATTAATAAACACTTTGAAACCTCTTTTTGCATTTTGCGTATTACTGTTATTCCTCAGGATGATTTTGGGGACTGCCTGCTAAGTGGGGGCACTTCAGGGAGGTGAGTGAGTGGTAGTGACTCATTCCCTGCTCCACAGCAGGGCTTCCCTCACCGCTGTAGCTGAGCAGGCTTGTCCCAGGAGGACTCTGCAGAAGGTGTGATTTGGAAAGGAAGCCAAGGAAGGTTCCTCTCCTGCTCTGTGTTGTAGCACACTGATCGTATTGAAGAAAAGCTTCCCCTCTTCACATTCATCTACTTTGGTTTCATAAACTGCTGCCATCTCAGTGTGGGCAGAGATAAGAGGACAATTTGCTATTCTCCTTTTCTCCCACAATCCTTTTTCTAATTCTTATTTGTAGAATTTTCTATTAAAAGAACACAGAGATTAGCCCAAGGCCACCTTCCTTAAATAGTCAAGGTCATGGTTCCTTTGTCACAAGCAGAAATCTCATGTCCTACCCCTGTGTGTGTGTGCTGCCTGTCCATAACATTTCATATTTCAGTCACCTTTTGCTTAATTTTTTTTCTTTTCAGTTGAGTGGTTTTCATCCATTTTGTTTTTGTCTTTGTTTTGTTCCCCATTCAGGAGCAATTATGTTTGCCTCTGCATATTTTAGAAGAGAAGGGTTTGACACAGGTAGCTGTGACTGTCCAGGCGCTCCTGGAGCTGGCACCCCCAAAGCAGCAGCCACTTCACCACTTGTCTGCTGTGTAAAGACCTCCGGGACCTTTTGGGTTACCTTGGCTAAGCAGAAGGACCTGAAGACTTTACTGCCCATGCAGTGCATCCAAACACACAGAGCTCTGTTCTAAGGAAATGAGTTTCCATGATTCCTGACAGGAATGTTTTACTTCATTTCTCCATTTTTTTGGAGATCACAACAGTTTCCAGTAACATTTTTTATTATCGATATTTTTGCCCCTTATTTAAAAATATGAGAGTTCATTGGGAGGAGGGCAGGGAATTCCAGTGGCTGGCAGTTGGAGCCAGCTGTGGAAACTGACCTTGCAGGATGAAGGAATGGGTTTAGAGTTTGGAAAGCAATTCCTAGGGGAATTTGTGAAAAAAGGGTGTTGCTGCAGTGGGCACACAGGGAATTTAATTTCATTCCTTACTGACAGGGTGCAAAGAAATGGAGTTTCTTTGCCTCCAAAGAACAGCTCTTTCTATTATTTAAAAAATTGCATCACACAATCTTAACCTGCAGTGTTTGATAGCAGGGTTGAACCTCACACAGCTGTCACTTGTGTTGGCATGTCCTCATTACTAAAAATTAAAGGAAAAAACCCACTTTTTTTTTCCCCAATGGAAAAATTAGTGCATGTTTTCTCTACCAGAAACACCTTAGTAAAAGATACTAAGTCAGATCTGTTCAAATGGGATTAATCCCATCAGCATTCTTGCTGGGTTCACTTTCTGTTTGGGTTTTGACACATATTTATCTGAAAACTTTTCCAACAGCAGTGGAGGGAGATCTCTGCTGTCCTCACATCCCCTTCTGGTGGCTTTGTGGGATCACCAGAATCCCATGCATTTCCCTGCAGTGGGAACAATGCCAGCCTGCCCTGCTGGTCATTAGAAGCCTGGTACCAGCTAATACGTTTATGAGGGGCTGAAGCATCCCTGCAGGCACAGAATGGATCCTGTTAAGAGCACAGTTCACAAGTTCCCGAGGTGGGCTGGGTGCTGTCAGAGCAGCTTCTGTGCTAATGCAGCTCTGAAGGGTTTGACAAAGCTTCCAGTAAAGCCCTTTATTAGTTGGAGATTCTGTAGAGAGATGTTTTACAGAACTGCTATTACTTCATTCCTCTTTCCTTAACTTAAAAATAGAAATTCAGTGTACAGGAGTGGGAGAGGCAGCTGACAAGTTTTGTGTTTTCCTGGAAAGCTGATGTGCAAAATAAACACAGGTCCATATGCTCTGGTCCTAGTGACAAGGCTAAGCTCACCACGAGATCAATTAACAGTATTTCTTTTTTACCCCACCAAAAGACCTCACAAAATCCAGCTCTCCACCCATGTAGTTCCTTTGTAAGGTGTTGCTCAATTTAAAGCATCCCTGAACATTATGCTGCTAATACATGGTGCATGAGGTTCTGAAAGCAACTCCAGGCATCAGCCATATTCTGCCTGGGGATACATTTGAAAGAGAATACACTGAGAGGATTTTATGCAGATAAAGGAAGAAGAGATGGGAACAAATTAGCTAAAAGTCATTTTTGCAGAAGTAAACCTGCTGTGGGAGCTGTCAAGGACAGGTCTTAGCTGCATTTTTCCCTTTTTGATTTGCAGTTTTGTTTCCGTTTTGTTTTTCTTCATGTATTCCTTTCAAGGGCCATTGTGGTGATTGATGAATCCTCTATTTCACATAATTATTCCAGTTGCTTCTTATTGGCATTGGTTGGTCAAGTGAAGGAGAACACCTGGAAGGTGTTTAAAAGTGCCCAGCTGCAAAGAGAAACCTCCTCATGCTGGATAAGCACAGCGCCCTGAGCCCCACAAGGAATGGAAGTGCCAGGAACTCACAGTACCCACAGGAAGAGCAGCTCCACCCAGGCATTCTGTCCCCCTTAAGTAGCTCTTGTTCCACTTAACACCATTGGTGAGGAGCATTGGTCATTCCTGCAGGGTTACACAGGTATCTGAAGTGTCTGCTGCAATTCGCTGGGGGGAGGATGCTGCCACTCACAGGCAACACCACAGACACAGTCAGAGTGTTCCTGGTGTGTTTGTCTCTGCACGTAATTTGAGAGAGAGGGAGGCACTGACTTCATCTTGGTTTCCAGCATTAGGTCACCTGTATTGTTACAGGGACGCGTTGCATTTAGCAGCACACCCATCATGAGCTATTTAAATACCCGTTTGAAGAAAACCATTCCCTTCATGGAATTGGGACAGTGTGGTGATTGCTCCAGCACTTGAGGAAAATGAAACTTAACAGTATTCAGGTTGGTGGAAGCTTTGTCATTTAATTAACAGTAGTTTTTAATGGGGTGGGGGCTCGACTCTGGCCTGCAAGAAGGAGCTGTTTCCTGTTGCCATGTGTGGCTCACAGCTGTGAGTGGCTCATGGCCGCGGCTCAGCACGAGCCAGGCTCAGGGAAGGGCTGTGGCTGGAGGCCAGGCAGGCAGAGGGACCCTGGCAGCGGGTACTTCGTTGTGAACAATGTTCACTCTGGCAGTTTCAGTGGAGGGAATCGTGTTAGTTTGACATTTATAATCCTGTGTTTTCAGGCTGGCAAGCACTAAATCTTGTCCAGATGCTTTGGACGAAAGTCCAAACCTGAAGTTTCATCATACGGTTTCTTTAATGTGTTACACCAAACCCACTTAAGTTCTCTCTTGCAAAATGGGTTGGAATTTTTCAGTGTAGTTATGTGCAATTTTTGTTGTATCCCATGAAAAGAATATTTGAAAGAAAACATGTATAAAGTTCTATTCTGTGTGTTAAAGCAAAGAAGAGATTGTCTTTCCTCTTTGGGGCATTTGCGTTGGAGGATGTGAGAAGGATCCACTGCGGTGTTCTGTGCTGCTGGTGTTCCTACACTGTCTCCATGGTGTCACACTCCATCCTCAAACCTGGCGAGCCCTGAGCAGTGTCTGAGGCTCTGCAAGGTCACACACTCCAGGTGGCGTGACCCTGGCACTGGGGGGCTGGGGCAGGGCAGCTGGGGGTTCCCCCTTTGAAGGAGAGGCTTTTGTAAAGGCCCCACCCCCGGTGTCCTGCTTAAAATCCATCAGGGACAAGCACCAGAGCGCCTCTCTTGTTCTTGGTAGCAGCAGGATGGCAAACGGTATTCTTACCCCTTTATACTATAAATGGTTCTTTGAAAAACTGTTTTAGAAACAGAGGACTTGTAAGGTGAATTTGGACATCTGAAAATCCTTTTGTATAGATATTGTGATGTTCTACAAAGTGATCTAATTTTGTTATTTCTGAAAACAGTGTAAACGTGTAAGTAATAGAGTAAAGGATTTTAAAGCTTCATCCCATGCTGTATGTCTGTAAATACATTCCATAGTTTCTGTTACATATAAATGTGTCTGAATATTGTATATTTTAAATCGCCTGTATTCTGCCAGTAGTGTGAACTTCTAGCACATTGATAATATAAAAGGAAACCATGGGTATTTGAAATAAAGTTTTAAAACTTACATGAATTGCAGTGTTTGTTACTGCGGTTTTTCTGTTGTATCAACGAATGTCACATCCTCTGTGTCAGGTGTTTATTCCCTTTCCATATCATCCCAGTTGGCATTTGATGGACCTACTTTGGTTTTCTACTTTTCATAGTTAACCAGGACAGGAAAATTCCAGCATTTTTACACATATTCTGCAGCCACATCAACAGTTTTGGGGGTATTTTTAACCTTCCCCAGATACTCATTTTGTACAGAATCCTTTGCTTCTCCCTCTATAGCCTCTTGTTTTTTCCTTCTCTATGTAAATTATACTTTCTGGGTTTGGGGTCTCCTGCTGCCAGTCCTGTTGCTCCTTGTTCTCATCCTTTGCTTTTGGCCTGTCTTGGGTTTGAAGTGTAAAATTTGCACCCCTGCTTCCTGACCCCGCTGCATTTGAAAGGTTTTATTCTTAACCAGAATGTTTAGTCCCCTTTTCATCCCTTCTCAATAGTTTTACTGTTTTTTAAAATATAAAAATGCAAAGCCTAGATATTGCCAGAGATCCAGAAACCCTCCCTGTCTGTGTTACCCCTGTGATGCTCTTCCCTGCTCACCTGGCTGCTCCAGCATCCTTGTCTGACCTGGTGACCCTGTCAGCCACTGGGGACAGCTCCATTACTGCCTCTCTCAAGGCTGCCCAGCTCTCTTCAGGTATTTATTTCTCCCCCTCTGTGAATTTCTGGTCTCCTCAATCTAAAGCTTCAATCCTAACCAGCTTCCCCCTTACTTCTGCATTTAATTCCCAGGAAAACCCTCTCCAAAGGGCTTACGATTTCCCTGCAGAAAATTCCATGGATGTACATTTTGATCCCATTTCTCCACAGCTGGAAAAATGGAGCAGTACAACCATGGCACAGTTCCTCAGAAGTGATAGGTTTGAGACTCTGCTCCCTGCTCCCATCCCTGGATGTGCCAGCCTGTTTGCTTGGCAGCTGCACAGCCCAGACACAAACTGTGCTGTGGTTTCCGTGGAGCGAGGGGAGGCTCATTCGGAGAGCAGCGCCCTGGGACGGGACAGTGCAGCTGAGGAGGCCAGGAAGAGCTGGATGGGTGGCACTGTGGCCACAGTCCCCAGCCCAGAGTGTGTGGCAGGTCACAGGGTTCAGTCAGGTCCCACACCTGTGCCCCTGTCACTACCCTGCAGTGGCCTCATGTTGGAACCTGAGCTTCAGCACCCCAACTTCACAGGAAGAGCAAACCCTGTTCCACTGTTGCCTCTTTGTTTTTGTTTCCGGAGCTGCTTCATTCTCTGCTGAGAAGAAGAAAGAGCAACCCAGCCAAGACCATGCGTCAGATTTCAGTTGTTTGGTTTGCATTACTAAAGTGTGCCTGGAGTTTGACATAAACAGCAGAGCTCTGCTGCCCTCCATCTTACCCTCTTTTCTGTAGCTGAAAGCCTGTGGAGGGTTTTATGATCAACTTCATTCCTTCCACCCACGCAGGTCACCTGTTAACACCCCCATCACATATGGAAAACACAGGTCCGTGGTGAAATGTACCGAGTCAGCAGTGCATGAAAAGGAAGAGTTAAAATTAGAACATAAGTCCCAGGGTTGCACTGAGGCGCTTCCTGTAATGGGATGTAAGCACAGTCCTGGCTCTGTTCCTGCCAGCACCGAACTGGAGTGATCCCTGCTCTTACCACTGCATGGGGAGCATGGGAAGTGAGGGAATTTGTTCAGTACCAGTGCTGGAATGGGAACGTGTTCAGGTCCGTGCTCCAGCAGGAACACCGGCACTTCTGATGCCGTTTGTCTGGAGCATCTGAAACTTCAGCACTCCCCTGACAATCAAGTCTGCCTGATAAGGCACCAGACCATTCTGTTCAGAGTTCTGAGCCACAGGCTCTCTGTTCATGCTTTCAGCCATCTCACCTGAACTTTAGAGCTTTTGGCCCAGTTCAGATCGGACACGAGGAGGTTTGGATGGGGCCAGCACGGGCTGGTCACAAAGAGCAGAGCAGGCTCTATGGTTTGAGATCATCTCCCACGTGGGAGAGTCAGAAACCAGGAAGCTCAGCCACAGGGCTTTGTGCACAGACCTGCATGTGGACTGAGCGGTGTCAGGAGCAGGGACTCTCCTCTTGGTTAAAAAGCACTTCTGCTCCCTGCCTATGGCCCCATCCCACTGCACAGTGGCGCTGGCCGGGGTGGGGGGGACAGCTGTGACAGACCAGCTCCTGTAGGCAGCATGGCTGGCTGCCTTTTTCCACTGTTCCTCCCCTTGGTCAGAAGGTATTTGGAGCTATTCTGTCTGTGCACTGACACTGTGCAGGACTGTGGGAATGGAAACCTGTGTGCTCTGACTTCACTTGTGTTTACACTGCAAACTGCCCACGTTCTCCCCTGCTGACCTGATGCCAGCACTGGCAGCAGGGAGAGCATGGATGGAGCCCAGCTGGGGGTGCCCAGAACCACGGCCGGTGCTTTGGGGGCTGCAGAGGAGGTTCTGGCGGCAGAGCATCCCATGCTGGTGAGTTACTGGGCTGGTAACAGGATTACCTCCCACTGTCTTGTTTCCATAAAGCACTTCACAGAGGATAGAGTGTTTCTCACTGCTTTGAGGCAAATCCCCTTTCTCCTGGAAGAAAAGGCTGTACAAGGGCAGCTTTAAGATGTTTAGTGCAGCTTCACCATAACTGTGTCTGCAGGAACTGCGTTCTCCAGAATTGCCCAAGCTCTGTTACATGGTTTATTTTGTCCTGTCAGACAGACAGACCACAGTGCCCTGCCCAGCAACAGTCCTGGAGCACATCTGTGGCCACTTTCTTTACTTATCTCTTTGCTCCAGATTTTTCCTTCTTCGTTTCTTTCTGTGCTGACTTTTCCTTCATATACTTCTCAAGCTCCTGGTAGGGGCCGAGGAATCTGCGGACCATTGTACCTTTCCACCAGGCCTGCACCTGGAAGTGAGAGCGAGAGAGAGGCCTGAGGGAAATCACTTGCTGGGGTACCTGGTACAGCTCAATGCCTGGGGAGTCTTTCCTGTGCTCCCCAGCCACAGAAGGGAACCCCTAGCCCACACAGCAGCCTTTGGGCCTGTGCTGGTTGTGCCTGCGCTGGTTGTGCCGAAGGCATCCACAGCTGGGCTGAGGGCAGCTGTTGCTGGTGGCAAGGGACGAGCAGGGGCACTGCCCCATGACCCCCCCTGTATCACCTGTGCAGTGATATTGGCAGGAGACTGGCTGCTCCCCTTTCATTCCCATCTCAAACCTGCAGCCAGCTACTGGCTCTGAATGTGGCCCAGCAAAAAGAACAGGCTTTGTCCTTTGCTTGTGCCACCACACACCAGCCAGCTTTCTTGGGCTGTTTTCTGCCTGGACAAAGCCTGTGGCACAGATTATTAACTCCCAGCTGCTGCTGGAGCAGCACTGCCTCAGCTTTGCTCCCCTTTACCTTCAGGGCGCTCTTCAGCTCCAGGGCTTCTCGCTCTATTTGTTTTTTCTTGGCCTCCTTGTCTGACCGGTCCATGATGATGGTTGCCTCGAATGTCAGGCACTGAAAGAAAGCACAGGGGTGGCAAAAGCCATGACAAACACATCCCCTAAACTGCAAGGCCAGCCTTCAGGGCTCCCTGTGCCCGGCTGCTTGCCAGGGCAGGGCTCACCTGGACCCTGGTGCAAGGATTGTTCCCCTCTGCTGCCTACAGGTCTCATCCTTGCTACACACTTCCCACAGCCCTGCCAGGACTGCTCAGGCCCGTGGGTTGTAGTGTCCCTGTGTACCAGGGAGCTCCAGGGATAATATGTGAGTGAGGACTTTCCCCCCACCTCCATTATTTGATCTTTCCTAAATCCAGATGGCAAATGTTGCTCATTACCACCGTCAGTCCTCAGGCGCTTGGAGCTGCTGCCAAAGTGAAACCTCTCACGGCCTGGGTGTAATTAACCCCCTGATCCTGTGCTGTAAAATGGCTGGCTGATGGCTTCCCAGGCAACAGCTGGTGGTGGGGAGGACACTTGGTCCCCCAGGCTAAGCAGCAGATGATGTACAAACACACTTGGGACACTGAAATGACAGTGTACAGAGTGAAGAATGAGTCCACAAGCGGGGGAACATCCAGTTCGGTCCCATCATCTCTGACCCACAGATGGTAGGAATGTTTACAAGTAAATTCCTTCTGGTTTTAAAACACACATTTTTCTAGACACTTCTCTCTGTTCTGTGCTGCTGCTCTGCTGTGATCAGAGCCCAGCAGTTAACCAAGAACCCAGCAGGGCAGGAATGGTTCCACCCAGAATCAGCTCCCTGATAACAGAGCTCTGTGCAGCTGGGAATGTGTGTCTGCAGGAAGGGATGATCTGCCTTTTCCAGTCTCAGCCTGTCTTACCCTGATCTTGCTACAAGGAGTAGATTTGTTCAGACTCAGGCAGAAAAGTAAGGTGAGGCGTACTGATGGGATGGGACAGTACCTCTGCCCCTCACAAAGGCTGTCAGTAGCTCTCTCATTACTTGCTGGTATTTGAAAATAGCTGTAGGGGAAATACCATCATCCGTCCTTGATGTCACAGGTGGCAAATAGAAGATGACATCTCAACCGTTGTCTTCCCAGGACCAGTGCTATAATCACAACCTGTGCCTCAAAATTACTGATTTTTTTCCATGGTCCTGGTTCCTTATAAGAATGAGTGTAGGAAAAAGCCCAATGCAATTTTGCATGGCTGAACTTTGAGATGCTGCTGATATCTTACCTCCTTGGCAAATCTCTGCATTGTTTCCAAGTTTTCTGCCTTTAATGCTCTTAGATCTTCCAGTTCTTCGTCTTTTGCATCAGTGTCTTTTTTATACTTCTCCATCCAGTATTCCAGCTTCTCTTTCACTTTCTGCATGGGGAGAGAGTGGCACTCAGCATGGTGCAAAGAGTGCACAGGTGAGAGATCTGCTACTATTACATGGTCTGCTTTCAGGATGGTGGTGAGAGTCCTGTAAATTGTGCATGGTCAGTGTTTCCTTCTCATCTTAGAAGGATCAAACCCCTAAGACTACTCATAAATTACTGCAGGGCTAGTTTTGTGCAGTCAGTCCTGATGAAGCTAGTGACAGCCAGAAGCCATTCTTTCTGTGTATACAGAAGGAGGGGGTTTTAAAAAGCACAGTCTGTCAGTGGGAAAGCTTTTCTCCTCTGCCTGACTCCCTACCCACTTTCTGGATTAAGCTCAGCGCACCAGGAATAAGGTCCCAGGGGACAGCACTTCACGCTATTTCAGGTTGTGAAGTTGGCTTTGTGTCACTCGTGAATAGGGCAGGTGTTTCTGAAACAGTCACCCAGATGACTTCCTCCTATTCACCAATAACTTCTCCATAGCAACCACCGTGATTGCTTCCATGGAAAAATAATCCGAGGAAAAGCATCAATCTCATTACGGCATCACAGCTGGACACACAAGGGAGATGGAGGGCATGGTCATCCTCCTCTCTGCAGGCCCCTGCCAAGCCACCAGCTGCTGTCTGAGGCTGCTGGAGGTCAGCCAGGCTCAGCGTGTACTTGGGCAGTCCCCTCGCCGGGAGCATTGATCAGCCCAAGGCTCTGGGGTACAGAGCACACTGTTCATTTGCTCACAAGATACAGCACTGGCTTGCACTCAAATCACATTTTTAAAAAGCTATTATCTCCTATTAAATTCTGTACTGGCAGTGATATCAGGTGCCCTGCAGTAGTCCAGGTCTTCTTGCCGTCATACCATTTATGAGAGGCTTTGCAGCATTATTCACTGTAAAGCTATTCACTGTTAGTGATAGGAACGCTCTGAATCTCTGAATCAACACCACAAGGAAATTCATGCTGCTTAAAATGTGTACAATAATTGTGGGTTAGCAATGTCCAACCCCAGTTCGTCCTCAGAAAAGGCAAAACTGGACGGGCATTTTGTGTCATTCCCTCCTCAGTGTCCCTCCCCTCTGTGCAGCCCTTGGGTCTGTGAAGCTGCTGCCCTCGCTTTGGGCTCTTCACTGGGGTGCTGGGAACCCCAGCTACTGCCAAGGAGGGTCTAAATTAAATTCCAATTAGCCAAATACAACTATCTGAGAGAGGAAATATCCAAAACACCTGAATAAACAATGTTATTCATTACACAAACCCTAATTTTAAGGAAATATATCTATATGTAGCAAATCCCAAGTCTGGGAGAGCTGGGTTAATTACGATTTGAGGATAAGTAATCATTCAAACTGCAGCAGTCATGAACATGGTACATTTGATGGAGCAGTAACTGTTTTCCTTGAGGCACTAATTGATGATATAGTGTTTATAGGTTGCCATTTTAAGCATTAGCTGACAGTCACACATACCTGATACTGTTCTGTGAGGAAATTTTCAGTCTCCGTGTGGAGTTGAATCTCCTCATCAGTTTTGCTCTTCAAATTCTGTGATCAGAGCAGACAGAACACGTGAGAGACAGTGTTGGTGTGTATGGGTGGGCACACACTGCTGCTGAAAGCTGAGTAAAAGTGCTGGAGCTCTGTGTAGTCCACAGACATTTTTTCCAACATTAGCCGAGGCAGTCCTTGCCCCTGGGCCATCCATGAAAAGGGATAATTAGATCAGACCTTGATCAGTCAAAAAAAGATGGTTGCAAAACCAGAACAGTTTTCTAGTCCAGTTCACCTTATGGCCACACAAGCAGCTCTATCTGCATAATCTGCTGGGGGCACTGCTGGGAGCTCAGGCTGCCTGTGTTGCTAAATGCCCTTGTAACCACCCCTTTGGATATACTTCTGGGTCTGGTTTTCTGACCATGGCATTACTTTAAGCATTCCCTGTCTCCTAAAGCCATGCCATCCTTGTTGTTGCTGTTTGCAGGATCATACAGAGAAACAGTAGAAGAGGTAAAGGTGTCTAACCCCAGTGAGTTTCGCGATCTGGTTCAAACGGTTGTGCTGGTGACTGTAATGGAGAACAGAGAGGGCTTCTGGGGAGCCAGAGAGGGCTCTTCCCTTACTAGATGGAGATGCCTTCCAGTATGGGCCATGGGGAAGGGCTTACCTGGATTTCCTTCTCCAGGGTATTCTCTGCATTGCTGCACTTTTTCTGGGTTAGTTGGATCTGGAGATCTGTGTGTTTCTTCATGTAGTAGCTCTCTGTGTTCAATGTGGCCGTCTTCTCTTGGAGCTTATCTCTGAGGCGCTCAATGACATTAACTCGGTCCTTGTGGAGACAAGCAGCACAAAAGCAAACTTGGAGATTGAGGTCAGCTCACCGCTTCTTATCTCTCCACTCCTTGATAAGGCAAAGCTATAGGCTTCACACTTTCCCTGAATGTTGCTCCATTTCAAGGAGCATTTCAAAGGTTAGTTTGATCTGTAACCCATATAGATGGCAATAAACCCATCAGCAAGGAGTGATTGCCTCTGGAGAGGGTGGAGTGAGGAACAGAGTGGGACAAGAAGGAAGGCCATCTGCTCCCTAGTCCAGAAATTGATTCAGTCATGCTTAAGATAAATATGAAAAAAAGCGAAATAATTTTAACCACTTAAAGTTAGGCTTTATTTTTACTAACCCCTTGGATTAGACCATCTCAGTGAGTGAGCATCTGTAAGAGGAGGATAATGTCTCAGCCCCACAAAAGCCAAAGTTTGTTATCCTGAAGTATACTCTATTCCTTGGATTTATTTTTTTCTAGCTATGCAGCAACTGTATAAACACAGCCTTAGGAACAGGTGCAAATCTAATCCTGACTTGCTCATGTTTTTAAACAGTTCTTTCTTGAAATCGTACCAGGTAGATGGTGCCCACTTCGTTATGAAAACACACCCAGGGCAAGGAGGCAGTGTCAAGGAAAAGCTGGCCATGAGCTCCCAGCCTCTCCCCATGCCTTTGCTTTGCAATGGAGCTGAGCTTTCCTGGGGCAGAAAGCTCAGTTTTCTGTTCCCTAGAGTCCTCCCATAGGCCAGAATCCTGAGTGGTTTGTCCAGCTTTTGGAGCATGCTCAGGAAGCAAAGTGCATTTGCTTGATTTGGGATTGCTGTTTTGTTTACTCCTTTTTAATTAATTTATTTGAATAACAGATAAAGGTTCATTACCCTGGGGTTGGAACTTGAGACAAATGTCTGTAAAATGAAGACTTTTGCATCGAGTTAAAAAGGTCATCAAAGCTTCCTGTGTAATTATGCAAGATCAATGTGAATGCACCCAACTGCTCCATTACAGCCTTTCTCTTTGCTTCCCTACCATGCTGTGGTGGGTTTGATATTCATCAGCCAAACCTCCCCAGCTGAAGATGAAGATGAAATACCAAAGTGCTGGCATTTTTTGAAGCCCACATATCTTGTCTCTGAAGCACCTCACGTTCCTTAGCTGTGTCAACATGGAAAAATGCCACAGGAAGAAGCCAGCTCAATAGTGCTGTGTTTGAAAGCCCTTGCAGCATGACTCATTTGGAAAAGGTTTCCTTATAAGAAGAGTTTGGAACACTTAAAAAGAAAGTCCTTCCTTCTGCACCCCTTGGCATACACAGGAAGAGCAGAGTACATTTATAAGGTTCAGGATAACTGGGGGCCTTGACTGATGCTGTTTTGTGGGTTCAAAGGTGTTCGTTCACATGTTTTTGAAGGTTTCAAACACCAGATACTATTTTTATGGCCATATCATCATATGGCTGCAGACAGCTACAGACATCAGCTGTTTGTGCCTTATTAAGGTTTCTGGTCATGGCCTTTATTTTCCCTGGCATGAAATTTTGGTGGCTATTGGGAGGGCAGTAGACATGGGATGTGAGTGTACCACTCTATTTTGAGATTGTCTTCCTGGGTCATAGTGGAATTGTGTCTAAACTGAAGGACCAGCAGAGAAACTGAGGGGATGCTAATTAAAAAAAAAACAAACCCACAACTTTTTGTGGAGCTGAGGCTCAGGAAAGTCAAGCACTGCTGATGTCAGTGTGTTACTGCTGTCTGCTAAAGATCTGCAAACTGGCCAGAAAAGAAGGGTTCAGCCTAGGTTACAAAGTACTCAGAGAGTTGGGGCAGAGCATGAACTTCTCACCAGGTTATTTTCTTTTTCATTTCACATTTTAGTAAAGAAAAAAGCGCTTTTCATTCAAGCGCCCCAGGCCTCAGCTGGGATGGGGCCCATCTGCTCTGTTGTTTTCTCTGTTGAATGGCATGTCTGTGGTTTGGATTTGGTTTGTGGTGTTGTAAAACATCCTGGTTAGAGGTGGGGAGTCTGGGGGCTTGGTTACACAATCTAAAGCAGACGGGAAGTGAAATGCAAAACCCACTGGTGATTTACAGCAGCGTCCGCCTGGCCAGGGAAAGCCGGCTGCAGGCGTGAGGGCAGCTCCTGCTGCTGGGCCTGGTGCTGCAGAGCTGGGGCGTGTTTGGGATTTAGCTGCAGGTAGTAAATGCAGCAGTAAATGCCCACAAGCTGTGGGCACCATCTGCAGTGTGCGCTGTTGTCTGAACTTCAGGGACAGTAACTGGGAAAATGAGTTAATATTTATTCATTCTGGTTTATCATAGCAAAGGTCCACGCCAGGACACAGAACGCTTTTCATAGCTGATGCAGTAAATCTCTGGGCTGCTTATTTGGGATGACTTCAGAGCTGAATCTGCCAAACCAAATCATCCCTCGTGTCCAAAACTATCAGAAAACTGGCAGAGACCAAGATCAAAACCCAGGAAATAGTTGTCAGGAGCCAGTCTGCTTTACAAGCAGGTAAACAAGCTGATTTTCTCTGATCTCTCAGCTCACAGACATCAGCTCAGGGGCCTGTCTGCTGTCACCCGGGGCCACAGGAGTCTGCCCCACAGATGCTGTTTGGCTGCAAAAGCAGCTGCACTTAGCTGGAGACCTTATCCACACTCCTGTGTTTTCATTTGCTTTGATTTGTCTCTCTTCTAAGTGCCACCAAGATCTCCCAGCTCTTCCACAGCAATTAGTGTTTACAGTCATAAAATACAGCTGGTTACAAAAATAGCCCACAGGAGTAAACAGTCTGAGGAATTCTCCAGCAGTCCAAGCTGCCATTTGGCAGGGGAAGGAGTGCTGTGCTCTGTGCTGACAGAGGGCCCTGCTCTGCTTGCTCCCACACCGAGTGCTCAGAGCTCAAGGCTCTTCCTGGCAGCTGCAGCATCTCAGCTTGCAGGGCCTGGAGATGTGCTTGGATCCACACACCTGCTGCAGCCTGGGCTCGCTCCCCTGAAACCACAACAGGCAGCCCTGCAGGCACTTCAATAAGGCTTTGCCTGCATCACTCTCCCAGCTCCAGAACACCCTGAAGGAATGTCTGGGCCCAAGGGACAGCAGGGCTGGCTGTCACCAGAATGGCTTCTGCAGCCCTTGGCCAGCTCAGTGCCAGTCCCAGCAGCTGCAGGAAAGCCCCAGGAGGGGGAGTTTGCTGGCAGAGGGAGCAGGCCTGTTGGCAGCAGCGCTCCTGTGGAAAATCCTGCCCCTCTGGAGCCAGGTTTGGATCTAGTGCACCAGCTCCAGGTCCTGCAGCGCGCCTTGGGGCTCTGCCAGCAGTGAAGCTCAGGACCATCACAAACCTTGTGCCTTCTACTGTAATCACCCTGTGCATATCTCCAGTAGAAACATGCACCAGGGGGTGTTGTATATGTGTTTAAAACATTCCACAGAACACACTATTGATGCATTTGTCCTCCTGGGAGAGAAAAAGGGAAGAAACCTGATGGGTTTTAGTCTTACTACACAAGTGAGTGGTACACTGATACAGTGGATCTGGGTGTGTTATGACAACTGACAAAGAATTTAAGTTACAGACCTGTTTTCACTGGTACTGTGGTGCAATCACTGGATTTCTGTCTGTTTGGTAGCTATAACATTACTGCCTGAGATAAAATCACACCACTACTTGCATGCATGTATGACATGAGTACACCACAAAACCTACAGGACATAAAAAGTCTTTGGGTGAAGAGCAATGCAGGAATGCTAAAGTTTACATTCCTAATTTTTTATGTTAAACTGTATAATCCAATATGATATTAATCTGTTTCAAAACCTGCACAGACTGCTGTTACTTGTCCAGGAAACCAGAGAAAGTGAGTATTTTATAGCAACTAGAAAATGAACACTGCAGCAGCAGACAGACCCCCTGCAGCCAAACCTGAGCTACCAGTGCTGCTCCTGCACAGAGAGGTAAGAGCAAAACCAGATGGATCATTCCAGCTCCTTTAGAGACATCAGTGCTTTCCAAGAGAAAAGAAAACAAAATAAAGAACATTCAGCATTTGATTTGTGTTCCATTAGAAAGAAAAATGAGCTAAGCAGGCTAATACACTATTAATTAGCATCTTATTAAGAGGTAGAAAGGCTGAAAATAAAAATTCACAGCAACATGAGTGAGACAAAGGCCGTGTTTTTCTGGTTCTAGGATTAGATTTGCTCGCTTTTGTTTTCTCAACCATGTAGGCTTTTGTCTACAGGTCTGTGCATTATTATTGTTGTTCAAAGTACTCCAAAGTCAGTGAAGCTGTATTTTTATTTTTAATTAGTTGGCAAGGTGACAAATCATGCAAGTGTCTGTAAAACTGCCTATGGGAAAATCTCATATGAAGCAAATAGAAATTATTCTCCCTTGGGAGACACAGTGAGACACCATTATTTTTGGCACAGGAGGAAAGCAGTACTTTAAAGTAGTCTTGTCTTTGATTTGTTATCAAAGCTGAAACTATAAGGAAGCTCAGAAAAGGACTTTTAAGCTTGAAATATTTTTTTTAAAATCCCAGCTGAGTGCAAATCCCACTTGATGAGGCAAAACCCAAGAACTGAATTAGCACTGAAGGGACAAGGAGAAGAGCCCCCTCTCAGCACAGGAGCTACACACATTCTTATGACTGCAGGAGGTAGGAGAGGTGCGGGGCAAGACACAGAGAAGTGCCCCCCTGACTGTGGAGTGCCAGGACATTGCTGCTGGTACAAGACAGGATGATTACAGCCCCTGGGAAGGCATTAAACCAGGACTGGGTGCGTACATTGAGTGCATGGACATGGTGAGGTTTGAAGAGGCCTACACAGAAGGAGAACTACCTCATCACATTCACCAGCTTGGGGAGTGGGAGAGCAGGAACTTCCCAGGAGCCATCAGAGTCTGACTGAGAAGGGACAGTGTGAGAAGCAAATAGGTCCTTCATATTTTTACAGCCATTCTGTATTTACAATTAAACTTTCTATTGCACGTGCATCCAGGCTGCCAACACAAAACCTTCACGTTCTACAAACCAAACTCCACCAGCATGTCTGGGGCTTAAAATTCCTCTCTGTAGTCAACTATATCCTGGCTTGATTATGGTCCACACTTTTGTTCAAAGACAAAACTCAGTGACACCAATTCTTTCCTCAGATGCCCTTGCTGTCCTCTTGCTCACTACTGAACCAAGTGTCAGATTCTTGTTCCTTCCCCCAGCCCCTGTACAGCTCTGCCCCAGCTTGCCTTCTGCTTGTTTGCTGTCACACATCTGCCTCAGCAGGGCCAGGCTATGTTTCCATGTTGAATGAACATCAAGCCTGAGCTGTCTGGTGAGCATCAAAGTGACCAGTGATAAGCCATTCGATTGATCTGTACTTGTGTAGCAAGTCTGACATTTCCAGAATGCCCCATATTTACTGTGCATGCACACACCATTTGCATGATGCAGACAGAAGGGCTGAAGCTTTCCAGAAAGATTAAGTTGACAGCATATGTGCAGTAACATTGATCTGCCCTTGTGTAGGCATGTTTGGGATTTTCTGATGTCTGGAAGCCTAGAAAAATAGATTAATAGAATGACACCTTCCCCAGATGAAAATGTAGGTAGAAAAACGGCCTGCCCCTATGATAGGTGTCTGTCTTTCTCACTCTCTTTGGCACACTTCCTTCTGTGCCAGATGATCTCTCATGACTGAGTACGACAGAACCTTAGATACTGTTATCTACAGATAACCTCTTTCTTACTGATTGCAGGTATCTGTGCTTTGTCACTCCCAGCAGTGTTTTTGGGATATTCTAATTTGACCATGGTTATGAGCATTTTGAGCTCCCATTTGAAAACCATCAGACACTGCTCTTAAAGGCATTTGTGGGCCTATTCCAAATACAAATCTTTATTGTAGTTATTCTACTTCTATACTCCTAAATGATGGCTCACTGTGTATGGACATGGCCTCTCTGAGTGCTAGTTCCTGGGTGGCAGAGGCCAGCTTGCTAACAGGCTTCCCCCTGGCAAGATGCCCAGTGCTAAGTGCTCTCACCTGAAGGTCTTTCTCAGCTTGTTTCTTGACATCTTCCAGCTGTTTCTGAAGTGCCTTAATATCCTTCTTTCCTTTTTCCTCCCTGAAGTGGGAAAATACAATCACTTGAATATATCAAGAAAGACAAGAGCTGTTTACGTAGAAGGGGAATTTCCTGTCTCCTGATACATTGTGGTAAGACAAACAGAGACTTCTCACCAAAACTACTGACTTGGTCAGTAAATCCTGAAAGACAAGGTGCACAGACTGAGCAAGGCAGATGGGAACAAAAGGGAGAACAAGCCAAAAAACCAGGGAAAGCTCTTGTTGAAAGCCTGGAATGGATTTGAGGATGATGCAATCCCTATAGCAGAGAGGGAAGATGCCTGTCATTGAGTCACAGTTTCTACATTCACGCAAAAATGCCCCTGATTCTGTGCAGAAGCAAGCCTGAGCAGCAGAGAGTGCCAAATTGTGTCCTTATGTGTATGGAGAATGCTTCTTTCATATCAGACTTAAAATCTTCCAAAGAACACTGCTCCAGGTTCTGAGATGCATGAAAGGGTCTAAGTGAAGACCAAAAGCTAGAGAGGTGGTTATCTGTCTAAAACAAAACAGATGCAGTAAATGTTCTAGGTATTATTATCTTATTTCACTTGGAGTGCTTCTCTAGGCTTATGATTAGTTTTAAAACCAGTAAATACTACAGTTGTCCCCTGAAACTTTGTATCCTATCCCAACCATACAATCACACTTGCATTTCATTTTCAGAGTCCTTATCTGGGTGACTGATGAACAAAAGCTCCTCATAAGGAGTCCCCTGACATCTAACCACAGATGGCTTTCAGAACAGTGTATTTACACAAAACCAAGCAAGTATGTATTATCCTGAAAGACAGATCAAGTTCATTCCATGAAAAGAATGTATAGTAGAACAGAGTGGCTAGATATGATTGACAGAAGGGGATAAAAAGGATTATGTCCTTTCTGATTATAATTTGTCTGCTCTTTTGTACCTTTCAGTATTGGATAGTTACTCCACAACCAATTGCTACTCTCATTCCTGCTTTCTGTCTCTTCCATGGATAAACACTAAATCCCTTGGTTTTAGGCAGTGGAAGAGTTTGGTTTCATGCCTGAAGTCATACATTCCACTGGAAGCTGAGGATTTGCCCTAGAGGAAGATCCTTGAGCCACCATAGGAGCTGTTCCAGTAGGCTGGACTCCTGACAAATCATGACTTAGAGCAGCTTTGCTGGGCACCCTCAATGATGGGCCTGAGCTGCTACACTGAGGTAGCTTTAAAGTGGTCCAATATTTGTCTGATGACCGTGATTCTCTCTGACAGTCTTGGGGTTAAACCAGAGCTTTGCATGCTAAAAAAACACCACACCTCTAGAGCTCAAAAGTTTGAGCTAAGAAATCACCAGTTTGAGCTGAAATGATAACAAATGTGTACCCTGAAAGATTTGGGACAGAAGAGGATCTACAGTGCAGTGGCTGGTGGATTAGCCTTAAATAAAACAATTCCTCTGTCACCATCTGTGCTAACCCCTCACTGCTGCTGGGAAAAGGGAGCCTATTAGCATATGGGTCAGAACAGATTCTCCTGGGCATCAGACAACCTAAAGGCCATATGTTGCTGGCCCTGATTTAAACAGATTCTCTGCTGCTCTGGCTTTCACTGGGGACAGGAGTTAAAAGATCAAGGAGCTCCTACATCACATTATGTTTTAATTGAAATGAGGCATTTGCACTAATGCAGCCACTGGTGTCCACTGTGGTCAAAGCTCAGGCAATTCCTAGCTCAGATCAGTATCAGACCCATCCACTATTTTTCTGAAGAGGAAAAATTGCAGTTTGTAAAGCAAACGGAACAATTCAATTTGAAAAAAAGTGGAGTCCCTTCTGTATTTTGGGTTTGTTGGGTTTTATTTCCTTTCAAGCATGTACTGAGTGGGAATGGGTTTGGCTTTCAGCATTTAAACAGGGAAGAACTGAACACAACACTGACCTGATGAGGATGTCATAAAGCTTGCTCTTTTTTGCCTTCTCTCTCTCATTAGCATCTGTTAGGGTACTAAATGTTCCTGTTTCCTCCATCTTTTTAATAGTGATTGCAATTACATCACTTGCATACTGCCTGCCAGGAAGAAAAGGAACACAATACTTTAGAGGTGCTGGTAGTACAGTATCTGGCACTTTTATCCATTACTGTTTACAGTAAAATGTAAGGAAATAAAAGATCCCTTTTCTGGTCTTATGTCCTATCAAACCCAGGAGTGCTTCTCCCATGGTATCTGCTTATTGTACATCTGGAGAACTCTGTATTAGGAGTTGGTTGAAGTTTATAATTTAAAAATGCTGCCCTGCATGCTACTCTGGGAAATTGCAAAGAGGCACAGACATATCCATGCTGTGCCAGACTGTGTTGCCATTAGGAAGAAGGCTGCTGGCCTGCAGTAGTGATGACAGGTGGATCTTGGAAAATGAGATCTGGGGATGCAATACATGGGTTTGTCCAGTTTATTGAATGTCATAATGCATGTGGCATTTACATTTCAGCTGCATTTTCCTCATTTGTGTTAGAATTTTCTTTAAACCCTTTGTTGAAATGACATTAAATGACAGAAGCCAGGATGCAGAAAAATGCATACTGAGCATTCAGCTCCATAATCTCTTTCAAACCAAAGGCTGCAGGTATTTCTGCAAATCAAGGCACTGGATGAGGTGCAGGAATAAAGTTTGTTTTAAAAAAGAAAGAAAATCTTTAGTCTTTGTATACATTACCTGTTCTATAATGGCTATAACTGCCACAGAAGCTCTGTGTGCCCTGCAGAATGACTGAGTTCAAAAACAAGGCTCAGATCTCACTTTGCCTGTGGGAGCTGCTGAGGGAATTTAACTCCAGGTATCAGAACAAGAGCACTGATTAGTACCTGGCATGAATTCCACCCAGGCAATCATTATCAACAGGGTAATGTTTTACAGCTCCATTCAAAATAAACTGCTGGTCATTAGGTAGCATCCAGAGGCAAGCAAAACCCAGAACTAAATGGCCTATGAAGGATACCACTGCTATCCTTAGAGGAACTCCTTCCAGACAGACACTGATGTACTCTGGCAGTGGGAGAGCAAGGAATTTGTATTTTTGCTTTCGAGAGATAGACTGAGAACTTTACAGCTCTGAGCATCCCCCACAGGTGCTTCACTCACCTGTCAGCATAAATTTTTCTGAGCTTTAGTGCAGCCCGAGTGGGACGTTTCTTGGAGCTTTTGGAAGAATGATGGGTGCTTTTTTGATCTCCAGTTTTCCGCTGCTGCTGCTTGTGTTCGGTGCTTTTCAGGGATGTGGAGGTAACTGTTTCCCCACTCTCTTGCTTTGCTGATGTAAGCTCTGGGGAGTTAATATCGAGCTCCTCCTGGATAATTTCTTTCATTTCCTGGATGGGAATGAAAGGGGATAAGGAAAATAAGAGAATAAGGGAAGAGGATTAAGAGAGACCTGCTTGCACGCTGCACAGCAGAAATAAACCCTCCCCAACCTTATGTGAGAGGAAGGAAAATAAGTAATAAACTAGAATGAAGCTATACTGAGAGTAGCTGATAGTGCATGTTACATTCTGCAAAGAGTGGAAGATCAGAAACATTTATGTTGGTTAGTTTTGAGCACACGGTGTAGCTCATTGAAGTTTATGGGCTCAAGAGTCCTAAAGTGACAGGACTAAAAAAGACCTAAAAGGATTAATTCATCCACTCCAAGAGATGATGGTTCAGATTGTTCTTAATCTGACATGTTCCAAATGGCCTCCAGCAATGGAGACTACACACCCTCCTGTCAGTGCCAGCACCTCACAACTTTCTTTACCATAAGAAGGTTTTTTCTCCTCAACAGCATTTGAACCCCTGGCTTGTTGTCCTGGTCTCTGTAGGCACAGCAAACAAGTCATTCCCTCTTTTTTTTTGCAGCAGTTATGTACTGGAAGACTGTTAGCCTGTTTCTCCTTCTTCTTCTCTCCATCTTAGACATTTTCCACTGCCTGTCACCACAACCTTTCCCTACAATATCATCGTTATAACTAGAGCTATGTGGAAATAAAGGTGATAGGCTGTCTGTCTGCTATCTGCTTAGCAGGTTTTTTGAGAGAGTAACAGCAGAGGAAATATAACATAAATTCAAAGGAGAAATTCAAAATATTGGCAGCTCTCTTCTTCATGGAAAGGTATCTTGTGATCGAGTACAAGTTCATTAAAAAGGGAAAAGCCCCCCAAAATGCAAAAGCACGCTATAAAATCAGCTAAGCTCTTGCTTCTAGGAATTCCTCTGCTTTATGTGTTATGGATAAAATGCAGGTGTATACACTGGGACATTAAAAGAGAACATTTTCTTGCCTGCCTACCAGCATTTCTGTGGCTGAACACTTCATAACAGCACTGCTGACTCCAGCTAACACAGGCCCCATCCCAGTCCGCAGCTGCCTGCTCCCCACCCCGGCTGCTTGGGGAAGTGGACAGAGAACTCACTGTGATGAAACATTTTCCAGCAAAAAGGAAAAAAAAAGTTATTTTTAGCAGCACCAGTTCTCAGTCCAGATCCTTCCACAACCACACACACATTTGTGCCAGCAAAGCAGAGTAAAAACAAGTGGTCAGGGCAGCAGCTGCGGATGCCAGGAGTACTTCCAAAAGGTTACTTGTCAAGCAAGGCTCTGTCAGTGGTCTGAGGTGCTGCTGCAGTCAGTGAGGGCACTGCAAGGGGCTGCTTCATGCTGAGTGTTTTGGACAACTCTGAATTGGGATGGATCAGCCTCTGGCAATGCCTGACTCATCAGTGACTAGAGAAGGAGACTAAGTGACTCTGTGCTTAATTTTTGGACTGTTAAATTTACATTAAATGAATCACATGCAAAGTATACACAGACCAATGAAAATTGCGTTGTTAATTAGTAAAAAAAGGGCTTAAATAGCTGTCTGGTGATGGCTGTACTTCAGAAAGAACTAATTTTGGCAAACAAACTGTTTTAATACCATGTAGATTTTATGAATATTCTGATAGATGTTTTTTAATGTCTGGGAAAGTTCAAGACAGGCAATAACTAGGTTGCCTGTAAACAGTAGGAACTTACACAGTAATAATCAACAAATAACTATGTAAAAACAAGAAGTTTGAAAACTGCATGTGTTATCATTTGTGTAGTCTCTTAAGTGCTTGTCTGTTGCCCAAAATTCAGCAAATAGAAAGGCTGCCTCCCTCTGAGGCATGCACTGTGTGAAGCAATGTGCAAGAGCACCCAATCTGGAAAATCAGCGAGGTGCTGGCCAACACTGTGATTAATCCTCTCAAAAATGTCATCAATTGAAATTTAGATGTCAGTCTTTGAAGATGCTGTTGATTTGTCTGACTGACAGAGCTCCAGGGTGCTTTGCAAATACAGATCTTACTATGAAAACAGCCAAATTTAAACTGAGAAACAGGGAGGAGTAGAAAATTACAGCGCACCAAAGTTAGCAAGTAGCTTCCCTAATCCATTTTCTTGTTTCTAATTGTTCCCTTCTTGATTTGTTTTGACATCTTTAAGAACACAAGTAGGGTTTATAACCTGTGAGAAAGTTGTGTTCTAAAAAGTGACTTGGTGAAAAGGAGCAACTGTGATTGAAGAGAAAAGTGAAGGTGTTTTCTCTATAATTTAAGGGTACCTTCGTTAGATGTACCTGAGTCTGTGTGGCTGAAGAGGACAATTCCTGCTGTCCCAGAGATATGCTCTTTCTCTGTGTTTTGCTGCTGGCACACAAGAGAGGGAGAAGCATCCTCTGGGAGCAGATGAGGCCGGCTCCCAGGAGTCTTTCAGGGGAGCAGTGCCCTCTATGGCACAGTCTCAGCATTGTTCCCGCCCTGAAATTCACTGTAATTCCAGATGCTGCTGCTGCTGCTTTGCCATGGGCTTTTTGAAAAGGTAGTATGGAAAGGAAATACGTAGAAAAACATGATTTTCCTTCCTCTGGCATTCTTAAATGGTACTTTAGACAGAGTGAACATCATTAGATGTCAAAATTCAGATCCCAGTTTTTATTTCCATCCTGGTCGTGTACTTTTTTCTTGAGTTCATCTTAAAAAGGTTTCAAACCTGCTAAAACTGGAAAGAGCCTGTTGTGTCACTCATAGACCACAGTACTTAGAGCCATTTACCCCTCAGGATGGTCCCATCCTGATTCCTATGTCTAACAGCTACCAGAAATGTCACAACACCTTCCTCCACAGCAACAAACTCCCACCTAAGCATTAGGAATTCCTCTCTGTTCTTCATCTCTGCCCAACTGTCTTAGTTATGATGCCTATTAGAAATTAACTAATAATTAATGAACACTGAGAAAGGGTAGTTACTAATATATTTTGAAGTGCATCTTTCTTGGTATACTGTGGGAACAAAAGGAACTTTGGCATGGACTTAGAGAGGAACAGAATTTCCCTGGTTTTGAGTACTTTGAAATAACCTATACATTTCTACTTTTAAAATAGCTGTGTATCTACATAAGAACCTACATATGTCTTGCTTCCTTTTCCCCAATTCTCTGCTTGTTGTCTAACCACTGAGACTTTAGAATTATAATCTCAGGAACCTCATCTTGGATCAGCAGGGTCCTTTGCACAAAGTCTTGACCAAGGCTTCTCAGTGACACTGCAGTACAAATATTAAAATTAGGTCACTTTTATTGTGTTTCTTCACCCAAGAGTCATGGAGCATTTACAGAAAATATATTTGAGTTAATTTTTTAAAAATTCTGGTAAAAGATATAAAACCAAGACAAAGGAAAAAAAAAAAAAGATATTATATACATCTTCTTAAGCAGTGGCACATACATGGCTGACTTCTGTCTTGTCCTCATATGGAACTGGCATGATATATCCAAGAATTGCAAGTTGATCCACACAGTTCTCCAGCACAGCACTAAACATCAGAGCTTCCAGATGAGTGATTTTTTCCATTTGTTTAGTCTCTGTGTTCTTGCTAGGAGGAACAAAGATAAAAGATACCAATCAGAAAAATGCTGTGGTGTTAGTAATGTCAGTAACAGTAGTTTAAACTAAAGGTAGACCCAAAATAGCCTTATTTGCAGCCTTACATATACTTCCCTGGCTTTGTTTATAACCTTCCATACACTGTTTATAAGAGGAGCTGTGCTCTGCTAATGGCTGCATTCAGGGACAGTGGGAATGTTTAGCTTTCACAAAACAAAGAGGTCCTGGTCCCTCCTACAGCAGATCTGGGTAGAGAGGCTGAGAAGAGAATGGGTATGGGCATAAACTGGGTGAGGTGCCTCATTTTTCAGTTCAGGGGGGAGCAGTGGTTCATAGTGGACTTCGAGAAACAACAGAAGAGCCTTTTTAAAAGAAAAAAAAAATAAATCCACATATTATAAAGTCTCAGATGGTGAACCTTCATGCTCTAATCCTTCCTCAGTATTACTGTGTAGCCTTCACACTTTTATGAACTCAGTCCCCTCTCAGCAGGAACTGTTACCATCTTACGATGCTGAAAGTTAAACAAGAACCAATATCTGGACTGAGTAAACAATCTTTAACTTTCTGTATTATTTTATTTAAAATTGCATCTCAAACATGAAACTGCTCTGACAGACACTTAAGCACCCCTTTGCCTTGCTTACAGTTGGAATATTGTGAAAGCATATATAAGGAAAGGTGGAAATTCACTATTAATTCAAAAGTACCTAAGAAAACACCTGCACAACAATGGAGAATTTCTCTGAAAATTTTAATGTTTTGATATGACAATCCCTCCAAACCCTGTACATACAAACCAGGTTATTTCTTGTACAACACATAGCACAACTGCAGTCTGAGATGGCTGAGATCCTGAGTGTCACTGCAATGGAAGTATCAACAGCCACTAACAAAATCTTAATTTGGCTGCTCTGCCTACAACTGGATTTGTGCCATCTGTAAAACCCTTGCATAAACATATCCTAAGCCTGCAAAATATTACAGTCCAACCTGTAAGCATGCCAAGGAAATACAGCAGGCAGTCCCTGTTAGCATAAGACATGGCCATATTCTATGAAAATTAAAGAGGCTTGGATGCAGCTGTGCTCTGGATCACTGGAAATCAGTGATATTTCACAAGCAAGTGTTCAAAAAAATGCATACTTGCTATAACCTCTCTGAAGCTATTATCATTTGTCCTCCTCCTTTTTTGTTGTTTTTTTGGAGAAAATATATAATTTACAATTGGACCATGAAGTTAATTTCACTTGGCAGTAAGAAAGGCCACTTTTAAGTGCAGGCTTATTTGATGTCTGTTAGTACAGAATAGGTAAACCAAACAAAAATAACTCAGATTTCACACATTTATTTCCTGGTGTCCCTGTCTGCTGCAGGAAGTTGTTTAATGCATCACGTGTTGAAATGTGCTGTAAGAGGACATGGCTCTGCCTGGGGATAAGATTAGAAAGTGTGCACAGGGCAGTAACTGGGATTGCTCTCAGTAAATCCATAGGAAGAGCAGATACCAGATTTCAGTTGAAGGATAATACTGCTCTGGGTCAAAGGAGAGTAATTTCCCCTAAGCCAGTCAATTATGATAAGGTTTCTAACTCCTGAATGGATGAAAATGTGGAACAGCCATTCAGACAAGGTAATGGTAGAGGCACCCTGATTTATTTCAAGAAGCTTGTTTAAATCATGGCAGGGAAAGATAACAGCAAAGTAGTGATTCTGAATATTGGCAGTAAGTGCAGCATACTTGCATTGTTTGTACCCACTCACCAAATTAATTCCTTTGAGCAGGGCTTTTGATGGTCACCTAGGACGAAGAAGGAACTGATTTCATCCCTTTGCTTCTGAGATTTTTTTTCTCTCTTTTATCTTAATTATAAAAAAATGTAACAACTTGAGATAGGAATCTGATAATAGCATTAACAAAAAAAATAGCAAATAATCTGTATAATACACTAAACCCATCACTTTTCTGTTCAGCCTTGGAATCAGTAATAGAAGTGAAGATGCAGTATTTTTACATGAAGAAAGTCAGACAGTGTCTCCAGTCAACAAGCACTAATAAAATATTTTCCGATGTTTTACTCATTTTTATCTTTCTCAGAAATCCATGATCCATATTTTGAGTCTAAACAACCTAAGAATAATCTATTACATGTGGAGTCCTAATGCTAAAAATATGGTGAAAAAAGATATGTTGGGAGATAGCTGTGACAGATTATTACAGAGGCATTTTTGGAAGAAGAAATAACACATGCAGCTCTCATAGAAAAAAGGGACTTATTTGGAAACAAAGGAGGATGCAACAGCTTTTCCTCTTTTCCACCAGCAGCTTCTGACCAGGAGAGAATTAACTCAGGATATTAATATGTTTTAAGAAAGCTGGCAGCTGGAATATTTCTCTAAAGCTCCTTTGCTGCTTCGCTCCTCCTGTATATCTTCTCTTATATCCATATCCTTGCTCAGCAGATCCATGTGCCAAGCCAGTAGGGTCTGGGCTTATGTTAACTTGGAATTGAGACGGAAACCACTGTCTGGGGCATTAGGAAACACTACAAATATGAGCTGCTTGCTCTGGATTTTAGTGTCAACACAGTGCCCTCAGACCATCCACTGGCATCGCCCTTCATTGCTGTGTATGCTCAACTCCCTCATTAAACTCGATTAATAATAAATTTTTTAGAAAGAAGAGAAATATGTGAAGGATTCAGCTTTCCCCATGAGTTTTGGTTGACATTCTTTCCCTGCTGATCTAAAGGGTAAGAAAAACATATCAAGTAATAATTTTTTAAACAACTGTATGAAAGGCCCAGCCTCCTGTTCCTTTGGGGATTGCAATTCCCTCTGCTGTGTGAGAGTCCGGGATGTACATTTCTCCCACCCTGCTGCCTGATAAATGAAAATGGATTCAAGAGCAGCATTTTGTGCAGCATTCCTTGTAGTCAAACGAAGAGACCCCAGTGAATTCCAGTGAGAAAATGCATAGCTGAGAATGTCACATCTCCTTGAGCTCTGTTTGGCAAATGATTGGCAAAGAGAGATTCTGAATATCTACAGGAGCAGCAGCTGAGCCAGAAATCACAAGTAGCTTCATTTTTACAAAGAAAGGTCTCTTGGAAAGCAAATTAGGTGTGGCCTTACACAGATTTGCCTCCTGCTAGAAATGTTAGAACAGCAAGGTGCTCATTTGGGGAAAAAAAAGGGTGGGGGGAGAAGGGCAAGGAAAGGAGAGGAAAGGGGAGGAACGAAGAGAGGAAGGGGAAGGGAAAGGAAGGGATGGGAAGAGAAGAAAAGGAAAGGGAAAGAGAAAAGGGACATCAAGGTTCCTCAAGGTTTCCCTTCCGCTCACCTTCTTTCCCCTAAATCACTTCAAGTGCTCTGAAAATGCACCTGAATTTCTGGCAATGTGAGGGAAGTGACATAAATCAGGAGTGAATAACCCTGACGTGGGCAAATGGCTAAGTACGCGCTTCCAGATCTTATTTAGGAAAACACAGGAATGTGAGACTTGGTTACAGGGATTTCAGTGTCGAGATTTGGTTTTTTTGCCTCCACGGAGATATCGGGAGTAAAATAAATGTCGAGATGATTCACTGATTCAGGGTGAGAACAGAGGATGAGGGGCAGGGCTCGGAGCCCACCCCGAACACCAAGGGCTGCTCTTTCCCTCCGCGCTGCCTCTCTTCGGGCTCCTCGGCTCGTTCCACCGCCGCGGCCGGTTTTCACTCGCCCTGCCAGCCCGGTCCGGGCTCCCCTCAACCTCCCACCGGAATTTGTCCTCATTTCCCCCGCTCCCGGTCCCGGTCCCGGTCCCGGCCGCCCTCCGCCCTCACCGGGATGCGCTGCGCGTCTCCATGGCAACCTCAACGCTCGGGGGCCTCGTGGGGTTGCCCAGTGAGTGCCTGCGCGGCGGGGCTGGGGCCGCCCCTCCTGGGCTCGCTCTTGCGGGGATCGCCCCCGGGGAACGCGGGGACGGGACACGGGGCGCTGCGGAGATGGTGCGGCGGCCGCTGTACCTCCTTCAATCACCTCGGTGCCGCCCACTCAGGCAGCGCTCGCGCCGCCCGCGGCGGGTCCTGGCAGCGCGTTTCCCGGCAGGCAGCGGGGCGCGGGTCTCTTTTGCCGCCATCTTGGGGCGCTGGGGGTGAGGCCCAGCGGGGCCGCGAGCCGGGAGCGGGGCCGGGGGGTGCTGCCCTCGCTGTGAGGCCGGCGGCGGGCGCGGGGCTCACGGGGCGAGGCGGATGGCGCGGCCCGGGGCGGGGACAGGGCGGGATGGCGCCGATGCGCGGTGGATTTCCCCAGCGCGGGTCGGGGCCCTCGGCTGGAGTGGGGCTGAGACGGCTGCGCTCTGGGGGAGCGGAGGGCCCCGGAGCTCTGGGTGGCCCCCAGGTAGCCCCCGGGTGTTCGGGCTTCCGCTCGCCGGGCTGGGCGAAGATACCGGCCCGAGGCTCATGGCTGTGTGTCGTTTCCAGGCCTGCCGGGACCGGGTCTGCAGGAGGACGCCATGGCTGGGAGGTGAGTGACTGCCTGAGGTGACTCTCGGCCCGCTCCTATAACACTGTTGAAGCATTCCGAAGCAGCAGGCAATGAGCAGTATTCGTGTGGCTGCTCTCGTTTTCCAGGATATCTCCTCTGCCCAGTGTCCTGTTGGGCCCTTTTAAATGCCCACAGTTGTGTGTCCGTATTCTGAAGTCTCTGCCTTGAGTTGGTTGTAGTTGCTGTTACGATGTGCCACGCTGTTCTGGCCTGTCAGTAAATGTCAGTGCAGAGTTGATGGGTTTGGTATCACAGTGTTTGTGAAACTCCACTGTACAGTAGAGCTTTGACATACACTGTTTCCTTGAGTAAAGGAAGCAACATGTTTTTCCTTTGAGTAAATTTCCTGTTATACCACCGACTTTTCTTAAGGATGTAGGGGTTGCATTTGTAAATGTAAGGATTAAATCTGAATACTCTTGAGTTGACTGGAGAAGCTGTGGCTGCCCCATCCTTGAAAGTGTCCAAGGCTGAGCTGGATGGGGCTCTGAGCAACCTGGTTTAGTGTGAGGTGTCCCTGCCCATGGCAGGGGAGTCAGAACTGGATGGTCTTTAATGTCCCTTCCAACCCAAACCATTCGATGATTCTGTGAGTCGCAGCTTTATGTCTTAGTATTTATCTCTGAAGTTTATGTCCTGTTACACGTGTGGCAGGTAGAAGTGGATATCTCGGTTTGATCCTGCTGTATCCCTGGACAGCTGCTGCATGCCTTTGGGCCAGACGTGCTGTGTACTCTGTGTGTGGGACAAGTCTTACAGTGACTTCACATGGGCAGTGCAGGCAGGACTTTGTCCTGAAGAATTGCTGGGGAGCTTGTGCAGTGTCTGTGTCCAGTGGATGTCAGGCTGTTGCTCTACCTGTTAACTCCTTTGAGGCTGTAAATCAGGGGCAGTTCATACCTTCTATAACAGTTACTGCAACACAGGAGACTTCCTGTGGTGTGTAGAAAAAAAGCAATGATTTCTCATCAGTGTTAGTTGACATTTGGAAATAATACCTGCTAATGCTAAAGCACTTGAAATTTACTAAAAAGCCTGTACTGTAGTGCCAGGAGTTTATGACAAGCAAAAAATGTAAAGTTCTCATAAATACTTAAAGTTCCAGATACACAGCTTTTCCTCTGCTGACTTCTACTGGCGTAGAACTAATTTCTGCTGAAACAGCCTGTGATTTGTTTTTACTTTTGTTACTTTGGAGTGAATTATAATTTGCAGATGTTTTCCGTGTTTTTAGGCTGTGGTGCAAGGCCATTTTTGCTGGCTACAAACGTGGACTCCGAAACCAGCGGGAGCACACGGCTCTTCTGAAAATTGAAGGTGTTTATGCCCGTCAGGAAACAGACTTCTACCTGGGCAAGAGGTGTGCCTATGTGTACAAAGCTAAAAAGTAAGTAATATTTTATTCTTATGCTGAGTTAGCCAGTTCCTGTATCAGCTTTTGCAAATGCTAGGAGATAATGCTAGTATATGGTATGTTAAAGAGCAAGTGGGATGGGAAACAAGTTTTGCATAAGACTGACAAAAAGTGAAGGTGGGTTGGTAGAGTAAATTGAGGTGGATGAATTTGTGTTGAGTACTATGAGCTGTTGAGTTACTTAAACAGTAAAATGATTTTGTGAAGCCTGGATGAATTTGTATCCTGATTTGTTTGGCCTTTTCAGAGCACTGTCTGTCACTTCTTCTCTGCTGTCGTTGGTAGAGACCTTAGGAACAGCTGCTTATTACTTCCACTTGCTTTTTTTTTTCCTTGAGTGCAGCTGTTAGAGTTCAGAATTGCCTTGAATAAAATTAGTCAGACTGATAACTTGACCACCATCATTTCCAACATGGCTCTTCATTTAAGGCAATTTTTGCCATCTGTCCCAATGGCCTGTTCTTTTCCTGCCTTCAGTGTGTCTGGAGGAATCTTACAAATAAGGTGTTGGCAATTCCATGTAGTTGATTTTTCAGTTTATTCTCATTAGCAAAAGCGTTTTCCAAATTTCTGAGCTTTGTAAGTTGTTAATAGTTGTCCAGTGGAGCTTCTGATAAATTACAAGCTGTAATTACCCCTCTGAAACGTAGATTGAAAATCCCAGGCCTGACAAATTTCACAAGTAAATAAAAGTGGCCATTGGTCAGATTCAAGATGGCTGTGGAACTAAATTATTGAGGTGCCTTAAAGAGACCACATTGTCACTGCTGGTGACAGAAGAGCTGTGACTGCCTTGCTCAGCTGTTCTCTGCCTCCCTCTCCCCAGCAACACGGTAACCCCTGGAGGCAAACCCAACAGGACACGTGTGATCTGGGGGAAGGTGACCCGCGCCCATGGGAACAGTGGCATGGTTCGTGCCAAGTTCCGCTCCAACCTTCCTGCCAAGGCCATTGGACACAGAATCCGGGTGGTAAGTGGATGTGTTTTAGCAACAAGATATTTATTGGCAGTTTTTGGATTGCCTTTTAAATTCCACATAGTATGAGGGAACATTTGAACTCTGGTTTTGTTCTGTTGCTGATGGGTGTTCAGCCTGGCTCAGTGACTGTTCCTTTGGAGCCTAGAGAGGCTTATTCCTGACTTCCTGTGCTGAGGGGATTTGTCTCATTGTCAGGGGTTTGTGTGCTTGCTCAGGTTGTCTGGAAAGGCTCTTCAAGTTCCAGGACTCAGCTCCTTTCTAAAGCTGCCTTGACTTCTTTTCCCCCAATCTGTTCTGTTTATTTTTGCACCCTTCTACTCCTCTACCTGTTTGATTTTTCTCTTACTCCCAAATATTTTAACTGAGGGCTGTGCTGTCCTGTCATGGCCACTCCCACCTGCTCCACAGTTGGCATTTTAGCCACAGGGCTTCAGTGAGACTGTCCCTTTAGGTCCCTCACCCAGAGTTGTGATGTAATATTTTCTTAGTGATGTTGTCAAAAGGAGTATCAGAGTGGTGTAGTCCTTCCTTTCTGTCTTTCTCCTGTGCCACAGAAAAAGCACAGTAGGAGCAGCACAGATAAATCCTGAAATCCAGAGCCATGGGAACTCTTGCTGTTGGTGCACTGAAGGGCTGGCTGCCACGGCATCTGTGCCACCAGCAGAGCGCTGCAGCAAGTCACTGAACCAGCTGTTGGGCTTTTCCATTCTCACACCTCTTCTGTGTAAACTGTGGATTGCTTTTATAGCAATTGAAGAGATTAATGGTCTAGATTGTAACTGCAAAACTTGTGTTTGAAAACAATATTTCTAACGTGATTCTCTCTGGTTTTGTGTTTTACAGATGCTGTATCCATCTAGGATCTAAATTTTTATTGAAAATAAAATGGAGACTCTGTTTAACTTTTGTGTATTTCTGGTTTTATCGCCTCCGCCACTTTCAAGAGATTACTTCTTTCTCAGTAGTGTATCAAAGTTGACAGCACAGACAGAGACACTAAATCCTAGCAGGTGCAAAGCCTCTCTCACATCTCAAAACAGTAGTTCTAGTAGAATCCCAAATAATGAGCCCCTGTGTACCTGGGCAGCACATGGGCTTGTAGTGTCTGCTCTGTTTAAGTTATTTAAACACATTTTCATTGCGTGGCTCTGTAGTGCCCGAGTGTTAATGCTGGTTTCTTGGCCAGCCTCATCCCAGCATGTCATGTGGGGCAGTGAGCATTTTCACAGCACTTTCATAGTTCTTTCAGGTTTGTTGAACAATAAGGTGGTGAAAAACTAATTTAAAGTCTTGAAGTGCAAGGCTCAGAGTTTCTTATCTCTGAAAATCCCCCCAAAATACTGGGTAGTTTGAAGGGAGGTTTGAGGCAGGTGCAGGTTGTCATGGTTGCTGCTGATGTCACAGTCCCAAAATGACCTGTGGATACCCTATGAGGGCGATTCCAAGTGCTCCATGTAGTTCCATCATTTTCAATGCATCCCTAGTGGGTCAGGCAGGTGAGTCTGTTGGCTCAACCATACCTCGAGCCTGTTCCAGTGCAGTCTCTCCTTCCCAGGAGATGAGGGCTTCCTTCTCCCTGCCTGTCCTGCTGCCCATGTGTGTCAGGGAGCGCTCTGAGCTGTTGGCTTTGCATCTCTTGCAGTGAGCTGGTATTTCACAGCTAATCCTCTTGCTTCTTAAAGAGGTGGAGTAGTTGTGTGTGCAGAACAGACTGTTGGGTAAATCAAAACTATTACGAATTGGAATTAAAAAACTTGACCCAGCTACTCAGCTCTGGTATGGAAATCATTTTGCTGGACTTCAAGATCTAATCCTGCTGCCACTGCTGTCCTTCACAGCAGGAGGGCCCTTGCCATGGAAAGCTGCATTTTTTTAATGTGTGGAGAGAAACTGCAGCTTATGGAGTGTTGGGCCAGGTCAAGCAAGGCTTTTAGTCCTCCACAACTACCAACAGGTTGGACACGGGATTCAGGGAAGGGTGGATGGAAATTTCGGCTTTAGGCATTACAGAGGAAGGAGGAGGAAATGTAGTGAACTAAGTGGATGGTAATAACAGGTTGGTAGGCCTGTGGTCACTATCATGTAGTTGGATTTTGCTGATGAGAAGGTAGTAAGTCCTTTTGAGTTTGATACAAGATGCCCAAAAATATGTAATCATCGCTTCTGTCTCCCCTGTTGCCTCTTTCTATTGTACCAGACTGCTGAGGTACAAAGGCTATTTCTGGAAGGTCCAACCCAAATAGCACATGGCTGCAATTTGTGAATCTTTGTAGCAAAACTGCTATTTTCATGTTCATTTGGTCCCACCAAACCCAGCGTTGGCCGCTCAGAGCAGCAGGTGTTGCCTGTTTTGAGCCTGTGCTGTGCAATTGCCTTTGCTACTTCCACTCCTTTCCCCAGCAGCCCAGTAAACTGACGTGTGAGAGGAAGCTATGGCATCAAAGGAGCCGGCCTCCTTCGTGGACAGAACCACCTGGGATTTCCTCAACCTACTGGACATGCTGGGGAGCCGGAACGGACGGGTGGGTGTGATGGAGGTGGACCATGCCGATTCAAGAGCTCCCTCATTGCTGGTGGATTTTACCCGGGACCTGTGTGGCACAGGGGACATCAAGCACAAACCACAGCAGGGAGAAAGCGAGGGAAAGGAAGAGGAGGACATGGTTCCACCACATCTGATTTTTATGCTATGGCAAGCCAGTGTGTTGAAAAGGCTCATGCAGTGGGATCACTTGGAGGAGGCTGTCCGGGATGTGAGGAACCTCCTCCCCTGCCTGCCGGACGTGCTGGTGCTCGTGATGATCCGTCCTGACTCCCAGGAGCAGCTGGACCAGGCAGTGAGAGCGCTGAGGAGAATGCAGTGTGTGCTGGATGGGGCCCTGCAACTGACTGTGGAGACTGCAATCTACAGCCCAGGCCAGCCTGGAGGTGTCCTGGAGGCAAAAAGAGCTGCCTGTAGGGCACTGAGAGAAGCCTTGAACTGCCATGAAGGTAACCCAGTAACACGGCTAAACACAGGGGTTACAAAAACATGCTCAGGACAGAGTCTGAGGGACAGTGCAGATGAAGTTGTGCTTGTTGACTGGATTCAGATACAAGAGGGAAGAGAAGCTGGACCTTGCAGCCAGTATGAGCCAGAAATGAGAATGAGGGTTTACATGCTGGGATGGGGATGGACAGTGTGTCTGAGCCAAGTGTGTACCCTTTTCCAACTGAGATGGTGTTGGCTCTTCTTGCCCCAAAACACACTTGGCAATGGAAATGCTGCTCAGTGTAAGAGCTGCAGTTCTGACTCACTGCTGGGGCTTTCTGTGATGATGTTAACAGCTCCACGGTTTCACTGACCCTGAATTCTTCATTGGAGGGATGTGCCAACCTTTTTGGGTGGCCACAGGCCTTACCTTTGAAAGGATGGTGCTGGGTGTTCTTCTATCATTTGTGTTTCCTCCCCTAGAAGTCGACTCCCAGGAGCCATTCATTATTTCACTCCCAGAGCTCAGATACTGCCGAGTTCTGCCTGAATGTAGGCAAGAGAAGGTATCAAAGACAGATGGAGAATGAATTCCCTTGGGCAGCAGAACCTGTCAGGTTGGTTTTAGCACTGTCCCGCTGGACGTCCCTTTGCAGAACACTTCCTGGTGCCTTGCTTGTCTGCCCAGGCCTTCTGCATGGATGAGAGTCAGTGTGTGGCCGCTGCCAGAAGGGGACACTGCGCCCTCAGCATCACACTGTCCTTGCCACAAAACTGAGTTCTTTGCTGCATTGGCTGAACAATCTGCCCCGGGAAACTTTTATCAAAATTCAGTTTCTTCTTTGCCTTAAATGCCTTGCTTGATTATCAAAATGTCTGTAAGAAACCTGTCCCTAAGAAAACAGCTGTCAGCAGAGAGGGAATCAGAGCCGGCCAGAGGCCTCTAGATTTTAAACTGTCCCAAAACTGAAACAGTGAGAGAGACTCAAGACTAAGGCCTAAGACCATGTTTTCCCAGGAGAACCTGGATGCAGGAGTCTGTGGTACACGGCTCCCATCAGCAACAAAGCTCCTGAAACTCCCCAGGGTTCTTTGTAGCAGGGAGTTGACCTTACATACAAGCAGATACACATCCAGCAGATTGAATTACTGGGATAGGTTATTTTGGATGGGAGGAACTGTGGCAGCACTAGACTATTTTTAAGTCAAATTACCCACATAATACCTGAACTCACTTCCCATCCTCTTCGGGCATGGCAAAGCACTATAGGTAGCTGCATCTTTTTGTATTGGGGGTTTATATATCTATTTTTCTCTGGTGTTTTTTGTAGATCTTTTGTCATCCTAAGATCTTCATTATCGTCAAAAGAAGAATTAAAAACTTGATATTTCTCTCATTTCTCTGTGTCTGTGTGTATCTATAAGCTTTAAAGCTTATATCTAAGAATGTGAAACTTGCCAAAGCTGCAGGTTTGTGAAGAATCATACAGAAGGGATGGGATTTGAGGGTGGTACAGATCCTGTAAACTAATGTTTGTCAGAGAAAGGATCCTCCAGGTTATTTTTCAAATATGGGTTCTTTCCACATCCTTAAGGATGTGGCTTTAAGGAGCAAAACAACCTTGCTGTAAGCGTTTGGGTGGTGCTGGTGCTTGGCAGACTTTTGGATGGGGTGACCCAATGGCTCTGTTGTGGAAGAGACTTTCCATGAGCATTTCCACGAGATGAATTCTGCCTTTCGTTACTGAGGACACTGGTTTTTGGGTTTTGGATCAAGCTAATGAAGAAATAGTTCTCTTGAGTCAAACAAGACATGTACAGTTCAGGCTGTTTGTGGGTGAAGAAAGTTTGGCTTTAAAAGATCAGCATATTAGGACATGACTAAAGCAAGAAGCCACAGTGAGATCCTGTGTCTATTATTTCCTGTAGCATCTGAAACACACAGATAACCACCCAAATCCAGGCATAGTCCATGCAGCTCTCAAGTTTCTCCTCTGGCAGCATGTTTGTACTGTGTCTAGGCACTTCTGTGCAGGGTCATGTGGGGCACTGTCAAAGTGAAAGGGGGAAGAAACTCTGAGATGTGGCTGAAATCCTGGCTAGAACCTGGGAGCACAGGAATGCCCTGCAAGGGCAAGTGATGGAGCCACAGGGATGTTTGGCTGGGACAATGAGGAGTATGGTCACCCAGAGAGCTGAGGAGGAGAGGAGGCAGAAGACCATCCATGGGTGCTCTCAAGCTGCACCCTTGCTGCATTCTCCACCTAATCCTGGGTGGATACACAGAAGTCTTAGTGCCCTGTAGTGTACCAGAAGGGCCCCTTTGTGGCCTCTTTCAAAGGAAGAGGGCTGTCAAACCAGGCAGATCCACACCGACCGGCTCTGCTCATTCCAGCAACACCAGGGAAGCTGGTGGATCTGCCCTTTGCCTTTACAAAAGAGAGCAGTTCTGAGAACCTGGGAGCTTGGCCATGCCAAGAAGAGGCTTTGTGAGAAGCAAGTAGGAGAATGCATGAGGCAGGGTGAGGGAGGCAGGAGGGGCTGTGTCTGTGTGCAGTGGTCCCTGTCCTCTTTCTACTCTCTTCTTTCTTGAGAGAATGAATAAAGGTTAATCTTGGTAAATGCAGGCTCTAATGAAGTGGACCTTTGATTTTGTTTAGGCTTCAAGGCACTACTAATATACATGCCAAACTTGTTTCTCTGAACAAAGCATGTTCACTCCTCCTTTGAAGTCCAAAATGAACAGATGTGTCTGCTCTGGACAGCTATGGGCATATGTAAGGGATGTGATGACCCTCATTTAGGTCTGTCTATAGTGATTCTCTACAACTGTGACTGTCGGATGTTTGATGGAGTGTCAGGTCTTCTAAATACATCTGTGCTTTTGCTCAGATTCCTGACTGGGCTCTGAAGACATTTTGTGGGGGACTACAAATGCTGCTGAGCTCATGACTGCCTCTGAACTGTTTGAGTTGTACCTCTTTAACACAAAGGGAGATAAAGTTGTATGTGTAAGATCTTACCTCTGTTAATGAGTAAAGAAATGTAAACAATGTTGTTTGGGTATTGTGGGTGACATTCACCTTTCCAACCAGCCTCTGCTGGCAGTGCTACATGTGTACCCAAAATTAACTAAAGAATTGCAGTGGCCATGAAGAACAGCTCTATGGGGTCCCAAATACTAGTTTTTAGTGGCTGTGCTGGCAGTTTGAACATCGGAGCTACTGCAATGAAGTAGCCAGTGGTGTGCCTGAGTTAGGAAGAAAACTCCAATTTATTCTACACCTTCTCTGCAAGAATTATCTTCATAAATCTGGGGATTTGTCTGCTAGAAAGCCAACTTCCCAATGCCTGAGGCATCTTGGCATCTCTAGGTGAGTCACTGGCATAGTGCTGCTCTGAAAGAGCCCTGTGAGAGCCCTGTGCTGTAATGGTCTGCACATCAGTCAGGTTTTAACCAGTACTACCACACCACAGGCTGTGCTGGCAGCTTATGAGAAGTTTAAACACTCTGTGGAGTTTGTTGTGGCAGTTTGCCAGAGAGATGACGGTTTCTGGGGGCCAGCACGTGTTCCTGTTACCTCCTACTGCTGCTAGCACAACTCATGATGCTGATTATACACTGGGCTTTTGTCCATAGGACCATGAACAGGATTCTGAACAGATGAGAAAAAATCCTTGTAAACACAAAATCCGGGTAACACTAAGGCCAGACCGGGCTGTTAAATTATATCTAACTTTGTAGCCCTCCGATGCTGACAGCTCCTCTCAGGGCTACCACACTGGCACAGAAGCATGGGCTCTTGCAACAATAGATCCTGATCTTTGGAAGAGGAGCCCAACCTTTCTGTTTTATCTCACCCCCCTTCCCCCTGTCCCATTTGCTTATCAGCACTTGTCAATGAGTAAGTTACTTTTGCTGGGACTCAGGGCAGAAAGTCTCTCTGAAGCCCTTGTCCATGATGCTGGCCTGGGCCAGTGTTTGCTAAGCCTGTCATAGCTGGGGCAAATGTTTTCCTTAGATTAAAATTGGACCTTCGTGAGTTGCCACACCTCTGTTGTGCCTGGGGACCGGCCTATGGCGCATCCCTTCTGCTGTGGCTGCTGATCTGCTGGGCTTTGGGGACAGATAGCCATGAGTATAGGCAGGTAGCAGGCATGATGGCTCAGCCACATTTGTGGCATGAGCATGCCCCAATGCATATGTTGGGAATCACTGATCCAGGTCAGGAACATGGATTTTGGCTCTACTTTCACCCCCAGTGCACTCAGAGACTCCTCCATCCATCCCACAAGAGATGGTTTGGCTCCAAAAAGCCTCAGAGAGCAACTGGCCAAGGTGACTCTGGCCGTTTACACCTTTGAGCTATTTATCCCTTCCCTGGTTCTTGCGATAAGGCGTTACCGGTTTGGAGGAGCCTGTTCTGATACGGCATAGGGGAAGTATTTACCACATGCCATGGACTGGAACTTCCCCAAGCAAGTGTCAGGGCTGGGCACAGTGGCCTTCATTCACCACCGGCTGGCAGAGATATGTGTAACAAGTGCCAGCACTGAAGCCCTGACTAAAGCTCCATACTTACCCCTGGAAACATTTGTGCTTTGATGGGACGTAGTGATGCTGATGTTTGTGGGCCCGTGGTTGTGGGCTGTGTTTTGCATGGAGGCAGGAGAGGGGTAGTCAAAGGGCACTGGCTTGGGAAAGGACTCAGAGATGCAGCGTGTGGTGTGGGGGCTGCAGGTCAGCTGTGCACTTGTGACCAGTGGGGTGGGTATGCCCTTTGACGGTGTAATTGTTTCCCAAAGTGGAATTGTTTCCAGGTGTGGCTATAGCCTGGCCAGGCTGTGCAGCAGCATAGTGTACATGATGCCAGAGAGGCCACTCCATTGCTGCCCTGGAGTATGAGATGTCACACCATGGGGGGCACCTTGGGGATGCATGATCAGCTGCTCTCTATCACAACCTCGTGTATGTCGCACTTTGCAGCCACCACAGCCTCTCCTCATCCCCCTCTCACCTTCTGAGCCTCTCCACAGTGCAGTTTTTTGCCTGAATTTTTTCAACTCCTCATTGGCAACAAGACCAGCCTGTGCAAGGGCTCTGAGTCTGGTTGTGTGGCAGATCTGGGGGCTCTTTAGTACCCTCTCCGCTGTGCCCACCAGGCAACAGGCAGGGGCTGTTCACCGCGGGGTTGTGCGGGTCTCGGGACGGGGCTGGGGGGGGATCCTTGACACTCTCTCGCT
>VXBT01013584.1:227401-309090 GCA_013400235.1 Oriolus oriolus
TGGGCGTCCTGCTGCCTGGCGGGGACGGCGAGGACGCGGCGGTGCTGGACGCGGCGCTGCGGCGGCATTTCCCGGCGCCCGGCACGGTGCAGGCGGCCCGGTACAGCCCGGGCAGCCCCGGCGATTGCCGTGCCGCCGCCTGCCGCGCCCTGCGGGCCGCCCTGCAGCACCCCGCAGGTACCAGAGCCGGGGGACCCCTTCCTCCCTCCTTCCCTCCCTCCCTCCCTCTCTCGCGCGGGGGCCGGGGTTTTTACAGTGGTATTTGCTCCCTTTTCTCGTGGGATCTTCCTCATCCTAATGGGTTCTGATCTCTCCTCATGGGATCTCCCCTGCAGTGGGGTCAGGCTTTTCCCATTAGGATCTGACCACTCCTGATGGGATTTTCTCCCCACGCAGTGGGATCTGGCTTTTCCCATTGGGATTGGACCATTCACTACTGATGGGATCTTCCCACACACAATCAGATCTGCCTTTCCCCGATGAAATCGCTTTCATGCTAGTGAGATCAGAGCCTTTTCAGTGGGATCAGCCTCTTTCTGATGAGGTTCCCAGTCCTGGCAGCCAGGGAGGATAAACTTCCCAGCAGTTTGGGAAACACTAGAGTAGCTCATGGATAAGAGAGATGTGGCAGCTGATAGCTGTGACATTGTGGCCTTCCATGACACGGTGGCCTTCCCATGCTTATGGATATGTGTTCTTGGGGGATGCAGGACTGGGATGTGGCCCGTGCTGTAGGGTGCAGGCGGGACCTGACCTTCCTGCAGGAGGAAGGTGCTTGTGCTTATTTTGCATAATGAATAAGTAACAACAGCAAGTCATTGTTTGCGTGTAAAACCATATGTCAAGGTGAGGATGGCAGGATGGAAGCTGCGTGTCAGCCGGGTCTGAGGGACAGCATTTGCCCTGGGGCAAAAGGCGAGTCAGGTTTGTGTGTCAAAGCAGGGTGATGGGCAGCTGGGCAGGCTCTGCTCTCACAGCTGCCGCACAAAACATTTCAATTTTTGGCACTGCTTGTCTTGGGCAGTTTTCCTTCCCTCCTCCCTTCTTTCATTTTTTCCCACTTTTACCTTGCTTCCCAGCATTTCCGGGGGCTTGGCTGTTTTGCCGTCTCACTGCCTTTACCTCGAGGGATCCTGGCACTTGCCTTGAGCACCATGTTGACAGATCCTCTGGGATCCCTGGAACATGGGGATGATTGGCTGCAGCTCAGGTGCTTCTTTCCATCAGCTCAGCCCAGAATCCTAGATCTGAACATCGAGGAGCTTTGAGACGGCTGGGACCCATTATGAAGGCACAGGGCTGTCTTCTGCCACCTCTCTACTAAAACACACACAATCCTCTTTCCAACTTCTCTCCTTTTGCATGCTTTTGTCTTCCTTGCATTGTTCCTGCTGCAAGAATTTCTGGTGTCCTCCCAGACACCAGTGAATCCTCCAATTCTGGCTGCAGCAGCCTGGTGGGACAGCAGCTCAGAGGCAGAAAAGCATCCCTGCATACATGACCTTTTTCTGCTTTGGCACATTGCTTGTGCTTGGCTCAGTACACGTGTTTTTGTGGCCAGCTGTGGAGAATGAGGAGCAGGAGGAGTTGGATCGGGTGTTATGGCCTGTTTGTGTGTGCTCATTCACTTCTGATGCTCTGCCTGGTGCTCGGAGTCATTAAGTGTCCCAGGACCTGTGTGTGTAATGAGGACACTCATCAGCTGCAGGGTTCAGCCTCAGGCAGGGACAGCTTCTTTCCATGCTTCTGTGAGCTTTGTCTTCCAAAATCTCTCTGTGGACAGAGGGATCCCAAGTGTAGCTGTGCCTCCAAAGAGCAGTTGAACACTCCAGGCAGTTCACTGGAGTTTTTTGTTTGTTGACTGTCAGAAAGACACTGAGCCCTTTAGTGTCGCAATGGCTTGATAAACTGAAGGACGCTGAAGGGGTTTATAATTTGTTATCTGATTAGGAGGTGAAAGGCTGGATGATATTTCAATGAAGTGCTGAACTGCTGCTGTTGGAGACCATATAAAACACGCTGCTGTAGTATTTTACAAGGTGCTGTAGTGTTTTACTATAATGGCTTGAAAGTCTGTAGTAACTGTTGTCTTCCAGAATGAACATGCACTGACCACATGCTCTCTGCAATCTGCAAGCAGTTTCAGCTGCAGTTTTTAGTGTGCTGCTGTAAGACTGTGTCCAGCAGGTCTCCATGGGAGGGAAGAACTGCTTAATAAAGCAGGGAGCAGTAAATAGGTTGATGTGGTAGAAGCTGTGTGACAATGCAAAAGGAAAACTTCCTTCTGTGGGAATTCCCTAACTGTGTCAGTCCCCAGCCTCACGTGTGCCAGCTGAGCTCCTGCCAGATTTCTTGCTCGCTCTCGGCTGCCACATCCAGGTTGGTTTTGGCAGCAAGGTGGCAAAGTAGAAACTGACACCAGGGGCAAATTTTCAGGGTAGCAGAGAGGTTTCAGGCAGAAATAAGGATTGCCAGGAGTTGCTCTGTACTTTCCAGTGGTGGGCTCCGTGGAGTGGACCTGGTTTTGTTGCAAGGCTCATGGAGGGGGAGGTGAGGAAGCAGCAGGGATGACCTGCTACCAGTCTGAACTCATCTTCTCTGGTTTATTCAGAAGACATGAAAGACAGGGAGAGGTGGAGGCTCCCATCCTTCCTGCAGTGCATTTCTTGGAACCAGAGGAGCTGGAGAAAAGATTATGAAGCAAAAGCTAAAAACAACATTCATGAAGGTATGCCCAGCTTCCTCCCTTGTACTCTGCTTGTGACTGTCAGATGTTCCTTATGATTCCCTGGTGGTCCTGGTGTCCAAACCCCTTGCTGGTAGCCTCTTACAGCTCTTTCCAGTTCTGCAGTTGACCTCGCTTCCCTGGCTGTGATTTAGCCCAAACTTGAAGACAACCAGCACATCTGGCTGCTTTGTTGCCATCTCCTTGTTTTCTGACCTTTTACTTGTCTAAACAAAACCACGCTGGGTCCGGTGCCCAAATACACCCCTGGAAGCACTGCTGAACTCAGCTGCATTTTGCTTGAGTGTTTGGAAGCAGAACTACTGTCTGTCTAAGCAATGAATTGGAAGCACTCTGATATTACGAGAGGTTTTCTGCAAACATGGCTGGAAGGAGTGTTCCCAAACCATTTGCCTTTGAGGCTGGCAGAGAGAAGGGAGAGGGCAGTCAGCTGTGGGGTCTCCGATTCTAAAGCAAATTGTTCGGGTAATGCATAGCATAGCGTTCAGCCTTCGTGCATGGTTGGCACTTCGGCTTGCACTTCCCAGCAGCGATTTTCTTTTTGCAGAAGTGCCTCATGCAGGAGGCTACAAGGTGTGTGGTGTGGACATCCAGACTGTATTATGAAGCACAAAGAGGGAAAGCTCCTTCACTGTAAAAAGAATAGAATAGAATGTTATATTTTCAGTTGAAAGGGACCTACAATGATCATCTAGTCCAACTGCCTGACCACTTCAGGGCTGACCAGATGTTAAAGGATGCTATTAAGGGCCTTGTCCAAATGCCTCTTAAATACATAAAATCCTTAAAGAGCATAAGAGTCAGACAAAACAACTGAAATGCCCAATTTATGGAGCTTTGAGACATGTGAGACGTGAGACCCACTCTCCATGGTTAGAAAACTGAAGTGCCTGATCTGAGGTGATACCCTGTGGCCATGCAACTTGTTCTGAGATTGCTGAGACTTCAGGAGGCCAGCAGCTGGGCCCTGTGCTTCTTTGCTCTATTTGCTGAAGCAATGTTGAGTTTGTAAAACAAAATGAAAATCAGTTTTGAAAAAAAATCAGCTGTGCTTAGGTTGTGAGTATATATCAATTACTTCAGCCTACGCTTTTTTTTCATCTTAAGTTGCATTTTCTGGGAGGAGGGGTTTTCCGTTCAGGTCTCCCTTGACTTCTCTCTGCTCCCTGCAGATGATCTGCAGGACCCTGAGGAAGAAGTGGCTCTGGCCAGCCTGTCCCCCAATGGAAACTGCGAAGAAGCTGCTGGAGGTACAGGCACTTAGAGCTGCTGGGCACCCAGCAGAGTCCACATCCCAGATCTGCCCAGTGGATTTGGAGCAGTGGAAGGAGGAGCTGGTGCAGGCCTTCTCCTCCAAGGACCCACAGCTCCGTGGAAAAGCTGCTGGGCTGAACTCATCAGGGTCTTTTGTAGCTGCTGACAGCCCCTGTGGTCTGTGCCAGAGAGCCATTCCCTGCTGTGCCCTGCTGCCCCAGGGCACCTGGAGCTGCTGCTGGACACTGGGCTTCTGAGAAGCCCTTTGGGGATGTACCCCATATCCTGGGCAAAATGACATTGGGACTTCGAGTGTGAAATGCAGCCACGTGTTTGAAGAATGAGGAATGTTTTCTAATTCTGAGCAAAGTTCCCTGCTGAGGTTGCTGGGGCTGGCCTCCCTGGCAGACTGATTCTGCTGCCTTGTTTTCCTGTTTTATTGGTGCTTGGAAGTTCCTAGCCTCTTAAAAAAAAAAAAAGAAAAAGAAAAAAAAAGACAAGTAACACAATGGCTGGGAGACTGCAGTGGGACTAAATGTGAGCCCTTGAATCTACCAGCTACTGAAAAGGCTTGAGTGCAACAGTGTAACATGAAGAAGGCAGTAACGGTCCACCTTAGGTAGCAAGAATAACATAAAAGATTTTGATAGTAATGGCATCTAGAGCAGAGTGGGGTTTGGGAGCAGGATCTGTCCCTCTGGTTCGTCCTGGTGCTCTGAGGGATGCCTGGGCTGGAGGGGTGGTAGGTGGGCACTAAGGTGTGACTGGTGCTAGATGGGGATACAGGAGAGGGCCATCTTATCTGGGACATCTCCACAGGCGTGGCGGCACACCTTCGAGGTGGCCTGCAGCACAAGATGTGCCTGTTTCATAAATAAATACAAAAATATAAAAATAATCTATTTAAGTAGTTCCAAAGGGCTGCCTCTAGCCTGTGGGGAAACACAATTAACTAGAAATCATTGGTTTATGAGGAATATTACTCTAATGCTAAGAATATCTTTTAAACCCTTTATGCAACATAAAACAGGTCTTGTTTGAGCTGCTGGGTTTTGTTTCAGACTGGCTTTCTTTCAGGAGTTTCCTCCAGCTCAGGTCAGAAACTTCAACCTGCCTACCTCATCTCTGAGTTAATTGCCGAAGTACATCCTCTATGCGTATCTGTCCTCTCTCTGGCTCCTTTTTTCCCCACTGGCAAATGAAGTTTCTGGAGTCCTACCAGCTCTGGCCAGCACTCTCTCAGCAGTTTGCCTTTGGCATCCCTCTAGCTCTTACCTGGAGCAGGGGATGCTGCTCTGCAGAGAGGGCACTGACCCACTCTCCTTCCAGCCTCCAGGATTTCTGTAGGATTTCTGTTCTTATGACCCATGGAAAACACAAATGCAGCCAAGTAACTTGGTGTGAGTGGCTGTATTCCTGACCCCAGGTTTCAGCATTGAGCACTCAGTGCATCTTGGCGAGATGAAGGTTCCCTCCTGCTCCATCCCTGCACAGCCCAGGTCGCTGGGCAGGTCTGTACTCCCAATAAAGCCCTGCGTTAGGTGGGTCCAGCAGGACTTATCGGTAGGAATCTTTATTTTCTTGCAGCATTTGGCCTTTGCTGCCAGGAATTCACCAATGAAGAGGTGGCCCAAGAACACAGATTGGCAGTTAAACCCCCCTTAGTGCTGCAAATCCACTGGATTTATTCATTGGTAATTTTTAGGTAAATCATGCAAATTTACCCTTGCAAGGAGACTTGTGGAAGTGGATGAACTGCCTGGGCTTCAGGAGGTGTAAGGAAGAATATATTTGACCAAAAGTGTTGTTTTTCTTTGACTGAGGAATAAAACTGACTTGAACACTTTATTTTTCTCTTTTCTTTTTTCACTATCTGTGCTCTTGGAGGTGTAAGCAGATAGTTTTACATGTTTAATTGATTGAATAATCTAAGAGCACTGTTACGTGCTTCTTGTAAAAAATAAAGACATTTAATTTCTGAATTGGAATGTGCTTATTTGTTTGCCATGGTGTTATCCTTAAAAAAACATTATACACGGCTTACCTCATATTTATCTTGGTTTGAAAAAACTGGATATTGGGATGCAATGGAAGTGACCCCAGTGTGTGACATGCAGAAGATCAGCAGAACTGAGTGCAGCACAGGTGGGGCAATGGAGAAGGCTGGAGATCTTTCCAGTTGTCCAAGAGTGCAGCAGCCCCTCTAGGCGTTGTGGGTAGGGCTCTGATAAGCTTTCATTAATAATTTTAATTAATAACTTTCACTAACTGATACTATTATGCATCCTCAAGGAATTCAAGCCCTTCAGAGGTTATTTTTTCCTATTTGGTACCAACAAGGAGAAATGAATGCTGCCGAGATCTGGGCACTTGGGTTTCTTGTGTTGCTCCTGAGCAACATCTCTCATCGTTGCTCCTGAGCTGGACTTTCCCTGGTGCAAATCCACCAGCCTGAGTGTCCCATCCGTCTGTATCGGAACCAAAGCAGGAGCCAAAAAACTCCACACTCCTCCACAACTGGGACACCGTCAGGTCCGTGTCTGTGCAGATCTGGACACTGCCCTATGCTCTGACGAGATGGATGGGGCCTGTCAGGCTCATCTCTACCTGTGCTTCCCTTTTAAGGGACAAATGGGGCTGGGTGGGTGAGGCCTTTCCCCCTGGAAATGTGAGAGGAGTCGCGGCCCGCAGAGGCGTCAAATCCATGGGATAAAATCGCTGATGCCTGCACTGCCATGGGACACGCTGTGCCCTCAAAGATGCCCTTCCATTGTGGGCGGCCTGTCCTGGCGGCGGAAGCAGCCGTTTCTCTGGGCACGGCGCAAACACGGGCACCGGCGGGGTCACTCGTGGGGAACTCACAGCTCCAGCCCCGCGGCCCCGCTCGCCCAGGCAGTGGTGTGGGGTTTGCACCATGGGAGGTCGTGAGGAGCCCGTGGGGGCTGTGAGGGAGCCCCGTGAGGCGCGCGGGGTGTCCGTGAGGGGCCGCGGACGGTACGAGGCCCCCGGCGGCAGGGCTGCCTGTTTCTCCTGCCTGCCTGTTTCTCCGCCGTCCCGCGCAGGCGATCACACGGGCACCTCTCCCGGGCGCAGCGCGGAGCCGCCGGAAGAGGCCCTTGGCGGCACTTCCGGGCCGGGCAGCGGCGGCGGCGGCGGCACCGCGGTTGGGCCGGACCGGACCCGACCCGACCCCCCCTGGACCCTTCGGACCTCCCCGACCCCCCCTCCAAGGGCAGCCGGGCGGCACCATGATCACCTCGGCCGGTGAGGCAGCGGCGCGGGGCCGCGTTGTCCGCGGGGGTTTCGCTGAGTCAGGGCCGTGACTGGGCACAGCCGCGGCTCCGCGGGGCCGCCCGTCACGGGGCTCCCCCGCCCCGGTTACCCTCGGACGGCAGAGAGAGGCCGCCCTGGTGCCCGGCGGTCCGGCACGACCGGCTCTTGAAGCCCGGTGCCGTGTCCGTCTCCTGCCGGTGTCTCCGGTGGCTTTGGGGGTCCCCTGGCAGCGGTGCGGGGGTGCCGCGGTGTGAGCGGGAGGGTTCAGCTGCTTCAAGCGAACAGCGCATTTTCGGTGTAAAACCGGAGGGCTCTCGGGAGGGGCAGCAGGGACCTGAGGCGGGGAAGAGGAAGGAATCTGGAGTTCAGAAACGCAAATGCCTTGCAGAGGAAACGTCAGTCTAAGGGGTGCGGGATAATGAAGCCCGTGAGGAATTGGATGTTACGCGGTGTTTCTGCATCTATTTGGAACTTGATAGTGTAAAAAAGTACGGGAAGTATTTCAAAAAATACTCAGGCCGGAAATTAACATGCGGCTGGTTGTGGCTTGGCGAGAGAAACAGTGCAGAGGGTGACAGTGTCCAGGTAGCTTTCTCTTCCTGAACCCTTTGCTTTGTTTAAGTCTTTGTTTTAATTGAGGAAAAGTAGGAATTCATTTTAGATGCATTTAAAAAATGTAAAAAGGGTATGTTGGAGCGAGGTATGTAGGCGGTGTGTAGGAGTGAGTTTGCTTCCTCCTGATAGATCAGGTAAATGAAGGAACTTATTTAAAATAATAATAGTAATAATAATAATAATAATAATAATAATAATAATAATAAACAAAGCAAACATTTGGTGTAGAGATGCAGGAAACAACTGGAAGGAGCACAGTGGGATGAATCTGCCTTCTTTGCCTAAGAGCCAGATTCATGTTCCTTCAATTCCTGTTACTGATGGATGTGTGTCTAACCTGGTTTTTAAAAACAATCCCTGATAATGGAGGTTCTGCGACTTCATTAGACAAAAGAATAAATGCATTTCTGTGAGAAGACTTTTCATATCATCAAACCTCGTTCTTTGAGGCTTCACTAAAGTTTAGTCATTCTGCTCCTGTTCCTGTCTGACACAAAGATCAGATTATTCCCTTCCTGCTGGCAGCTGCCCTGAACTCTGCACCCTTCCCAGGTTTCTGTAGACCAACCAGTCACAAGCCTCTAGCCACCCTTCAGGAGCTGACTGCCAGAGGTCTCTGTTCTTTCTGCCCAGCTCTAAACACCCTGGTTTGCTCGTGACCCAAACGTGGTGCCCAGCACTGGGCACAGGGTCTGGCCAGTGGGTGCCAAGGGGAGGGAAGGTGCCTCATGGATCTGCCAAGAACTGCTCTCACACCTCTGTGTGAGGTTTCGGTTCTCTGCCTCCCACTGCAGCTAAATGATGTTATTGATCATATTTAATCTTAACCCTCTGTACTGTTCAGGTTCTATATTTGTACGTTTTGGTTTGGAGCTGCCCATGCTCCTTTTAGATTTGTGAAGATCTTTTGGAAGCCCAGTTCAGCCCTCCATAGGCTTGGTGGCCTTTGCAGTTTCCTGTCTTTTTTAGATTTAAAGAGGTTGTCAAGCTGTACAACAGATTAAAGCAGTGAGTTGTGTTGGACTTTGATCAGATCCTATTCCAACCTTTTCAACATGTTTGCAGCCTGACAATGCAACAACCTGTCCCTGTGCTTCAGATTGAGCTCCTGTGAGCCTCTCAGTCATGTCAGTTAAACAATATTTCTGTAGCTGTTTGTACAAATGTTCTTGGACAGCATCAGGAGTCTTGCTAAAGCTGTGAGGTGCAACATCTCCTCCTATCCATGAGGCCAGTTTCCTTGGCATGGAAAAATTCTGTTTTCCTCTAAGAATGACCATCTTTTATAAACAGTGTACTTTTTCAGTTATAAATTGTGAACTATTTTACATCATGTTTAATACAAACTTGAATCTGATCTTTGAAGTTTTATACTGAAGATTTAAAATCGGCATTCCAGAGACAGCCTTCTTTCCTGTTCTGTTGGTTTTAAACGAAATGACAAGCTTACTTTTGATACAGAGAGACCAAAATTAACTATGATTTTGTTTTCCAGCTGGAATTATCTCTCTTCTGGATGAAGAAGAGCCACAGCTCAAGGTAAGCTCTTACATCTGAGAGCAAATAACAGCAAATGCATTATTTGGAGAGCTTAAAGTCAAAAATGAGCAGATCTCAGTAATTTATGGTTGGATAGCAACAAGTGGGCACCAAATTGTGCCTGAAAGCTGAAAGAAAAGGCTTAAATAAATGATAACAGATTGTACACTTCCTTGTTTTGAACATGGATCAAACTGGAACTTCAAATGCAAAAATCTCTATTCATGAAAGCTCCCAGCTCTCTGATGATAATGGGGCTTTGTAACTTAAAATTATTCCAGAGACTGCATTTTGACTTTGTAAAATTCAAAGCTGAAGAACATCTCAAATTTTTAGAATAATTTAACCAATGTAGAACAAAATCACAGTTACAGTTTTCACTTGGAAAAAAATCACAGTAGTAGTATGAGAAAAAGAAAACAGCAACAGAAACTTTCCAGTGCACAGAGAATGTGAATCCACAGAACACCAGCACTGAAAGTGGTGGTGTGTTGATGGAAGGTGCACTTTTTAGTATTTGTGATTACCTAATTGTTTTACTTGGATACAGACATAGGTAGTGATGGATCTGAATGATCCCTGCTTTTGCTGTGAACTAATTACATGTGGGCTGATTCTGGTTTTTTTTTCAGCTAAAGTACTGTGTTTATATAGATAAATAGAGTTAGCTGCTGTAGGCCACAGGTTGACTGTGCTACACAAAGGTCACAAAGACTTTGAAATCTTTGTATTTCAAGGAATTTCATCTATCAGACACTTCAGCCAGTCATTTATCACAGAGAGGCCATGGGAAGGCATGCTAGAGTTGTCTTACCTGTTAAGTGAACAGCTCTTTATTTGCAAAGGACTTGCAGGGATTAGCGAATGCTCGCGAAGATCTTTTAAAGTAGAATTTGCTGTTGAAATGGGTCAGTGTTTATGATATCCATCCTAGAATGTACTTCATTTTTACTGGGGAAAGGTGGTAAATGCATTTTTAATGTAATATAACTTTCTTCTTTTTTTGTAGGAGTTTGCTCTTCACAAGTTGAATGCTGTTGTCAATGACTTCTGGGCAGAGATCTCTGAGTCAGTGGACAAAATGTAAGAGAAGACACTTAATACTGCTTAAAAAGAACATGAGATATGAAGTGGATGTAGTTCTAGTTTCTTGACAATGGCTAGTACAGCATGTAGCTCCATATTTCCTAGAAAGCACTAATGTGTGTGGATGTGGGGTTGGAGCTGTGGTCCCAAAGATGCAAGTTCAGCCAAACCTGTACTTGTCATGTGGTCTTAAAGAGATCTGAGCACACAGAGCTGATGATCTTCTCTCCCTCCTCTGCAGTGAAGTTCTCTATGAAGATGAGGGCTTTCGGAGCCGCCAGTTTGCTGCTCTGGTTGCTTCTAAAGTTTTTTACCACCTGGGAGCCTTTGAGGAGTCCCTGAACTATGCCCTGGGAGCTGGTGACCTCTTCAATGTCAATGACAACTCGGAATATGTGGAGACGATCATTGGTAAAGAACTGTGGCTGCAAAAGAAAAGCTCTTGTGTTGTCAAAGCTGCTGTAACTTTGAAATTTTACTTGGTTTAGCTTTTTTTCTCTGTATTTTTCTTGCTGTCTTTATGTTCATTTAAACTGATGCTGCAGCTGAATTTACCCAGTTTATTTGTACTTTATTTCTTATGGTTTGGGATTCTGTAGTGGAATTGACTTAGGAGTTCTGGAATTTTTTTCCTGTTCTTAACCCTTCTGTAGTGAATTCCTAAAAAGAAAATTGCTTTGGTTGTTTTATTGTCCTTTCTCTCATTTGTGTGCTAATGTTATTATCAATTTCAACATGACTTTGAAAATAATTGACTAGCAAGTGTACCTGCACACCTAACTGAGGGGGAAAATTGTGTTTATCCACCCACAACAGCAAGTCAGCTGTTGACTGCAGGTATAATTTGAATGCCTTTTAAAAATCTCATCTGCTGGAGTCACTTGCCTTGTACAGGATATGATGGACCTGGGCTTGCAGTGGAGCTAGGAAGTCTCCTACTGCTGTTTTCTAATTTATTTAACATGGCACTTGAACAAAGATCATATCCTTGGTTTCATTTTTAAAATACCTACTTGATTTCAGCACTAAAATCAGAGTTTATTAGGAGATAATAGAAGTATTTTCCACTACTCTCTGTATACAACTACATAATGTGTAATTTCCCATACACTGTACTTGCTGGTAGAACATGTTCATGCACATGCTAGTCTCCTCACCTGTACAAACTGCAGAAATCTGGGAACTTGACCATTTCCCCCATATTTGTTCATTATCTCTTTAGCAAAATGTATCGACCACTATACCAAGCAGTGTGTGGAGAACGCGGAGCTGCCGGAAGGGGAGAAGAAACCCGTGGATGAGAGGCTGGAAGGGATAGTGAACAAAATGTTCCAGCGGTGCTTGGATGACCACAAGTACAAGCAGGCCATTGGCATCGCTCTGGAGACACGCAGGCTGGACATCTTTGAGAAAACCATCCTTGAGTCGGTATGTGCAAGAGAAAGGAGGTGCCTGTAGCTAGGCTTTTCCAGGTATGGATCCAGAAGTCAAGTGCAAGATCCATGTTGCTGTGGAACTTGCCCTGTTTTGTATGAATGGAATAAAAGATCCTTTTTATTTAAACTCAGGGGTGTTCAGTGCAGTATGTTCATGGAAGGCAGAGCCACTCAGGGCTATCAAGTGTAGGAAGATCCCTCCTACCTTTAGGAAATCCTTGAGCTACAAGTTGATGGGAAAATATTCCCAGGAAGCTTGGCTATGTGCCCTCTTAAGGTATTCCTTGTCAGCAACTGGCAGAGATACTATACTGGCATAATGGAAGAACAGCTCTTTTATTTAGTTGTGCCTGTCATCTGCTGTAATTCACTGTGGGAAGGGATCCGTAGGGATGGGTAAGTGATTTATTAATGGCAAGCAAAACAAAAAGCTCCAGTAGCTAGGTGAGCTGCTCTAATTTTCAGTAAGTGGCTGTGTGCAGTCTTGGCCTGCCCTGACTCTGAGGCAATGCAGCTTGGCTTTAACATCTTTCACTGAGGGTTTAAGGTAAGTTACGTTACTGTTAGTGGCAGTAAGAGAAGTAGGCCTGCAGTCATTTGCAGCAGCTCAGCAGCTGTGTGCAATCTTGTTATGCTGTAGTATCTCAATCATATGCCAGACACATAACTTGAATCCTTTAAATTGTACTGCTTTTCAGTTTACAAATTTACATATGTTTGGATGTCTCCCATTTCTGTGTATGAGTGATAATCATAAGGCATCCATCTTGCTTTTTTTGTTCTCTTTGTTGTCCTATGCATTTACTAACTTGCCCATTATAAATCCCCCATTTTGAATTACTTTTCTGGGGTCTAGTAACCAAATCTGTTTCTCAGGCTTTATCTTTTCTTGGTGCATGGTTTGTTTTGCTGACATTTTATGTTAGTGCAGTGAATTTTACTGCATTCAAAACTGATTGTTTGAACAAGAAGAGTGAAGGGGAAATAGGTATTGTACTTTTAAGTTAATATTTTGCATATTTTAACTTCTGAATTAAATATTGGTCCTGCATGTTTTTTGTATTGTTTTTTCTTTAAACTGCAATACACCTGTATATAAGCTTTTCTGAAAATGGGAAAGGAAACTGTGAAGATTTATATGCACATATTTGCTCTGCTTTTTAAAATAGAACAGGGGTAGCTTTATTTTCCTTTCTAAATCCTGCTTGTCAGTCTAGACTAACCCATAATTGATATCCCTGAATTTTATTTCAGAATGATGTTCCTGGGATGCTGGCCTACAGCTTGAAGCTCTGTATGTCTTTGATGCAGAATAAACAGTTTCGTAATAAAGTCTTGAGAGTTCTAGTTAAAATCTACATGAATCTGGAGAAACCAGACTTCATCAATGTGTGCCAGGTAAAGTTTTCAAAGTCATGTTTAAAGATAATAAAAAGTTACTCTTCTTTAGGTATATTTGGCTTGACATCTACCTGTTCTCTGTCTTTCGTTCAGTTAAATATCTTTTCCTGGTTGTGTGCTTCCAACATATATCAGAGTGAGACCAACTTGAAAAAGAGATGTAAATATTGCATATTTGGTCAATTTATAGAGAAAGAAATGTGTTCAAAGGCAGTTTGAGGACACAGACAACTCTGACAGAATATTTAAGCCTGTGTAGAGAGTATCAGATGGTAGATTCACAGCTTGGAATTTTATTTATTCCTCACAAGAACATTTCCAGTGCTTGTTTTTTTTGGTAAGCCATTGTCTAGAAGTGTTTAGACAACCAGTTGTGAAGTTACTCAGATGTTCTCAGGTCTTTGCCAGTCTTGGTATGCCACGTACACGTGACTCAGCGTTACACGTGGTTCATTTCAACTGAGACATCCCTACAGAACGACTGGTGCTTCTTCAACGTGCTTTTGAAATTTCTGTGTTTAGTAGGACAAGTCTTGTTTTTCTATGAAAACTCTTCTGAGTTTTCTGTTGTCTTCAATGAAAGAGAATTTTTCTTTCTTTGGAGGGAGTGTTCTGTGGAAGCAGCAGATGTGAGGGCGTTGGAGTGTGGCCTTGGGTAGTGTTGCTTTCTCACTCTGAAGTATCTAATGTCTTCTCTTGTTTTTTGTTTTTTTTTTTTTTTTTCTGTTCTTCCCTTTCTCCTGCTCAGTGCCTGATATTCCTCGATGACCCACAGGCTGTGAGTGACATCTTGGAAAAACTGGTGAAGGATGATAACCTGCTCATGGCCTACCAAATTTGCTTTGACCTGTATGAAAGTGCGAGCCAGCAGTTCCTGTCTTCTGTCATCCAGAATCTCCGCACGGTTGGAACTCCCATCGCCTCCGTGCCTGGGTCCACCAACACCGGCACTGTCCCTGGATCAGAGAAAGACAGGTGGGGGATTGACTTGGGGGGAGGTGGAATTGTTTGGCTCCAGTCCTGCTCTCAGGGAGCCACCTATTCCATGTATGGATGCTTTTTATGAGCTATCAAGTTACTCCTCTTTATTTAAGTCAGAGTTATAGGCAAGACATGCTATTTGCTCAAAACAAAACTATGTATTACCAAAATCTACTGGTTTTTAGAGGGATTTTTCTTTGCAGTTGAGATAAGCACAGAGCAGTTACACTGTGGCTCAGCTAATGAGCAGTAATTCAATAAGCCACAGCATGAGCTGCTTAGGAATGCTGATGCTGTGTGGTCTTTGCAGCAACTTGCAAAGCTAAGGAAGGGGGAAGTTAAGGGAAAAAGCTCATCACAGCTATGTGCAAGTTTGGTTTCACATCACAGTGTGTGGGAAGAGTGAGCTCAGGTGATACTGTGGTGTCAACAGACCCTTTTGTCTTGCAGTTCAAAAGAGGTAGTTCCAATCTACTTCGAGGTTTTAAAACATGTTCAGTGGTCAGTATCATAGATCTTAACTGCAGGAAGCTGCTGTTAAGAAAAATCAAAATTGGCACTAACCATTCCATCGTCTTTATTTCTTCTTTTAGTGACTTACAAGACAGTTGACCAATCTATGCTAATGTTGCTGCCCAGCTCAGAGGCAGCATGGAAGAAGTTTGTTCTCCATTTGCTCTGTAATCACCACAGAATGCTCAACTGGTGCTTTTGCCAGAGCTCTCATGTCTGTGCACAACCTGCTCCCTGCAGTCTTTGATAGTGTGTGGTGGAGAGTCCCACCTAGATCCAGGCCGGTTAAATATAAAGATTTATGCAGCTGTGTAGCTGGGTATAAATACTTTTGAATCAGTGACACAGGCATGGCAAGCATTTTCCTCTTGCTCTCTTCTTTTCCAGTGAAACAAAAGGAAAGACTAATTTATGTCAGCCTGTGAAGCCTTAGAACAAGCTGCTAAACAACAGCTTAATATTTTCCGTGTCAGCACTCTAGTATCCATGCTAATGGTGACAAGCACAAGGCTTCTGGGGGAAGATATAATTATCATCGATGCCTTGTTTGTTGACCTTGTTTTCTTTCCTGTGTCTGTCTGTTCATTCCCTGCAAGCATCTTTATTTTTGTTGTCTCTGTAGATGGAATAAGAATGTAGGATATTCCAGGCCTTTGTCCTCGAATTCCCTAACAGTTGACTGGGGAAGGAGTTTTCTGCTCAGCAGTGAGCTCCAAATAGTCAGCCCTTGTTCTATCAAAGTTCTCTTTTCCAGTCATCATCTCCAAATCCCCGGCTACTCCTTCAGGACAATGTTCAGCCATTATTACCATTGTTGACTAGTTGCAAGTGATGTATTTTTCATTTTTATTTATTTCAGTGAAGCTATGGAAGCAGAAGAGAAACCAGGAAGCACTTGTGCAGCAGGGAAATCTGCAGAAATTGTGAGTGCTATTTCCAAAATAGACCTTACTTAGTTTCTGGATCTCTAGGATTGCTAAATTGGTTTGGCTGATAAAGAATGGACTTCCTTTTCTGTCTTGGAGACAAGGTGACAGATGATCTCTGAGTGCTGAATATCTGACTTAACGTCCAGCTGTTCAGATACTGAAAGCTGTGTGAGAGTGGGAAATGGTCAGAGTTCAGTAGGAATTACCGAGTTCTGATTAAGGAGACAGAAGAATCTGGCTCATGTGTTTGCTTTTTGATATTGAAACAATTAACTCATTCCAGAAGAATGGGCCTGAAATTTAACTGCTGCTGAGAATCTTAGGGAGTGAATTAGCTTGATGCATTTTTCTTCTTCTTCAAAAATCCAACTGTAGTTCTGTAGAACTGAGGCTGTTCTGCAGGAATGGCAGGAGGGGATGCTGATGTAACATAGTTTCTTTTCCATGAAGCCATAAAGTTGCCTCGGGCCTGCATGGTGCTGTGCTGCTGGGCCAGTTGGTTGGAATCTTTTTGTTTAGTTTCTTTCCCCAAGTATTGGAGAAAGTAAGTTCAGTTCTAACATGTCCACACAGTTGCATTTCAGCATGTAGAATAGTTAATGCAATTCTGACATTTCCAGTGCTGAAGACAAGAAGTGCTACCAGAGAGGAAAGTAAAACCCAAGACAAGTTGTTGGGTTTTTTTTCTTCGTTTTCCCCGTGGTAAATGTTTTCAAGGAAAACTTGGGAATCTTTGAAAGATTCTTGCAGATCATTAAAAATTAATTAAGGGCAAACAGAAGTGTTTTCTTCAGATTGTATTTCACAAGGAAAACAAAAGGGGTTGAGCTTCTTGCCCCAGCAAGGAACCTCAACAGTGCTTCTGTGCAGGAAAGGTGTCTTGAATCAGTTTCTGCTGCATTGGCTTTGCTGATTGTACCAAGTACACCAAAACGATCTGTGTGGCCAGAAATGTTCTTTAGCTTAATCTTACACGATTCAGAATGCTGGCTACAAAGAAATAATTGAGGGAATTAGTTTAAGGGCTGAACTACTTATGCTTGGCTGGTCTGTGACCTGCTAACAATGTCAGGACAAAGAGCTGCACTGTACTTTTCACCCTGCTCAGAAGGAACTTCAGTGTCTATAGATCCATTTTCAACTGTTCCGTCATGAGGAAGGAGACTTTCTCGAAGAGCCCTGTAAGATGAATGTATTAGAGCTTCCTAGTTCTACTAGCTATTGTTCTAAATAAGCCTGTAGCTCACAAGAATGATGCTGCAGCTCAGCAGGGTCATGCAAAGTATTGTAACTTTGTGGCCCTGTCTATGAAAGCTTCCATGGAAATACAGGTTCACATTTGTAGAAGGGTTTGCCTCTAGCAGGAGACTTAACTGTCTCTATAAGGCCAAACAGCAGCTTGCAGAATGTCAGATGTTACCCATACCCTTGTGCTTCAATGAAAGAACACATTTCTTTTTGAAGAGTCTCTTCTCCCACCTGCACTGCTGTGCACAAAAGATTTGATTTCTGGGAGGTTTGGGCTTATGCACCAAGGACAGAAACAATGTCTTTTTAGTCCTAAAACCTGACAGGTTTTGGAATATGGTGATGGGAACATACCAGAGTGGCTTCTCATGAATTGTATTTTAACAGAGCCGTAGTTGGGTTCTCATGGAATTTTTTTCTCCTTTTTGCTTGTATGTGAAGAACGCAGAGCCTAAGGACCAGATCTCAAAAATGATTAAAATTTTAAGTGGGGAAATGGCCATTGAATTACATCTGCAGTTTTTAATACGAAACAACAATACAGACCTCATGATCCTCAAAAACACAAAGGTAAGAGACTTTGTTAAATATAATAGGGTTGTCTTGAATTTGTGTGATTCATCCTGTGTTTGTTTTGACCATGTTCTATTGTTTTTAATGATAGGCTGCTATTAGCATGTTGATATTTTAATTGTTATTTTCCTGGCTGGTTATGGAAACTAATCTTTTTCTCACCCCCTTTTTTTTTTTTTTTTGGTGGGTTTGTTTTTCATCTGTCCAGTAAGATGGGCAAAACTCACCCTCCAGCTCCATGTCAGATCCATTGCAAATGCTGCTGGTTGGGAAGGGAGGAGTCAGCCAGGGCTATAGGTTACAGTGTGTTGGTATCTTGGTTGAGGTGTTATGTGAGCCCACACCTTCAGCTTGGCTAAGGGAATCCTGGTATGTAGTTAAAAGACCAATATTTCCATGTTGAAGACAAAACCAATCAAATACTGTAATGTAGGCAGAGCTAGTGAATGGAGTGACTGGTTTTGTTTTGGAAGGTGTTACTCAAGGGTGGGCAAATGAAAACTTACAGGTAAACTAGACGCTTAAATGATTACTGGAAACCATAGGAGAATTTTTTTATATGTGAAATAAGATGCACATGATCAGTAAAAGTAGCAGGGGCTGCTTGTTAGTGGGTTCATCTATTTCAGATGACACTTCAAATGCACTGGAAAATCTTTTCCATCTGCTGGTTAAGTGCTCAGGAGTGATTCTGCAACAGAGTTCTGGGAATGGCTTGGAAACGTCAGCAGCACACACTGTGCAGTGCTCAGTTCTGGGAAACGGAAAGGGGGGGGTTCTCCAGTTAAGTGGCAATTGGAGTAATCACATCTCTCAAAGAAACTCACAGAAGGGATCATTTTGCATGGGAAAGATGGCTTGAGGATATGTTAGAGTGTATTAGCAATCTATTAGCTGATTACAGGGAAATTGCTGGTTAAATTGAGGATCATTACAGTCCATTTTTCTAGTGTACTGGCAAGCATGTTAAGTGACCCTGGGCATATCTTTCGCTGAGTGATGATACTGGTTGTTCTTGTTCTTCCAGGATGCAGTGAGGAATTCCGTGTGTCATACAGCAACTGTTATAGCAAACTCCTTTATGCATTGTGGGACAACCAGTGACCAGTTCCTTAGGTAAATCTATGGCAAGGAAGCTCCAATGTCATTTAGAGGTGTTTGAACAACATTGTTGCCCTCCTTTACTTGATACTTCCAGAGTGGTAACTGCAGAATTCTAGTGCTCTTAAAGAATTGTTTCCTTTTTTCTATCCTCACAAACTGGCTTTGTTTGACTGCTAACTATATGAGCAGCTTGGAGGGTGAAGATCTGGAATTTCTCTTCTCTTTGTTTACCACTTAGAGAGTTTGTGAGATGATGCATCTTTTTATGGTAGAGACTGACAGTACTGAACGACTCTTGTAAGGGAAATGCTAGGGCTGACCTTACCAGGGACTTAAGGAAAGCTGCAGAAACTCTGCTGAAGTTTCTCCCTGAGAGTTGGTGGGCTGCATATTGAGCAGTTGTTCTCTGTCTTTCACTGAGATCACCCATGTGTAGAAGCTTGACTACAACCAGGCAAAAGTCAGGACTGATGAAGGGGAGAGAAATGTAAATTGGAAATGTGTTTAGCTGCTGTCCTTTCTGGAGCTGCGTTCTAGTTTGAAGCAGTCTTCAGTGCTCTTAAATCCTGCTTGCAGGATGAGGAACAGGCTGTGTGAAAAACCTTGTGTAACCTTTCTCTTTTCATCTAGAGACAATTTGGAGTGGCTGGCCAGGGCCACTAACTGGGCTAAGTTTACTGCTACTGCCAGCTTGGGTGTTATACACAAGGTAACATTTCATTCATTTCCCTCTGCTCAGTGTAAATGCTTGACTTGTGAACACTAAAAACATGGAAATGGGGATTCTGAATGGTGCCTGCACTCCAGTGTACCTGGCATAGCTACAGTGTATTTTGTGTCTTTGCACTAAAAAGCTGTGCTTATATTATTTTGTCTGACATCCAATATAATTTATGGTATGTTCTGCTGAGAATCAAAAAGGTGCTAGGATAACATGGCTCAAGGAGAGAGTATTTTTTCTAACTCTTTTCTTCCTTTGTGAGTTGAAGAGATTTAATAGTTTCTAGCTATTAAAATTGCAGATGTTTCTTAAGTGATTTTGGGACATACCAAACTTCCCTACTGTAGTAAGTTTCAGTAAGTGTGAATGGTGGCCTGTGGCACTGAAACACTGATTTTTGTGGAGGAAGTAATGGTTATAACACATTTAAATATTATTTTGCTGTTTTTTCATCTTTCTCTTCCCACTGTCTTCCCTTCCTGCTGGACACTGGACATCCAGGGTCATGAGAAAGAAGCATTACAGCTAATGGCAACTTACCTGCCCAAGGACACCTCTCCAGGGTCAGCCTACCAGGAGGGAGGAGGTCTCTATGCCTTGGGTCTCATCCATGCCAACCATGGCGGGGACATCATTGACTACTTACTGAACCAGCTGAAGAATGCCAGTAATGATGTGTGTACTGGGCTCAGCAATGAGCCTTTGTTGTGTTGGGAAGGAGGATGTTTTGTTATGCAGGAGGGTGCTGGCTGGTTTAGAACTGGGGGGTAGAGGTAATTAAGGTCGTGGCAGCAATGTGGTACTTAGACCTCCTCTGCGCCTTAAAGATTGGTTAAAAGTTGGTTTTAATAACCTGTTGCTCAAGGTTTAGATAAGATTTTTAGGAAATTCCTACATGCTTGAGAGTGACTGTAGCTTCATCATATTTACTACTTGTTATATCTACTTTGGTTTGCTAGTGGACCTGCAGTATTCAGGCACTGTTATTGTTTACAGCTCAGCTGTCAAGGAAATAAGCCACAAAATGTTTCTGCTGACCTGCAGTTTTAATGCATCTTGCACAATAAGAAGTGTTTTACTTCACCACTTAGTGTTTGTAGACCTCTATGAAAAATACTGTTTTAAGCTGGGAATAGATCATTGTTCCAGCGTGTTCCCTCTTTCTCCTTGTGGAATCTCAGATTACTTTTATTTAAAATTCTGTGAACAGATCCCACTTATCTTACTGCGAATGTATCCGTTGTCAGAACAAAAGAGGTTATGGACTGTTTTTAAGTGGGTACTGATTTACCTTTTTATTTAAAAGCTATTACTAGCCAGAAGTTTTTACACATGGCACAGATTTATGGTTTTACGCAAATCAGTCAGTGGGGGAAAAGATCTTGAAGTTACTGGAAAGTCTTCTGTGCTATGTGTAAAGCTTCTGTTACTCACTGTTTATGAGCTTTTGTTTCTCTTCTATTTTCTGCCTTTTTCATTAGATCTGAGATTGTTAAAGTGGTATTTCTAGCAGGTCAGGAGATCATTTTGGGTTGGTTTGGGGCTAAAAGTTTGCAGATTTATGTTAATGGAAAGATGTCTACTTCACCTGAAGCCGTACTGTTCCCTGTTGTATGATGACTGAACTTGCTATGCTTCTCTAGATTGTGCGACATGGTGGCAGCCTGGGCTTGGGGCTGGCTGCCATGGGGACAGCACGTCAAGATGTGTACGATCTGCTGAAAACAAATCTGTACCAGGATGATGCAGTGACAGGTAAATGTTCTACTTCAAAGCAAATAACTATCTGAGGCCTTATCTGGCACCTGGATTTTTTTGTTGTGGTTTTTTCCCCCAGGTTTTCTGTTAGCAGCGTAGATTGTTTCTAGCTGTGTTTTATTTACTGACCTTTTCCTGACCATTATGGTTCTTTAGTTATGTGTCAGTAATGTTCAAAGGTCCTGTCATGACTGGCACTGTACCAAGTTTTGATAAGACATGCTAGGTCTTTAAATGGCCCCTTATTTCACTCTGTTCTTTTCTTTGTCATATGCTTTTTATTTAGTGTGGCTGATCTCCATGTGCTTTTTTGAGCTGAGAGATAGGTTTGGAGAACTTGTGGGAGCCACTGCTGCATTGGTAGGAACTCATAGGAAAATCATCTCAGCAGCTCTTGCCCAAGGAAGTGATAATTGAACTTGGTAGAGAAAAGCACTAAATTGTGGTTACAAGCACATTTGGCCATGAATAATGGAGTTGCTGGGCATGGTGATGTCCAGAAGTGATCTGTTGGCCTACATCTGGAGTGATTCTCTAGATACAATATTTACTACTTCTGGGAACAGAGTTGACTTGACTTTTTGCTTGTGTGTGCTTTTCAGGTGAGGCAGCTGGCCTGGCACTGGGGTTGGTTATGTTGGGATCTAAAAATGCCCAGGCTATTGAGGACATGGTTGGCTACGCACAGGAAACCCAGCATGAAAAGATCCTGCGAGGCCTTGCGGTTGGAATTGCTCTGGTCATGTATGGGAGGATGGAGGAGGCAGATGCTCTCATTGAGAGTCTCTGCAGAGATAAGGTGAGTTGAGCTGTGACTTATTTCCTGACTCTTGTGTTACATGGCTGACCTTTCTGTCTGTGAATCTCCAGCTATGGTGGGTTGGCTGTTTTGAACCAGAGAAGTTCTTACATAGGTCTGAAGTGGGACTGTTTCACAAACACAAATCAAAAATACAACAACAGTGCTTAGTTGCATGTTTCTTTAGCCTTCTACTTGGTCTTCATAGTCATGTGAGCAGCAACAGGTACTAGAACAGGGTGTTGTGGTTAAAAACAGATGAGGCTTGCTATAGGTGGGTCATCTCTAGGCTGTAGTAGTGGTCATTGCAGATAGCAAGTAAGAAGCAGAATGACACCTCTACCCCTTATCTTTGGCAGCCTGCAGCATAGCAACTCTGTGTCCCCCTGAAATTGGTAATGACAACCCTGCTTTGGGGATTGTCCTGTTACTTGTCCCAAATAAATAATTAAGCAATGAGGCTGACCTGTGACCTGTTTGCAGAGCAGATTTAAAGTAAGAATTACTGAGTCACTGGATGGATGTTAAATATTGATGCTTTCTCTTCCAGGATCCAATTCTCCGTCGTTCTGGCATGTACACTGTGGCTATGGCATACTGTGGCTCAGGGAACAACAAGGCTATCAGGCGTCTACTGCATGTGGCTGTAAGTACTGCGGCCTTAGGAGCACATAGGAAGAAATTTGTGGTGAGGAAGGAAGCACATCACTTTGTCAGGCTCTGTATCTGCAGTGTTAATATTCTGGTCCAAATCAAAGATTGTGAAGTGATGAAAGCTTTTCTTAGTATTATGAGTTGAACTAACAGGGCCTTCCAAAATTAGGGTAAGTAGACTTTCAGACTTTCAACCTGGTATCACAGAAAAGGAACCTATTAAAAATTAAAATATGGACCCAAACTACCTGGGTAACATGTTTGCAGTGAATAGTATGTGTAATGATGGGCTGGAGAAAAAATAAATTAAGCTCTAAAGGATGAGGTCTGTCTGTTCTTTGATCATCTTGGAGTCAGTGTGTGAACACAGGTGAGGCTGTTTAGGCTAAGGCTCAAGATGATTTCAACTAACTTCCTCTATAATCCTGTCTTGTTGATTAACTGACACCTAGCCTGAAACGTTGCAGGGTCCTCAAGTGTTTTAACTATATTCTGAATGTCCTGTTTTCCCCTTTGTAGGTGAGTGATGTGAATGATGATGTGAGGCGGGCAGCTGTGGAGTCACTTGGTTTCATTCTGTTCAGGTAAAGTGTCTTCCTTGGTCACTCTTGCAGCCATCAGTTTAATGTTACTTTTCCAGAAAATGAGTGTGCTACTGCTTTCACAAAGTGACTCAACTGCTAATTGAATGGATTTTGAAAAGTGAAAAAACTGAGAGATTGGTTTAGAATGAGAAGCCTTCCTTAATGTTCAGCAGATGTTTAATGAGTCTTTCTGTAAGTTTCCAGATTTGTGGCTTAATTGTCTGAACAGAGCTAGATGGAGTTGACAAATAGAATGAAAAATTAATATTTGCAGGATTGAGAGTTAATTAAAAATTAAATATACTGTGCCTGTGCCAAACCTCTTAAGGGCAGCAGTACTCAGGCATAATATATCTGCCTAATAGCTATCTAAAATGCTGTGAATTTGAAAAAAAAAACCTGGAGGAGGATCTTGAAATAGTCTTTGTTTCTTAAGTATCCACTGTTAAACCCTGAAAAGTTGTTGGGCTTACATTGTAACATGAGCCCGTCACAAAATCGTCACAGTGTTTCCTTTGGTTGTCTGAAGTGAAGCCTATTGCTGAAATGGTATTTTGCAGTGCCCTACAGTTCCTTGGCTAAGAGGTGTTTGAGGTGGGTTTTTTCTTTTTAATTAGGTTGGGGAATTAGAAGGCTCCCCAAGGACTACACCTGCATCTGTTAATACAATAATCTGTGTAATCTGAGCACTGAGCCAAACTGCAGCCTTTGAATGTGGCTGAGAGGAGCTGGTGCATACTTGGGTCCATAACTGTAACTTCAAAGTCATTGTTCACGTCTTTGGGATGGTAGCTGGCCTTAAAAGCAGGATGAGAGATTCTTAAAGATGGGGTTAAAACCTGGGTTACTGATGTCAGCAGTCAGCTTTTCTGTAACCAAGTTGTTCCCCACCTGGAAGTGACTCTGCACTGTTCTGCTCTATCTGAAGGACAATTGAACGTGGTTTGCAAAGAGGACAGATTCTCTCAGTGGGCAGCAGGCGTCTCCCAAGTGCTTCTGCTCTGTTGCTTCCAAGCAGCACAGCTTGTTCCTTGCTGCCTGGGGATCTGTGCCTCTCCTGAAGCCAAGGGGTCTGTTTAGCTGACTTCTGTATCTGTATACAGAACAAAGATTCCATGCACACCTTCCATAGTTTCAGGCATCTTTTTTCAAAACAGGTTGTGACAAAGATCACAACCTGTTGATCTCAGATTTCAGTGTAATTTTTCTTTTCAACAAATGCAAAGCACAATTGGACATGGATAGCTCCTACCAGCATGAGAAACTTTCAAGGCTCTGAGCTAAACCATTTACCATGTGCTTGCATCTTGCTGGGGCAACATAGTCCAAGGCCTGTTCTCTCCATAGCCAGCCATGAGGAAATGAGTGACATCATCTTTGACTCTTTCACCTGCTGTGCAGTGGTTCAGATGTTATCCTGCCTCTTCCCTTCCCTTTCTGGAGACTTGCAGTCCAGAACCTACTTGTGCAATAAGAAGGAGCATTTTTTTGTAAATTCCAGTGTCCACCTTATTTGGTAGTCAAGGACTAAAACTTTTTAGCTGATTATCACTGGCTTCTGGAGGCAAAAGGTTTGTGTTAGGCTGTGGTAGTTGCCATCACTTTTCACTTGATAACTAGTTGTGTGCTCTGGCCCAGCTCAACAATGCTAGTGTACAGAGACACAAAGACCAAGTGGGTTGTGAGTTTGTCTGATTTTGTGGCTAAAATGACGTTTCTTTCTTAGGACTGTTTTTTGTTGAAGTCTAACTGGATTTACTTGTAAAAGCCACTAATACAGCATTGAATAATGGCAAGAGTCAGTGATTTGTCAGCTGCTGGGTATACAGAGCTTTTAAATGAAGTGTTTTGTGATGGGAGGTGGGCAGGTCTGGGACACCATGGGCTAAACCCCAGAAATTAATCTCCTCTAAAGTGAAGGAAACATGACTGAAGGTCCTATGAGAAGAGTTCTTATTGAATTCTTTGTATGTGGTTCCAGAAAAGGAACTGTGAAGTCAAGATTGAAGTAAGAGAATACATTTGTTTAATGCAGTCTACATTTTTCTTGGGGAATTCATGGCATTAGTGTAAGGTTGAATATGCTGGAGGTGTGAGTTTGTCTTCTGGGTTGTACACTTTAGCAGCAGGAGTGTGCTCAGGCTTGTGCTTCTGTCTGTTCCTCCTATAGGAATAGTAAAATCCAAATAAGGGTGGACGTTACACAGTCAGAGGATGAGAATTTCCTTAAAAGCACCATTGTTTGAACATGACGGAACTACAACCCACAAGCTCAAGTTGTGTCATAAATATCCAGTTTGTTTTCTCCTGTTGTTACAACTATCTGTGAATAAATGTTCTTCCTCTTGGATTTGAACTAAAAGTGTCGTAAACGTCACAAAACTGCTAATTTTAGGTAATGCATCTGCATAGCAGAACATTCTGTAAGGCTTTGCTGTCCTTGTTTTTCTCTGAGAGTCTTCCTTGCTATCACATACATACAACCCTGCATACACTCAATCAAGAGCACATCTTGACTTTTATTGTTGGTAATGAAAACAGCACAGTATCAAAGTAAAATGTGATGGAACATAATGTAATAAAATGTGACATTCAAGGTTTTGCTTGAACTTGAAGATTAACTCTTTTATATTTTTTTAAAGCATAAAAAAAAAACATTTTTTTTAATTGCTCTTTTGAATTACTGGAAATTTCTACAAAAGAATGTATGTGGCTTTTTTCATTATTCGGAATTCATGAATCAAGATTTAGATAGGATGTTCTAGTCTAGGTTCTTAAGTTTTACCTAAGAATTGCAAGCTGGTGTGTTATGAAAGATACTAAATCTCCCAGTTACAATCCCTCAAGGGACTGGGGGAGCAGGGGTTCGGGCTGCTGTAACAGCTTCCCACTGGGATGTTGGATGCACACTTGCTTGGCTGTAGGAATGTCTTCTGGCAAGTCACCCAAGGCAGCAGAGTAGTATCAATCACACTGCTTTAGTGCAGAATACATTGCAGGTCCTATTCATATAGCACAAAACTTCCTGGTCCTGTTCTTGGGCTCCCCAAAGCTTTCCAGGGGATCCTGTGTGTAGAATTGAACCTTGACCAGCAGTGTTGCTGTTGTTAATTCGAGTTCTGCTGACTGTTTAAAGCAGTCGACAGGTTCAGACTGGAGATGGAAAGCACAGCTTGCTGGCTGTAGGGCTTAGTGTGGCTTTTTTCTGCTCTTGGCTTAGTGCCACTAAGGCACTAGTTATGTATTTTGGAACAGATCATTTTCATGCCACTACATTAAATGATCAGAAAATGCTCTAGTGCAAGAGAGCTGTTTCAAAACTGCCTCCTCTTTTCTTCGTTTCCCCATCTAAAAAACCAGTCAAAACTGTGTGATGCAAAAACCTGAGATTTACATCTTCTCTCTTTTTAAAAATGGCCACCTTTTACAGGAGGCACTTCTAAGTAAAATGTTATTGTAAAGTGATACAGAGGCATGAATAAAGCTTGGGATGTTTGGAGCTTGCAGTGTGGATGCAGTGTGGAATACACTGAAAGTGTATTGTGAAGAAGCTGTATTGCGAAATAGGAAGAAGAGAAGTCATATATTGACTTGGCTACTGTAAGGTGTCTCTCTTTTCCCACTCCTGATCCTTTTGCCAGTGATCACAGATAGCAAACTTACCATATTGTTGATGTTTGTATACTGGTGGTTCTTTCTGCTGAAGCGGCTTATGAAATATTTATGACTATTGGAAAACAGCATTTAAGGTGCTTGTGATTTCTAGTCAGCTTTTTTTTAAGACTACTATGACAAGATGGAAAACATGATAAATTTGAAGTGGTTTGCTTTTTAAAAATTGAAAGACTTATTTTTATCATAATTTTTACCACTTTAGATCATGAATTGATCTTTGTTGATATTGCAGAGTGAGATGTGATTGGATTATGTAGTCAGCCTTATTTTTGCATTGTTAGAGCAGTGCTGCAGAGTATCTAAACACTTTAGTTTATATATAAAATGAGGAGGTAGATGTTTTATGGATAGAACAAATCTGATTAGGGAGAAAGCTTCAATGTGGGATGCAGCAATGCTTGCAAGCATGAACTAAAAAGGTTAAATGCTCTCATAGCAGTTGTTATATCCAGGGGCATGAGAGTCATGGGGAAGTGGGACTTGAGTTGTAGGATGCTGCTTTTGTCTTCATGCAATACTGTTGGGAAAAGGCTGAGGGCAGGAGAGGGAACAATGCAGCCTCTAGAGAGTCCCAAAAGGAAGGTGTAGTCTCAGCTGATAAGTGTAGGCTATCCAAACATGAAGAACTCTGCATGGCTTCTGTTCAGTTTTTCATTTTAGGATGATGCAAGTGAAATAGTAATGTTTCCTGCTTTTGTATTCTTTGTGTTTACATAGCCTTTGGTATTTTAAGGCTATATATTTGTTTTAAGGCAAACAGATGAGATACTTGCATTTTATTCCAGGAAGACTCGGACAGTTTGTTTTCTTTATATCCTCTAACCTACCTTTCTCCAGAAGACAGATGGCAGATGATCTGGGTAATTGAGTATGAGGACAGTCACTCTAATGCAATCTGCACCAGTGACTTTTTCGATGTTTTAATTGTGAAGAGGAATTTAGTGAAACGTATCTGCTTGTTAATTCTTGCATAGGAAAGATTAAAAGGGTTTTGTTTACAATCCAACACATTTTATCTTTGTCTTATTCAGTTTTCCTGGGAGAGGAGAATGAAATTTCAAAGAAATAGTAGCAGAAATCTTACTGTAATCAGAAGAAGCCTTAGACTTTCACTGAAGCTGTGCAGGGTTTAATGAATTTGAAAATGAGTTGCCATTACCTGTGTAGAGCATTTGTAAAGAGGATCCTTTAGGGAGTAAAAAGCTCTTCATTTTTAAGAGCATGATGTTGTTTTTCAAAGGTTGGAAAGGACCTGAATACCTGGATGCAAGGAATCATAGCTGCAGCTTGACAACTAGGATTGACTTGAATTATAAAAAATACGAGTAAAAATGGACACTGTCAGCAAGCCATCTTTCCTATTTTTGTACATAGCTTCCCATTGTAAAATGAAAGGGCTTCCTCTCCTCTGCAGGGCAGAACTCTTCCTTTTCCACTGGAGAAAACATTGTTTCTCATGCGAATGGACACTGATAGTAAACGCCATGTTGTTATGCCAAGGCAAAATTATGGAAGTTACTGCTCTCCTGACTATTGTTTTTGCCATGTTAATGGTTGCCTAGAGAGCCGAAGGGGAAGTGAAACAAAGAAGGGCTTCTGAGCAGTTGTACGTAGGCATCTTTATCAATATGAAGAAAAAAATCTAGTGTTTCATGGTAATATTAAGTTAGTGCTGAGAACTGGCCAGAACTCTGGGACTCCTGGCTCCAGCTTGCAAGGCAAAAAGCCAGAAGAGCTTTGGCAAGTATTCTGCCTCGTTGGGCTCCAGTGTCCCAGGCTGTTCAGTGTGCCTTTACCAGGTTTACCGTGTTGACATTGCTTTACTTTTTAAGTCTGATATTACATACAGCAGCCTAGAAAAAGATTTAGGGGAATAATGTTTTTGTTTTCTTATACCAGCTTGCAGTGATATGGATTTTTCCACAGTATGAATATGGTGTAGAAAAGCAACACTTTCTGTGAAGCACTATAAAAAAATCCTGTGTGCCTCTTGCGTGCAGGTGATACAGCACCAGTTTATAGCATCAGCCTCTCTTCTCAGTGCCTTCTGCTTAACACTTGATTTTAACTGTATTTGTATTTGAAAATTGATACTAGTATGGCCTAGTGTGATATAGTCAGGAAGAGTTTCATACTTGTAGGATACAAAATAACTGAATAATACATTTTTCTAGCTGTCTATAAGTTTCTTGATAGCTAAAGGCCTGCAGCTTGTAGAACCCTAGATGGTTTAGGACTGGCTTCACAAAAAGCATTATATATCACATCGCTATAGCTGGGATTAGCTCAATTTCTTCTCAGAGTTTCTCAGAGTGACTTAAAGGTTGGGTTTTTGTTTGGTTGATTTTTCTGGTTTTGTCTGTTTTGTGTGGGTTTTGTTGTTGTTTAGTTTAGTTTTTTGTAAGGTAATGCCTTTATTTGCATTTCAAGAAACTTATTCTGTTAGGCTTCGAACTCCATTATTTTCCTCTCTGCAAGACTGCTGAGTCCTTATGTCCATGTCTGTGCTGTAATTTTTAATTAGATGGGCAGACAACATTGACTAAGTATCTCCTAATGTATTTTAAATAATTAAACGACAAAACAACCACCATACGTGTCCATTGTTCTTCTAAAGTGTTCTTCCCATAGTTCTTGGATGTTACAGATCAGCTTTGACTTTTATCTTGCTTTTTGGTAGTTTAAAAAGAAATCAAATATGCCAGCTAAAGGTCTTTGTGATAATGAGAAAAGTTGAACTAGGTAACTCCAAGTTATTATTTTACGGAGTGTGTAGAGACTATAGAGCTGGCCAGGTGGTTGATTCGTTGTGGGTCAGATTCTGAAAGAACTGGGAACATTTTGCTCCAGAGGAAGGAATCCCTTTTTTGGGTTTGTGTATGTTAAATGGGAAGTGCATGACCCCATCCTAATGTAAAAATGTCTTGTGTTCTATAGCCAAGAGACTGCAAAGCTTTATCAGTTATTATTTAGGCTGCTATCTTTATGAAAAGAGCTGTAAAATATTATAATGCTATGAAAATACTCTCACTTTGTAGACAGCATGTAAAAATATATTTTATAAATTTGTGTTACCTAAAGACAATACTCATGGATGTAGTACTGAGCCTCCTGTTGTGCTTGTTGATACCACACAAGCAGTGTTGTCCTTAGTAACCATACAACAAACTGGTGCTTTCTTACAGAAGCTTGCAGTGACTCTCTCATCGTGTCTTGCTAATGAAGGTGAAGCCTTTGTTCAGATCTGTTCTTGTAGATGCAGTTGCTAAAACAAGATCTCCGCTGTCCATTATGTTTTCTTCTTTCATAGTTCTGCATCTTCATCTTTTTTCTTGCTCTGTCCTGCTCTCCAAGGCTGTTACCTGAATTCTCTGCTTGTTTGCTTTGTGAGTGGACAAGCTCTGAGCAATGTCTTCTTACACTTAGCATGTTAAGTGGAATGTTTTCCACTTGGAAAGTGGAAGCATGGAACGTGCATGCTTTCTTGTTGATGTGTTTCTGTCTATGGAGAAATTTTCTTTCACTGTAGAAAGACTGGACTTTTGATTAGTCACTAGTCCTTTAGATTGAGGTTTGTTGTTGCTGACTGAACTCAGTAACTGGAACTTCTGAAGCTGAGCTTCTGTTTACTGTTACTAAAATTGAGAAACCTGTATATTGGCTTGAGAAAATACATCTCTGTTGGGTGAGACTTTTTCAAGGACTATTTCCTGTTGGTGGAGGGTCTAAGTACTGATTACAAAGAGGCCTTGGAATCTTTCTCTGTGGGACATTTAGGGTGAATTACTCCCGTGTAAAACAGATTGCAGACTTGACAGCTATACAAGAACAGGGTCAGACAGAAAACAGCTAAGCTACCTCTCAGTTTTTCTAGATACTCTGAGCCAGCTGTGGTGTTTCTGCTGGAAAGGGAAAACTTAAGTTGTGGCTGAAAGTAGATGATTGCTGCTTGCTGTATGAACACTTTTTGTTTAATTAACATGGATTTATTTAAGTATCAGGAGAGTTTTTAAAGACAACTGCTTCTTGCTTTCTGACTGCTGGGCAATAACCTCTCAGGAATGGTGTTTGCCTTTTGGTGTTATTCCTCATGAAGGCCAGTTCCTGCATTGCAAAAGATGCTTTTAAGTTTTTTGCTGTGATCACTCTGTGCATGGGTGTGGTTGCACCTTCACCTGGTTCCAGAGCTCTGAGTTAAATAAGGCAGAGCAGTCTCTGTGACGTTTTCAGTAACATACCTGGAAGTTTTAGGGGGTTTGGGGTTTTTTTATTCCTATTCCCTCCCTGTTTGAGCTTCAAAGTAATCCAGGTCTTATTAAAAGCGTTTGGTTCTCAAATATTTTTAAGTGTAGGTGTCTTCCACAGGTATTGCATTCCATCCATTCTGGCTTTTAACTGCAGAATCCTCTTAAACAAATTTCGATTGAGGGAAGAGGAGGTAGAGCTGTTAGAATTTACTCTGGTTTAAGTGGCTAGTGATGATCACCAAAAAGGGGAGGAAGGAGACAACTTACTGCAAGTACCACGGATATATTTTTAATGCTTTCTCCTGAAACTCTCTGGCAGTTGTTATAGTAGGCTCTGTTTTGAGCTTGCGTATGTTTTAAATTAAATGTATATAAATAAATCTTCGGAGGACATGTTATCTTTAGTACTTTCTGTTCTGCAGATGAAAAAATCCTAAGCCCTTTGCTGTACATAATTTTAGTGTAACCGAAGAATGCTGAAAACATTAAAAATGAAAACAAAGCCCAAGCTGAAAATTTTACTGTAAATGGAAACTACAGAAAAAACGGTGAGCTGGCTGCTTGCTGCAAGAACTCCAGTACTTCGGGGAAATCAGATTTCCTTTCCCAAAGAGTCTGGAGCTGTCAGAAGTTTCTGATTTCCCAAATAACAGACTTTGGTAGCTATTATGGATTGTGAGGACCGATTATTTCTGTTAATTTTGTGCTCTTACGGAAGTCTTGAGCATGTTTGAGAGAGTGCAAATCGGGACCTGTAATTGGCCATTAGTCCAATTAAATCATTTTGAGCTAAGCTAAGCTGTGAATATGTGCAGGTGTAGTCAGTACTGTTGTCTCTGCTGTCTCTTAAATATTTGCTCTTATTTTCATGTGAAGTAGCTGCTCTATCTGTGACTTCTCTAATTTCTGTGAACTACGTTGGATGAGGGCAGGCTTTCACTGAAGTTCCCATGGTCATTAAAAAGGAAGCTTGTTCATATAAATTGTAGGGATGTCCCAGGCATTGTGTATCCTGTTTTACTTATGATCATTGATTGTGTATTGTCATACTTTGATTAAATAATTCATTTTCTTAGTATGAAAAGAAAAAAGGTCAGTTTTCTGTGAATAGTCTGGCAATACTAAGCTTATGCATACGTAAATGTAATAGAAGTGAAATTCAGGTGGGTGAGATATTCTGCCCACACCTACAGTAAAGACATAATTTCCATACATGGAATTTTAAATCATGCCTTATGAAATGGGCATGTACATTGGTCTCTGGAGCGAGTGATTCTGCTTGTGATTTACGTACCCTCAGAGAACGAGGAAAGCTCTTATGTGGATACACAGTCTCAGCAGAGGAATGTATCTGTGGGAGGGAAAGCAGTGAGCTTGTGTGCTGGTTTAGTTTACAGAGATTTAAATTAAAACCAGTGAGCTTGTATCCCTCTGCTACTTCCATTGTAGAGCATCAACCTACAAAGTTTTGTCTTCTTGCCAGAGTGAATGTTAGAGTAGTGTTTGTACAGAAATGCTTTTCTTATAAAGATGTGCTTTGAAGAGACTGAAGGTGATGAGAACTGAAGTCAGATACTTAAACTGATTTAGCTTTTATTTATTTCCCTCTTCCTTAGGCTACAGTACTGCACGAGTCATTTGTCATGGAATGAAGTTGTGTGCCACCATGGGGTTGGGGTTAAAGTAGAGGAGACTTGGGAGGAGAGGAATTAATATAAATTTATAAGATATTGCTTGCATAAATAACAGAAAACAATAGTATTTATACCTTCTTACAGCACAGTTATCTAGAATAATACATACAGTAATGCTGTATGGACATGGCTGCCATTCCACTATACATAGCTGACTTGTTCTTCTGTTTTATCAACCTCGTTCTCGGTGAGCAGCAGCGTATCCAGCAGAATGGCCGATGATGCTTGGATGGGTGAGCTCCTCAGCCTCATTGGGCTCTGGTACATAATGGGGTTAATCCCATTTCTCATCCCATTCATAACAAAGAGCTTGGAATTTTCTGCCACAGAGCTTCTGAAAGAGATCCTGCTGGAGCACTGCCGAAGGGCCTTGATAGGCTTTGTGGTCTGATAGTTGCAAGTGATGTACCTGCTGAAAGCCTCCCTAAATGTTTTGTTGAAGAGTGTATATACAAGAGGGTTCACTCCTGAGGATACATACCCTATCCAAACAAATATCTCCAAAAGTTTTTGAAAAACCTCCTGGCTGCAGGAGTTGCACAGAACTGAGCTGATGTTTGTTATGAAGAATGGGCACCACATCAACAAGAAAAGAAAAAATACAATCCCCAGAACTTTTGATGCCCTTTGTTCATTGGTTATCGTTTGCATGGACTTCCTCCCAATTGTGGATGTCCTGCAGATAGGCATATCGCTGGATGAAGTCTGGTCCTTTCTGGAGCCATTTAGCATGGCCACTTTTTCTGGTGAGGAGGCAGGTGTTGTGTCACGCTGAAAGACTGTGGACACTGTTGACCAGGTGAAGCGCTGGGGTGGCTTGTTGATCAAATAGGCCTTTTTGCGCAGCACTTGGATTGTCAGGAAATAAGTGACGATCATGATAGCGAGGGGAATGAAGAAGGCAGCCACTGATCCGTACAGAATGAAGTCATGAAAACGATCAGGTGTGAGGGCACACGTGATGTTTTTAGAGTTGCCATTTGCATCCTCAATGCCTCTGATAGGGACTGGAATTGCAATGCCTGTAGGAGAAAAAACAAGTGCTTCAGCAAAGGGTAATGGCTTGCAATCACTTAGCTGGGCCTGAAGCCTTGGGGTTTCTAAAGGAAGGTAATTCCTGAGCTCTGGAGCAGGCATGGGGTGGCAGACACAATGTGACTTGTTGAGAGCATCACGTGGGTAATTGGGCAAACAGTACTTTGTAAGACTTGGCAAGCTGAGCTTTAACAGAGTGCCCTTTCTAAGGAGATTGGGCCTAACCCGTAGCATCTGAGGAAGCAGTATAAAGTTGCCAACTTTTCAAGTGTAAAACACATGAATTGCTTTGACTCTGGTTGTTAGAATTAGTATGGCTTTTCGTCCAGTGAAATGTGTTTCCCTAATGCCATCTGCCCTGTATTTTTTTTCTCTTCCCCAGGGTAACCTTTGCACTTTTTGAGGGGCAGTTTTGTAAATACATAAATCTTGTCTTTCCCTCTTCTATTAACCACATCAAGTAAATGGACACAGACAGCTGATTTTTTTCACCCTGCTTGACTCTTTCATATATACAAGTAGCTAAATAGTTGCCAGAATTATGCAGTGTGTGTTTGAGATGGATTTGTTGTTTAAAGTCTCCTGCATATTTAGGAGTGTTTAAATGAGGCTGGCTAGCTCTGTAATTCACCACTCGTTTAAAAAAAAATGTTAGCAGTCTTGTCTTTTAAATGAATTTTTTATAACCACTAAATTACAGTCAGCACTTCATTTGCCAGCTGTCTGACATTACAACAAAAACAACAGGTTCCTTGCTGTCTGGTGAAGGTGATTTGTGCTGTTTTCTGATACCACTTAATGAGATATAGGGATTTACTCTATTCCTCTGCTACTCTGCTTATTGAAGTTGGTTGGAAGCAGTAAGAACAAAATGGGTTACCCTTCAGCAACTTGATCCCTTTCTTAATTAGAAGCACACCTTCAGATACAACAAGCATTTAAAATGAGGATTGAACCGAATTAACCTTTGGAGAACCTGGCTCAGCTGCAGAGTAGCTTTATGTTAGATAAAAAGAAACTGAAAAGTACAGTGCTGGTTAATGGCAATAAATCACACATTAAAAAGTCAACTTTTAAGTGTCTTGTCAGAGTTTTGGGGCGGAGGGGGAATGGTGATAGAATAGAGATAGCATCTTTTTTCTTATCATCTCAGCTCTTCCAGAATTTTTTTAAAGTTGGAAATTCGGGGTTTAGGTATGTTTGCTTCAGCCAAGAAGATAGATGTACGCATCCTCCTGTGCATCATTGGTCTTAATAATGCAGAATAATTTTGTTTGGTCTTGCACACAGAGCATACAGCACTATGGCTGTCTGCAGCGTGCATTAAGTTATTTGAATTAAATGTTTTCACTTCCTTAGCTCATTTAACATATTTATTTTTTTAAGCATTAAAGACAGGTGAGGTGCCACATGCACATCAGAGATACTGATATCGTGGAAGTTTGTACGTTGGTGTCCTTTATATAAACTGTTCGGGGTTTGTTGTTCTGGTTGGGGTTTTTTTTGTTAGATATTAGCCTTTCTGTGTGGTGTCTTAGCCTTCAGTGTTAGCCTGGATGTTACCAGCCACTCATTTATATCTTTGCTGTAAGTAATTAGCTTTTTTATACTTCCTTCATCCAGCACAGAATTTACCAGCATCTACTGAAGGCTTAAAATTGTATTTGGGACAAAATATAGCACCACAGGAACACAAAATCTTGCTTTCCCAGGAGACATACTATGCATGCAGATAGTGTCTTCTGATTTTTGAACTTTTAGGATCATGAAGAAGAGTGATGATTATTACTCTGAGTCAATCCTTGGCCTTTCTGGTGAGCCTAATAAGGAGCAGTGGTTCAGGCAGATTTTTATGATGTAGCTATGTATGATCCAAGAGGTGGGCTTCAGCCAGCCTGAGTGTTATGGTCCTCCAGTCAATAGTACTTGGTCAAATTTTCCATTTTCCCCACCTTTCACCTATTGTTTTGGACATAAAGAGCCTCTGTGTTCCTTTTCCAGTCTCCAGGTCTCACATACCTATTGAAATGAGCCAAACCACGATGATTTTGATGATTGTTGTAGCCCATGAATTGTACTGACTGGCCTGGATTGGCTTTTTTATTGCAATATACCGGTCTAGTGAGATGGCACAGAGGTGCATGATGGAAGCTGTGGAAAAGAGGACATCAAGGAACAGCCAGATAGGACACAAGGCAGTTGGTAAAGGCCAGGTATTGTCTGAAAGAGAACAAAAAACTCATTAGAATTTAAGCTTTTTGAGAACTTTCAGTGTGTGATTTTACTGTGGCATCAGTATCTTTGAGAAATTCGTAGTACTACAGGAGCTGAGCTTTGCCACTGCCTCAGATGGGTTCTGTCTTACATTCTAGTTAGCTCCTAACTGCCATGGTTGCTGCCATCATATTTGTCAGGCTATTTGTGTACTGTAAACCTTTCCCTATCTTTTTGTCCTTTTGCAGCAAGGACTCTGGATTAAAAAGTTTTTAAAAAATGGACCATGACTGTTTGGTTCTTGCAAGCCTGCTGTTAAATGATTATTTTCAGCTGTTTCTCCTTGACAGTCCTATGATTCAAGGTTATATTAAATGGAGGAGATAATGGGTCATAACCAAAGTATTAGTTAGTCATTGTAGAACCACTATTGAATCTTAGGTGTGATCTTGAAGAATCTCATTCACGCATCTTTAAAATGAGTTTGCCGTGTCACTTGGCCAGACACAGTTGAGCATTAATGTGACAGAGCAGGGCTGTTCTGTCTCAGTAATGATTTTATAAAAATTGAAAATTTTTATGCGTGTCCCTGTTTTTTGTTGTTGTTTCCCCAAGAGTAATGGCTTGGATTTTAATTCTGGCATCCTGTTTCTTAGAGTAGTTACCTGTCCGTAATGTTAATCTTTATAGCAAACATAGGGCCTGTCAACTGCACTGTGTCCAAGATGAAGGTTTTGTAGTGTTCAGATTTACAAAAGGCTTGTATTTTTGAGAGCTATGTCTCCCCTATCAATGTCTACAGTACCAAATGAACTTCAATGGAATCCTGATTTTTTTAAGTGGTGTATTTTCGCTCAGAAGTAGCTTGTATTGCAATCCAGTGCAAGCAGTGTTCAGTTTGAAGTGCACTTAAGTGTTGTGTGTCTATGAGGATGTTCTGTAGTCCCAGGGAAGAATGTGTGAACGAGGAAGATTTTTCTGTTTCTAATGGTAGAAGTTGATCTAGTAAATGTATTTTCCTCCCTTATAAAAGTCAGCTGTGCTCAACCAGTAGGTACATTAATAGTTTTGCCAGGGAAATCAGTTCTTTGCTGAATGACGATTAGGTAAAAAAACCCGACATTTCTAATAAATCAGATTTGGTTTTAAATTCCTTGGTCAGCATAAATAGATCTGCGTGCTGAGAATGCCAAATGAGCTGGACTTTTGTAATGTCCAGTCTTATCAATGTGGTAACATTGCAGTCATTTGAGATTAAAACATTTTTTCTTAGCATGGCTGAGAGATGGAAATGATAACAGTGCTGCTTTGACTTGAATTATAAACTCCAGAGGATGGAAAATTTTATGAAGACAAACATTGCAAGTACTTGTCTGCACTCTTACCTACACCGGGAAACCTTCTGTGTTAAACAAAGAGAACGGGTGGATGGAGCCCTGAACTGAACCTCAGCCATCCCCAAAGCAGAGGACTCCAGGTGAGGATGACATAGGCAGTGAGGCAGAAGGGAAAGAGGCAGTCTGTTTTCAGTTTATTAACCAGTAAATTTTAGTATCTACCATAATTATTTCCTAAAATAGATTCTATGGTTGAAATTATGCTTCAAAAAAATTAGTCTTTCAGGCAGGTATGAGAAAGTTATAATTAGTAGATAATGAAACATTTACTCATCTTTAATTTTCATGCCTAGACTTTTAGCTGGCAGTAAGGTATTGTGCATTTCTGAAACAGATTTCCTTTAAAAAGAAAAACCAAAATGTATTGTGGCTCATGTAACCAGCTGTGATTTTAAAAAAATACAGTTAAAAGAAGTAACTGATTTGATAGGCTTGCAATGTTTTTCTTCACTCCAGAAAACTGACAGCTTCTTTTGACTTTGTGATGAAGGATTAGTTCAGATAAAACATGAACAATAGAAAGTATGTTCTACAACTTGAAGGCTGGCAGATAACACAGCTAGATTTCAAGGGAGCAGCTAATACTTCTTTTGGATAGCACTCACATGCCATTCCCTGGATTACAACTGCTTTGCATCCTGGAGAATCCCAGTGTAAAAAGTCTTTCCTTTTTTAGTTAATTTACTGTCAGCAGAAGAAAATACTTTGCATCAAAAGGCCCTTTTGCTTCTTTGAAATAAAGATACATTTAAACAGCCGTCTTGTACATTTTTGAGTTGTAAGAGCTTTTGTGAGTTGACAAGTACAACTGAACAGAGAAAGTTTTATATTTTCTTTATTTTTGTCTAGTTTTGAACTCGGTGCAGAAGGCAGTAGGTGATCACATTCAAGATTACAGCATTATGTCCTGTTGTATTTGCATGGAAGTGATACTGTTTTTTGTCCAAACTAAATCAAAGTAAACTTCAAATGCAATAACTGATAAGAACTGAAGATGATGGTTATTATTTAAATGAAACATATATCATGAAACTGATACTTAAAAGTCCAGAATAGTCACACAGTTGTCTAGGATTCATTCTGTGGTGTATTTTGCTATATCTTACTTTGATTTGTACAATTGCATTAGAAGCTTTGTGCCCAGTGTTTGAGGCAATGCTCGGGGCTAAGTTCTGGTGCTTTTCTGGTGATGGTGGTGCTGTCTATCACTGTTGGTGTATGCTGTTCATTTAGGAGTACGGAAATAATGGAATATTAATTTCCTTTCATGACTCAGAAAGCATCTCTGACCCTTGGACATGATGGTGACCTGCTCGGTTGTTGTCCTGCTTTGTAATTCAGAACGTAAAATGGATATGTCCTGCCGGGTGGTGATACAAAGCCATTAGCAGGTCATGCTTACTTTGGACTGTTCTGATTCTCCTACTATAGATCTACATTGTGGAAGCAGACCAGAGCATTTACAGGGCAGATATTCTCCACTCCTATTTTTCTTGGGAGCTAATAGGGGATTGGATTTTTAAAATTTTTTTAAAATGCCTTGGTTACCTGACAAAGGTGCCTGCCTGAAAATTTGTCTGGTTTCTCCAACTGTCGGGTGGCGTAAGTTAAAAAGAAATTCCTTCTTCCTACAAACCTTGCCTCAGATCCTCCCAGCACTGCAGCAGTGCTGCTGTTGCAGATTTTGCTTATTTTGAGTCAAAACAGGACAGAATACATGGTTTAAGGTTTGTCTTCAACCTTAAGAGAAGTAAAATGAGCTTTTACTGCAACTGTCTACCCTTGATTAATCTTTATTTAAGAAAAGCTTTATTTATAGGAAATACCTTGGAAATGTGTAATCCTTAAAACAAAGTACAGTATAGAAGAGCTGCTCTTGCTGTAAGCCAAAATGGTTTTGGAAAGCTTAAGAGAAAGCACTGCTTATATGTATAAGTATGATTAAGAGAAATCTTGAAATAGACTTGGAAACCATTTTTTCTTCTGCTATAAGGGCTGCAGAATGTGTTACCTGTAAAGGGCTTTGTTGTTGTTATATAATGATGCTTTTGCTGAGATGGAAAGATATTTTCAGTCACCAGCTCATTTAAGCCTAAGCTTCAATCTTCACACTGATGTGTGTGTCTGTAGCTGTGTGTGGAGTGTTCACCCTCATGGCAGTACTTGACTCCGTGGGCTGCTGAGGCTTGGTGTCTCCAGGCTGTTCTGTAGATTTTTAATTTAATCAAAGTATTTTTTTAAATTAGGCTTACTTTGTGATAAATAAACCCTTGTTTTCTTCCTTAGCTTTAGATTTGAGATTTTGGAAACAGTCCTTGATTAAAGTTGTCTCTGGCAGTTTGCACAAGCAAGAAGGGAAAATTTGTTGTGATTCATCATCACTAATGGGGGAAGATTAAGACCGGTTGCTTGTGATAGATTAAAATAATGGTTTTCAGCCTAGGATGATCAGCATTACTTTCTGATTTTAAGTGGATGATTATCAGGAGTAGAGAATACATTTTAAAAGGTGGTACATGTGTTGTCTTCAAGTAGTTCGTTGTCCACCAAGCTATGGATATCAGCCTTCTTCCTGCTGCAAGTTTTGCAAATGGGAGGATCTCTCAAGTTTGTTTCCTAATTTCACTATCCAATGAATTTCAGTAGTTCTGAGTGTTAGAAATTTGGGTAACTCTTTTGAAAGCTAGATTTCAAAGAATGCAGTTGTCTCCTAGTGGGCCCTCCTTGTTTTTTTTTAAGAAATTAGAAGAATTTAGCAAGCTATAAAAGCTATGAAATGTTTATGTATTCTGACACTCACACTCCTAAATTAAAATTGCTGTGTATGCTTGTACCAGAGTACATTTTGGTTGCTCTGCTGAGAAAAATCATGTGCTGCTCATGGCATTACACCTGCAAATGAGTTTACAGATTCATTTATTTACTTACTTTTAAAAGGGGCAGCTCTTTATTACAGAAGCCGTCCATTTCTGAAGGTTTTTTGGTGAGTGTTCTGTCAGGGTGTGGAGCCAATGTCTGTAGCAGGTTTTGATTTTGAACACCCTGTGACATGTTAGTTTGTACAGTCAGGATCTTGATGTGACTGCACTTTAGTTCACACCTTTTCCTTCAAATCTTCTCCACATAATTAGATATCAATCCCAAATCGGAAGCATAATATTTGTACTCTGTATCTAGAAGCTGCACGCAGCTGTTTCATTATTATGGAAACATTCCTGTGTGGAAGTGCCAGGAAGCTGGATTTAGTTTGCTGTCTGGCTGTCAATGACTATTCTTTGTTCAAGTAGTTATCTGGCTAATGTAGCTTCAAGATTTAGACTTGTTATGTATTTAAATGTCTGTTCTATCTTCATTGCAATAACTCCTCATGTTTTGCTCATGCTTTGAACTTCTATAAACACCTCAGCATCTTCTCCCAGTTAGTGAAGAGGCAAAGCAGTTTTTCTGGTTGGCTGCCAAAGAGAGAGTTGTATGCAAGAAATTTCAGTTTTAACCACTGTTGTGTGGAAGGTGGATTGTGGTCTTACTTAATGGATTATAACTGAATTTACTACTTTCTGGTAAATTTCCTGCACCATGAAAGGTATTTTTGTTTGATTTTTGAATTAAGATTCCTAGCATGCTTTAAACTGTTGTAACCAGGGTTTAGCTGTGGATTAATTGAGAGATTAAGGAGCAATAGACTCTTTATGAAGTTATAAAGAAAAGATTTGTTAGTCTAGCAGAATGAAAATAATAATGAAAAAAAAATCAAAACAAGAAAACTACCACTGACCAAAACCTACTCCACAAAATCCAGAGTTTGCCTTCCCTTTATGCTGATTGCTAGTCAATACTACTACTTTTTATGGCTAGTAGTTGTTATTGTTGTTATTAATGAGACCTTTGGTAGGAACTAAGCAGTTACAGCATCTGTGTGTAAGTATGGAGGTGCATATCTGCTTCTTGCCTCTGCACACACATGTGCACATACATGACATACCAATGTTTTCTGTAAGTGACTGGCTTTTTTAGTTAGAAATTACCATCTCAGTTATGTACATTCAGTTTTCTTTTTAGAAACTGTTGCTTGAAAAAAAACCCCTGTTCTGTGATCTCAATGCTGAATTCTGACCTCCAGTTCACACTTCTGTATAGGGAGAAGTCTGTAACACACAGAAGTTCTCAAGGCATTTAATGAATAAACACATTTGTTAATAAAGTGATACCAGTTTTCTGGAGCAAACAGAAGCTACTGATGGCCTTTCTGAAATAAAGTTTTTGATTGTGTTTGCTTGTTGCTCAGGCAACTTTTAGAGTCTAGCCTAGGAAAAATTAACTCCTGCAGCCTTTCATAGGACGCAGTGGTATCTGTACCTTAAAGATAATGATATAAATCTTTAAGTTTATTAAAAATCTGTCTCATTGATTTTTTTCCATTTATGATACAAAACCAAACAATTTAAAATGGATTCTTAGGAGTAAAAGAGAGAGACTTTCCCGTGGAGTTGCCTCTAATTAGTTGTCAGAAGCAGTATCTGAAATAAAGCTGGGCGTGAGAGACTATGGAAAAATCCTGCTTGTTCTGTAAGGACTAATGAGAAAGAAAACGTCACATCCAATGTTTGTTGTTCTGAAAAACCTATTTTATTTCATATGAAGCAGACTAAATGACAAATCTGTATCTCAAAAATTAAGTACATGGATTGAGGCTTCCTTGGTTTACAGATGATTTAATTCTTTGTGATACATTATGAACCTGAGGCTTTCCCCAGGGTGGGAGAAAATCAGTTTCTCTGAAACCAGTACTGGTAAAGTTTGTTGTCACTGATGGTGCCAGGGAACCAATTCTGACTGACCATGTTAATATATGACTGCTCATGGAGTCAATACTCAGTTAAAATCAGGTGCATTACTCATAGAAAGTTCAAAAGCTGTTCAGTGTACTGAACAGATACCTATCCTTGATTTCAAGTTTTTTAAGAGAATACTGCTTGCAATTAGTGTAATATAATACAACAAATACCAGCATTTTGCTGATGTTGTTAAAAATTATATTACGCTGTACAAAATGTAATTCTCTGTGCTGCAGTTCCTGCTAGAATGTTTTTAAGTCTTGGATGGTTTTTGAATGGTTTGTTTCAAAGGAAAGAATATCCACATGGTTGTACTTCCCATAAAGACATTAAGCTGTATTAAGATGAGAGGGAGGGAAGATTTAGCAGCCCTCATCCAAGTGATTTTTAAAATTGTAATGGTGGAAAGCAAACAACTTTTCTGTTTAAATTAGACCTCCCCAAATTGTACCCCATATGCAAACATAATGAAACAAACATGCTGCACTTACCAAATAATATTATGAGAAGGGCAATTGGCATCACAAACAGACCCACGAGCAAATCTGCCACCGCCAAGGACGTCAGAAAGTAGTTGGTAGCATATTGCAACTTTTTCTCCAGGGACACCGCCAGAATGACAAGTATGTTCCCCCCAATGGTGGGGATTATCACCAGGAGGATCAGCAATGCTGCCCAGTGCACTTTGCTTCCTTGTTCCTCACTTGGGTAGTCCTGCTTGGGTGCTCCTGTTGCTGAGAGAGGCGACAAAGATCCATTGGCAGCTCCAGACCCGTTCAAGGACTGTAAAGGATGGGACATTTTTGTGTGCAGCGGAATGTATTCAGGAGCTGTATTTTGCACAGGATTTGCGTACGGTGTAAGAGTTCTCTGTTCCTCTCTGGTCCAGGATGGTCCTGAAGAAAGGCCAGCATGGTCAGTATAGTGAACTGGTCATCTGCTATTTTGAGATACTGTTACCATGTCTGAGTTGTTATCCAGTTTTTTTATCCTGTGCCTTGCTGGGCGCAAAGTAGTTTTAAAAATGAAAGTCCTGTCTTGTGTCCATCTCTGGTCGGTAGGGTTCAGTGGTGTGGTCTCCCCTTTATAGCGACATTCAGATTTCAGAAGATTATAAGAAAAAAACCAGTAGCTGTCAAAAATAAGCGGTGCATTAGCATCCTTTTATTTTTTTTTTCTACAGCAGTAAAGAGTGAGAGATGAATCTGAATGCCAAACGATTCCCTTTAGGTGCAGTCTATGTAGATTTGCTCCTTCTGAGTACTAACTGATGCAGAGGCAGATGCTTGAGTTGTGTATGTGCAACTCCTCCTCTCCTGAGTGTCTAGTCTCCAGCAGTGTGTGCGTAGGCAGACAGCAGTTCCCATATTTACCCTTATTAAGAATCCTATTTCTCCACAGAGGGTAACCCCAAAAATATCTTCAGAAATTATGTATGAGGTTTCCGTTTTAATCTCAGCACTTCCTGATTTATCAGGTGAGGGTCAGGAAGCTGCAGACAATAAAACACTGGTGACAGCCTCAAGGGGACCATAGAGATTTATCGAACTGAGACATCTAAATTTACCCATTACTTGAAGGGGTAGGAGTGAGTAAAATGCTTGTTTTTGTAATCTGAGCAAGGCTTTTATTAAGCACAGCCTGTTCTCTCTCTCTCTCTGTCTTTCTTTCTCTGTCAACTCTGCTAAAGACTTAAGGCTTGCATTTTCCCCTTCAAGCAGAGACTCAAACAGCTGTCCCGGCATTAAGCTGAATAAATGCTCAGTTACTGAGAAGATTTGATGTGTTGCAGTTTTAAGGTGAAGAAAGCCTTACCTCTTTCTCTTGCATTTTAGTAGATTTCACTTGGCATCCAGGAAAATCCTTTGTAATTTTCTGTTTTGTCACTTGGTGAATGTTGAGATTTTTCACTACTTTCTGGAAAACAAGTTGTTAATTTGCTTTTGGCTTTTATAATATTTCTGAAGCTTGTCTCTTTGCGTGTTGTTTAGCACATTTCTTCTATCAACAAGATTAAGAATTTCTGTTTTGGGAAAACTGTATTTCTTCTCACCCCGGTATTTTCTCCAACTCTGAAATGAAGAAGAATAATTCTTACCACATATAAGAAAGGATATAAATAAGGTTGTATTCTCTTTTGCTGTGCTTTCTCTTCCATCCTTTGTTGATTCTACTTAGGTGATCAGAGTCTGTGTGCAGTTCTCTCTTTGTTCATAAGCAAAGCTCGCAGTTTGCTGCTGCCCTTGTTCGTTGATCGACTCATTCCAGCATATGCAGCTCCAGTGTTTGAAAAGCAGGGAAGTGAGTGGGTGGGGGGATTGGCTGGAAAAGATACAGAGAGAGTTAATTGATTCACTGCTCCAGCACTATAGTGTGTGCTCCCTATAGCTGTATCAGGATGTGCAGGTCCTGGAAATGACCCTTCGCGCTACAACATTGTGTCTCTGTGCACAGAAGCGTGTCTGTCTGTCTGTCTGTCTGCTGCTCGCTCGCTGCGCTCTCTTGCTCACTTGCTTTCTGGACGGAAGCACAGTTAACCCTAAAAAGTTCTGCAGCTCTGTAAACACTCCAGGTTTTTTCTTGCCTGACTTTATGAAAGTGTTGTCTAGCACACTTATTTTAAGTGTGTGCACTGTTACTTTAAAACTTTCCTTCTGCAGCTGCTTTTTATTATCCTGAATGTTCTCTTTTGTTACCTTCCAACTTTCAGTCAGATGTGTGTATAGCCTCAGTGTCATCTTATAGTTCTGCATTAAAATGGAAATAGAGTTCACATCCAAGGACATTAGCTGAAAAATTGTGTAATAAGTCCTTGAGTAAAGGCCAGAAGAAACCATGAGATCATGGTCTGACCCTCTGTATGACACCAGCCATTACATTCCATGAATTGCTGCTGCTCACCAGCCTTGAGCTGGAAATCATGTCCTCACTGAACAGTGCATCAATTTATATTTCTTTAAAAAAGAAAAAAAATCATCTCTCTAGAATGCAGGTGATGTGGGGCCAAAGAGAGAAGGCTGCTGTCAGAAATTAACAGAAATACTCGAAGTGGATTCAGATCATACAATAGAATTTTCAGTAGTTTTCACTTGTTTCTTATTTTTCCTTCAATAAGATTCCATGCTGCGTTCATTTACAATCAAGTGTTGATATCTTTATTCATCAGGAAAGTATATATTACAAAAATAAAGATTAATCCAGCTATGGTAATACTGTTTCCTTATCTGGCCACCTCCTTACTGTCACCCCTGATAGTACTGAGAGAGTAGAACACATGAAAACATATAAAAAGTGGAAATTGAGACAGAACAATACCTTGTTTGGCTAATGAGCATTTGGATTCAGTTTTTCTTAAGCTCCACTATGTCTAATCAACTGCTGGTTTATATTTTATAAATCTTGAACAATGTCCTGGCATTAATCTAGCTGCACTTGAAGTTTTTTCTGCAGATTGTTCTCATGAAAGCTAATGAATACATTTATATCTAATTGAAAAGGAAATTATGTTTAAAATATAGATAAAACCTGTTATCTTAGGAACTTGCAGAAGATGATACAAGTTTTGTGGTATGTTGGCTTGCGAGTATTTTTACCTCTTTGGTGCATTGTTTAATTTCAGAGAGATGAAAAAATATCTGCCCTTTGTGTTGTTTTCCGAACTTTACCAAGTTTGAATCATTTGAGAAACATATCCTCCTCTGTATCCATTACAGGTGTGCAGCAGGTTCTTCACTGTATCTTGTGGCCGGGCTTTTTATGCAGGCCACTGTCCTGCCCCCACATCCAGCTCTTCTCCTATGTTAATGATGGTAAACCTTAAACCTTGCTAGGCTCCACTCCTGGTCCACTGTAAACAGAATATTTGAACCATACATAGATATTATTTGTATTTCCCATCCCTTGCTGTTACTTTTGTTCTCAAATTGCCAGTGTTATTCTATAGAGCCATGTCTCCATCAGATCTGAGCTGTCTCTGGTGAGTGCTACTCAGCCAGTACGTATCCCTCAAGTTCACTTGCTGTGCTGTACATGAGATAGTTGCAGGAAATTCCTGGTCTGGGAATAGCCGGGATCATTTTTGTCCAGAGACTGAGACGGGATGTTTAGTCTGCATGGAATACATCCGTTTGTTGCATTTTTCTCTGCAGATTTTCTGGTTTTTATATATTCCCCTTTCTGCTACACAGCCCCTCCTCCAGAAATGACTGCAAATTGTGCAGTTAATATCTGCATTTCTCCTTTGTTAACTCATACATGGATGAAATGAAACTTCTGTTAAGCTTCTTTTTTTTAAATTGCCACTACACTACTAAAACAACTTGTGGAAATAGTTCTGTATAAAATGATTAATTCATGACCAGTAGTTTTAAAAAGTTGTAAATATTTAGAAAATTTTGAAATATGACTGGGGACACTTAATGAGGAATTTAGAAGATGTATTTGACATTGTTCTTCAATTCTCTGAGTTTCATTTTCCAATGAGTTGTATGGTCCTTAAATATTTAGACTAAAAAATAAGTGCATGTTAGTGATGCTTCAGATGCTTCCATTTTTAGTCTCAATCATAAGACCAGTGTTGGTGGGTTTTTTTTCAATATTCTGTATATTTATGTACTGATGCTACCATATATTTATATGGGGTTTCATGTTTAAAAATTGCTGAAATATGAAGAAAGATGTCAGTAATGCATTAACCTTGAAGATGTGCAACTTACAGGATTGCAGATAAACTGCTCAAAGGATGTGGTTTTAGCTGGTCTGTGATCTAAGACGCTTGAAGTGGAATGTGGTCCAAAATATGGCGGTCTGAGTTTTTAGTTTATCTTGTTGCACGCCTCTTGGGGAAAAAAGGTTACAGTGGATTGTTAAGATGTACCTAACTGTGATCCTCGACTTTCAATAGCCCAGTAAGGCTCTTGTAGGCAAAGCCTGCTAAGAACTGCAATATCTGCAGATGTTGCAATTGTAATGACTTTCAGAAAAAAACCAGTTTAGGTCAGCACCATGGATAGAAAGGGAATCTGACCACCTTCTGCACCCAGCTGACCTGGGTGGTTTTTTTCATATTAGTCTTGTGTTAACAATCAACATCCTGGTTTTCATTCTGGTAATTTTTGCACTGGAGACTTAAGAAAAATTTTCTTTCATCTCTCTTTGGAAGTAGTGAAGAATTCAAAATTATCTTTGGCTTCTCAGAAATTCTAGGCGACTTACAAGCTAAGTATCAGCTTTTTATGGAGAGAATATGACATTTATATGTATTTTAAATAAAATAAATTTATATGTATTTTAAATAAAATAAATAATTACATATATTTAATTATATCCAAGAAATGAACAGCCCCAGGAAGGAGTTCAGAGTTGAGGCTAAGGCAGTTGGGCAGGAGTCAGGCAGTTTCTCTGTGTTTTCCCTGGTTCTAGTTTCTGGGAAGATTGGAAATCCATAGCGCTGGGTGTTTGTTTCTTGTGGAGGTTTCAAGAGCAACCAGTTGGTGAGTAAAACTAATAAAATGCCAACTATTATGTTTTGCTGAGAATCTCTTATTGCTGTCTTGGTGCATCTTTATTTTTCTTTATGATTTTGTTTGACGTCTGGAACAAACTGGATCTTGGAGGAAGTCCTTCATCTGCAGCCCATTTATCATAACAGTAAAACTTATCCTGATGTAGGTTAGAAACAAAGCTGTAGCTGACTACACTGTTGAACTTCCATGGAAGAAACTTTTAGAGATTTTTGGCTTCTTTATTCATTTAGTTTCCTGTTAACAGAACAAAGTTGAAGCTAGTTGTGATGTTGGGCTTTTTTTGTGTACAGGTCTGGGTTCACTGACGTCTGTGGTTTCTTGGCTTATGTAGGAGCAGCTGAGCAATTTTCAGATGAAAATGAAGGAAATAATTGGGCCATTTTTTTGTCATCATTTTGCTGTTGTAGTAAAGTGTAATTGCAAAAGCAAGCTGCTTGAGTAAAACCAGTGTTAGGAAAAAAGGAAGGAACCAGTGCATTAAAGATAATTTGGTTTTCAAAAATAGACATTGCCTATCTTTCTAAGATACACAGCCCAGTTTAGAGATACGCCTTAGGCTTTAATGTAGGAATTTTAAGATGAAATTACTGGACTGTGTTATGGGAAGGTCATGCTTAGAGGACTATGGTACATTGCTTCTGTCCTCAAAAGATATTAAATCTACTCCAGGCTTAGAATTTTTACGGTGACTTTAAAGAGGGGAGGAAAAATTTGTGTCTAGAGATAAAACTTCTGCCCACTGAATCTCCAAATGTTATTCTGGTATTTCATGTGATGTTATTTTCTGTGTTTAACTTGCAGTAATGACAGATATCTGTATTAGGGCTGAGTAGGAGTAGCTGGTTGCTGAGTGGGAGTTGTGACAAACCATTTCTCTTTTTTAGTACTGTTTTTAATCACTCAAGAGTGATTTCTCACACTCTTCATTATTTCTCTCCATCTCCCACCAGAGGTTTCTACTCTGTAACCACATTGATTCAGCCATCAAAAGTCAACAGAGTGGTGGAGGTCTCCCAGAGGGAGCCAGAGGGGTGGACTTAGTTTGGGAACCTGTGTGGGGCTTGGTACCAGTGAAGTGGAAACTTCCTCCATCAGCAGGAGGACTGTCCCTCTGGGTTGTGCTGAATGTCAGGTCAGCAGCTTGAGGGGCTGTGCTCTCAGTGAAGGGCCAGGGGAAGGAGAACATGGTCATGTTTCAAACATATTCCCCAGCTGGATTACCAGATGGAAGTAATGCCATGGGAGCATGGTTACAGCCTGTGACTGCTTATGAGGGCTTTTTAACTTTTCTCTTGATCACTTGACAGAATTGGTTTGGGTTTTATAAATTTTATGGAGTGTGGGTTTGGGTTTATACAGGCTGACCTTTGGCAGCATGGTGTAGGACTTTGTAAAACATCTCAGCAGTAAAGGAGTGAGCAAATGTTACTGCTTAAGCATTGATGCCGATAGTGCTCTTGTGCACCTAAGTCTCATTCCACTGATACACACTTTAGCAAGACTCTTTCCCACTTGTTGACCTGCCTTCTAGATCTCTGTTATGTGAGAAGACGCTTTCTGAAGATTAAGGGTTTGAGAAAACTGCATTACTGAGGAAAGTAGTGGGACCCATTAAGTTGCTTCAGCTCCCAAAGCGGATTTACAGAAGGCCTCCTGTCAAAATGTTTGACCATTTTATGGATAGATTTGAGATAAAAGTATTTCAAATAATGGCCACAAATAATTTAAAGCTGGCCAAGAATTCAAAAATCAATTAGTGTACATTAATCCTGATTTTATAATAAAAACTGTGTTAGAACTTCTGAGCCTGCAGACACAAATACAGGTCCAAGTTAATGATTCTATAAAATCCAGCTTTCTGAACAGGAATTTAATGATTAATGCTTTGGAGTGCATAAACACATCTTTGCCAGAAAGTGTTTTTCTCTTCTTTGGCTCACAATCTGCCTGTTTAACATTATCTGAAGTAAAGCAAACACAAAGGTTTTAAGGGTCTTCCTGCAAGAGCCAAAGTCTTCTGTGCGGCTGAATGCTCAGGTTCATTTATTATAGGATTTTTATATATATATATTTATATCAACACCTGTGAGTTCTGTCCTACTTCAGAAATACTCAGTATTTACAAAGCTGTTTGCATTAGCAACATGTGCTTCTGCTTGTGGGAAATTAAGGCTCTTTTTCATCTTCCAGCTCTGGGCTGGAAGTTTTGTTGCTGTGATGACCAGCAGGACACTGGTTCCCAGCTGGCGAGGCATAGAGCATATACACCCATCTCAGATCTCTTAAAAGGCAGCAACAGTCACAGCATGGCACTGTAAGGAGGCAGCAGTAGACATTGCTCATAAACTGATTGGAAGTGTGTGTTGTGTCAGCATTTCCTCTCGTGCTGTGATTTACAGCAGTAGATGGGGGTGAGGAGGAGTTGGCAGAAGCCGTGATTGCAAAAGGGAGTTTGGGACCTACCAGCCTTGAAGGCTGATTGAGCACTAGAGGTGGGTTTTGTGTCTGCTGATGGGAAATTTAGTACTCACTGTCTCATGGAGGGTAAACCTCTGCTAGTGGAAAGCCTGTCAAAAAAGCATGATTTCTAGATACAAAGACCTCAGCCTCAGTAGATTTATCATTACGCTGGGTGATCTTTTAAAGGCAGAAAATAAGCACTAAAATGGAAGACTTCAGTAGTGGGAACTGTGTGTGATTATCTGCAGTGATAGGAAAGTTTATTAATTTGTGCACAACCTGTTCTCTTAGCCCATTTGTTCCTCCTCTCTGGTTAAGTTCTGAGAAATGCAAAAACATACAGTGTGTAAGAACAATTTGAAATTTTCAGGTATGAACAGAGTGAAGTCTCCACATTTTGAAGCACAATACTGTATTTTGAAGAACATTAATAATAAACAACTTTTCTTTTTTTTTTTTGCCTTTCTCTAGGACTCCTGAGCAATGTCCGAGCGTGGTTTCTTTGCTATCAGAGAGCTACAATCCCCATGTGCGTTATGGGGCTGCCATGGCTTTGGGGATCTGCTGTGCAGGCACTGGAAACAAGGTGAGGGCCAGAAGCATCTGTGGCCAAGACTGTTCCTGCTCCCTCCTGCCACAGACACCTTTGTGTGCAAACATCACACATGCAGGTGGATTTCTCACACATGTACACTGCTGGCCAGGTGGAGTACAGCACTACTTTAAATTCTTTAACTGTTCTGGGCGTAGAGTTTCTTTTCCTGCTTGTACAGAACAGATAAAATAGAAGAATGTTTTTATACATTATTGCCACATTCTTGGAATTTTGTCTTCAAAACTTTTCTTAGAGTTTTCTTACTGTCAAGTTGCCACTGAACTTTAAATGTATGTTCACTACTCCAAAATCAATACTTCTTTGCCCTTGGAGTGCCAGTGACAGGAAAACAGCAGGTGTTCTGCTTGACTTCTAGCTCTTTTCATCTTTCCTGTGCTACATGATTCATGGAAGATCCATGTAGTAAAGCCAAATGCAATGAAATTTAATTAAATTTATTGGAGTTTCAGGAGTGTAATTAACAACCAGTAAATTTTATTCTCACTTTATAAGTATGAGGGAAGGTTATTTCTCACGGATGGTAACAGACCTTTTATAGTAGAAGGATTCCCACTTCTGCAGTGGGAAGTGAGCACTCACTGGAATAAGCAGCAGGTAAACTTGGGAATAAGCTCCCTCTGCTTCTCCCACATGTGTATAATAATCTGTAATGGTACAGAACTGCCGTTTCAGAACAGGTGCACAGACAAAGTAATATGTCATGCTTCTGAGTCTTTGATAAATCTCTTGCTTATCTGTCTCATCTCTTCCTGTATTAAACACTTTGTCTGTGGCTCTTGCGTGAGCATTCCCGAGTGTCGCTTGTGCTGCCAAAAGCACAGAATGCTGACGAGCACTGCCTGCCATCTTTAGTAGCTAAAGCATGCAGATCTGAAAGCAAATCTGAGAGTCCTATTTTTATCCAGGTCGCTTTATTCTCAAGTGGAAGGTGGAATCAAGGAGTTAGTTATTTTTAATCTGCTGCATCTGACAAGTTAATTTAAGTGGAAATGCTTTTAGTCGCAAAAATGAGTCTTGTTTTATTTCCAGATACATTGTGTGATGACCTAAACCATCTGATTGCACAGAGACATGTCTTCCAGAGCTTCTATTAGTAGGTTTTGAAGGCCCAAATATATTCAATTTTGGACATCAAAAAGTTCAGCTTTTTGTCATAGTAGGTGTTTCATCCATGGTACTGAAGGCTTTCCAAAGAGTGAATGAGTCACCTTCGGGTGAAGAAGCACAGCCTCCAACATAGCTCAGATGGCAAAAACAGTCTTAGCGAAGGCATGATGTTATTTTAGAAGTGGTTCTTTGAAATAATGTTCTGTGTAAAATCAACTTGTTTTTAAAAGCCTCACCCTGATGGAAATAACACCAAGAGGGGTCTGAACTGGCAGTCTCTTGCACTCAGCTGCATTTGCTCATGTCCTCAGTTTAAGTATGGACATGAGAGCACTCTGAACAAAAGATTACCTAAACTATGCTAAATGCTACAAGTTCTAATAATAAAATATAAGGCCAGGAATTTGGAATCTAATGTGATGAACACATCTGCTGGTTATACCTGTTGTTTAGCTGTTGCCCTGTTTCTGCAGGTAGATCTTGTTCCATCCATCCATCACTTGTTTTTAGTGTTTATTTTCTTTTCCTTCTTGATTTTTAGATTAAAATCTACAAAATTACAGATTTCTGCTTCATTTGCCAAGACCAGGCAAAACATTTTTAAAAGTGTATCTGATAGCACCAATCTGATAACATTCCATTGGAGAATGGAAACCTGGCATACTAAAAATAGTAAGTATTAACTGTGACTTTGTATTTCTTCATTTCTCTTAGGAAGCAATCAATTTACTTGAGCCAATGACAAATGATCCCGTGAACTACGTGCGTCAAGGAGCTCTCATTGCATCTGCCCTTATCATGATCCAGCAGACTGAGATCACCTGCCCAAAGGTAGTGTGTCACACCTCACATACCAGCCTGTTAGGTGGGAAAATTGTCTTGGATGCCAAATCTTAAGTGCTTGGCACTGCATGTAAGCACTGGCAAGAGACTGTGCATGTCTTGTAAAGAGCCAGAGCTGAATATGCAGTGGGAAGCTCCTGCTTGGATCAGAGCATGTGCTCTGAATGATGGAAACATGCCTGATGGACAGCAGCCTTCTAACCCTGGGCACTACAAGAATAAATGCTCTTCCTTAAAAGCTCTCAAAGCATCTTGTAATGATAGGAAAGTGACTGTGAAGACGTTGGTTTTGATGATAGTAAGCTTAGTTTCGGATATGGTCACCATGCAGAGAGGTCCTGTTAGAGCAATGTTTCCTTTGTAGTTAGCCGTACATTTTTCAGATGGAACAACTTGAGAACTGTCAGGACTGGCTTAGTGAGTTTATAGCAAATACTCCATTTTTAATGGAGTTCTCTGCTCATAAGGCGAAAAGAATTGCATATGCTGTGTTTAGCTTTTAAAAGGAGGTTCCCTGGGAATGTGTGACAGGTGATGATATGCAAACATTTGTACAAACTAAAAGTCCACATCAGGAGAAGCTCTGAGGTTCCACATTTCACCTGCTCTGGTGAGTGCTGAGGCAGAGCAGTAGCTGGTAGTTTGCTACTCATCTGCTGTATGTGGGTTGCTTTTATTGATGTCATTTTAGAAATTGAACTGTGATAAAAACAGCCACTTTTTACTGCATTTAGATGAGAAGAAGGAAAAAACCCTCAGTGTCCAGTGGAAAATTTTACTTGGGAAAGTCAGAGAAGGAAATCTACAAATACAGGTGTTTTGGTATTTCCAAGTCACGGAACATGAAAATTTGCTGGCAGACAGTTTGTTCCTTCGAATTATTAAAAAAAAGAAAGAAAGGAAAATGTTAGTTTTCACTGAGCAGAATCTGGGAATGTTGTTTATATTATCAGAATTGTACTTCAAGTGAATAAGCCAAGAATAGTAGTTCACTTGAATAAGCCAGTGGAGAACACTAGACTTCTGTTGGATCCCCTTGTCTTCCAAAATACAGAGTTTCTGTAATGTGAAGTTGAACCATCTCTCTGTGGAAAGAAATTAATTGTTGTTTTTATTGTTTGTTCCTTGGTCAGGTGATTGGAATGCCAGGCCTCAATATAGGAGATCAGGTTTAATCATTTTGTGTTGTTCTACTGCTGGACAAATTGTATAGCTCTCCAGTGCCTCAGTTTCCCACCTGAAATAATTAAGGATGGTACTTTCATGTATGAAAGAATGTTATGAGAATTCATTCACTTTAGTTTGCAAAGCACCCTAATCCTCTTGGGATGGGCATTGCAGTCTGCTCTGAATCAGTCAGACGTCCTAAAATGTGGATCACTTGCTGAGTCTGCCTGTTGGAGTTTCTGGCTTTTCAAGATGAGAGGTGAAAGACTCTGTTTGTCCTAAAGAAAAATGTGGGTAGGAAAATAGCTAGTGAAAATGCAGATTATTTGAGGTGTGTAGTAAGGCTGATCTCTTTCCCCAAAGAGGCCTGGAAACCTTGACTTCCAAGTTATTTGTGATACCTCTGCTTGATAAAAGGGTGGTTAAAATAGTTGGCCAGCAAATACAGGATAAGGTGTATAGTGTGGGGGTCAGTGGCTTGTTTAAAAACGGGGCCAGAAACTGAAACAGTTTGATGTCAAATTCTTACCTGATACAGATACAGAAGGCAATTCATTGTCTAGTCATAGAAGCACTACAGATATTAAAAAACAAACAGAAACAACCCCCAAAATTCCAGATTACAAAATAAGAAATAATACCTGAAATATTCTGCCAATTCAGAAACTAAACACAGAATATACAAATTTTGCTTGTTATAATTACCCCAGAAGTTAGTTATAACCATTACAGTTTCTTGCTCAAAAGTAAAAGGAGTATTTTGAGGGATATGCCACCAATTAAGTTATTTATTATCCATGGGAAACTTTTTTTGGAGCTCTCTGCCAGTCTGAAAAAAAAATGACTTAACTCTGATGTGAAAGGGTGGAGTTCAGAAAAGGAGCCATTTTTGGATTGCAGGGACATATTTTGATCTGATTAGATTCCTGAGTGACATGCTGGACACTGTGTGCCAAAGGGTCTAATTTGGTGGATGTGGGTATTTGCGTTGCTGAATAAGCAGCTAGGAAGGGGAGTGTGATCATTTTTTTTATCATTGCTGCTCAGTTTTGTCTGTTCTGGGAATTTTTTTTTTTTTAGTAAACTTCTTATTTGTGAGCTTTGGGTTAGCTTTCTATTCTCTGCTGATCATTTGGGGTGAAGACAGTAGCAAAAAATCTTCCTTAAATAGTTTAGGATTTTTTCAGGAATTAAATGCCATCAGAGTTTTGAGAGCTGAGCATTGCAATGCTGAAATGCCAGGAATAAACAGAGATTTAAGAATCAAAGTATTTTGCTTTTTAAAAAGCCATTTTTATTGTGAGAAAAGGGTAGATGTATGCCTTTGAAATAACTTCACTGTGATCTTCCCTTTGTGTTCATGTTCTTCTTTGTTGTGCTCAATCTTTGTTTAAGTGAATAATTCAAAGAGTTTAAATAAAGAATTGTGAAATAAAGAATTGTAATTACATGAACGCTCCTTGAACTTGCAAGTTGCTTAAAGTCCATAAAGGGATAGCAGGTGTTGAGTAGAGGTGGTTTGGTCTCTTTGGAGTTGAAACAGTTCCTCCATGTGCAGCCAACAAGATTTTTCCTGACCTCTGTTGGTACATTTAAGAACTGTATTAGTGCTGGATATAAAATATTAACAAGTTTATTTTGTAAAACGGAATCCTAAATTACAGATGTGATGAAGTCATCATAACAAAAATCAATGACAACTTCATTAAGTGTTTGTGACCTTCTGGGCAATTAAGTCAGCAGTTTTGGAGACAAACTACATGTTGAACCACTTGAAAAAGTAAATTCAGTTCCTGGTTTTGTGTTAGGATAGTCATCTTGGCAAAATGAGAAAATAATAAACAAGGTCAAGCCTTTTCTTCCATCTTCCTTCAGTCATATTGGCCTATTGTCTTTAAGATGTGAAGAAACCAGGACCAGATTACTGTTGGGATTTTTGCCTCTTATTTAGATGAAGTGCTAGGTCTTGCTAGGGTGCAAGAATGATTTTTGCAATATTCTAGTAGCACGTTTACTTCATGAAAGCCTGATACTGTGAGATGCTCTGCACACGCCTTCAAGAGGGCAAGTGTATGCAGAATAACTTCATCTTTTGAAGAAGATAGATAGAGCACACAAACAGTTTAAACCCTGTTTTATTAGATTTTATTAATGCTCTTGTTTTTAAGAGCTTGCATTTGTCAGAAGCATCGTGCACATCACCTACCAATATTTCCTGTAATTAACTGTTTATAAAATCTTGTTCTTGACAATCTCCTAGGCTTTATGTGCATGAATGTTGACTGGTGGAGGGAGAAGTGGTAAACAGCATGATAAATAACAGCCCTTTGTGGTAGGAAATGGTGCTGTGTCGTTCTTACATCTCAAAGTCTCTGTTGTTTCCTCACTGTTTCCAAGGTTCTGTTTGGCTTCTTTTGAACTCAGTGCCATGTCATTTTGGCCAGCACTAATTATCAAAATGGGATGTGTGTTTTGTTAGAAAGATGAAATGAGTCATTGTCTATGTTTTAGTGTTCCTTCTGGAAGTTGCTCAAATAAATTTCTTGGTAGCATTTCCGAATGCTGTAGAATTTCTGAAGTGCTTGAAGATTTCAAGGGAGAAACAAAGCTTGTGGGTTTCATAGCATATGAAATAAACTTACATGGTAGTTTGGATTGTGCTTGTTGCTGTGGTTTGAAGGAAAAATAATAGCAGATAAAAGGGCTTTACTAGACAAACTCTGGCAGGTTTTGCTTCAACAGTTTAGGAAATGGCTGGCTGTTGACATCTTGCTCCATTTTGTAGGAGATGAGTGCCCCAGCACTTTCTCCAAAGAGATGGAGCACTGGCTCTATATGAGATTAATACCTTCCTGAACCACTGCAGCCAGAACTTCCAAAGCAGGCTTTCCCCAGCAGCAAGGAATGTTTTCAGCTGGGATCTGATCCAGTCGAAATTCCCATTCCTGTGAAGCATTTGCTTTGTAGGAGCAGCCTGAACAAGCATATGGGCCTATTGTGCATTTGAGTGTTGGTCCCTAAGGCTAAGCGGGGTAGTCTCCCATCCTTTCATGGAACAATTTTGCTTCCACTGACTTTAAATTCTGGAAGGGGCACACTTACTCATTGCATTTTCCAGGGCTGGCAGTGATCCATGGCTCACAATGCACAGGTATGCAGAATTTATCTGAACACAGAATGCTCTTGATGTGGCACTACATATTTTGTATTTTTATAATAGATGGTATAAGGACTGTTTCTTAGTGCAGCTGTTCAGTGCTTGTTCATTGAACGCCTGCTCTCAGCCACTCTGCTGTAACCTGTCCCTGTTGCCTGGAGAGGTGGCAGTTGATCTGCTCATGGTTAGCAGCCAGGTTTCTGTCCTTGGTCCCTTGCAGTTGTCAGTGTTTCAGACATTTCACTGCCCTGCACAGGATCCTGGTGCCAAAGCTGGCAGGTTCCTGGTGGGCTTGTTGCTTGAGTGTTTTGTTCATGTGTTCTGGACTAATGTACATGTGAGTAGGAGCTGAGGAAGGTGTATTAGGGAAAGGGTGCTCACAGGGATGGTGCACCATGACCAGGGAGGTGGATGATTTCCCTTTCTCACCTTCCCGAGTGAGGTGTTCATGCCCTCTGTTCCAAGGTGCTGCTCAGTCAGACTTCAGATGCCAGTGTGAACATCAGCAGTTCTGCTGAATGTCTTCTCACTCCACCCAGAGTTTAGTTCTCTGAAGACTTGATTACAGTGTAAATTCTGGATTACAGTCAACCAAATGAGCTTTGTAACATCGGTCTGTTTTTATAAATATTCCAAACCCAGAAGCTTTGGGAATGTCGAGGGAATGATGTGCTCTAAATAGAGGCACTGGAATTCTGCTGCTCAACTCAACAGAGAAATAGTTTCACACGTTGCTTCTGTTTCCCAGTGTGTCTGTTCCAAGTAATAACCTGAAGGCTTTGGTTCACCTGGTCTGCATGTGGCTGCCTTTGAGGCCCTGTTCCAGGCTGCAAATGCAAACTTAAGGTGTTCTTCCAGTGTACAAGAGGTCAGATGTAAGAAGCAAACCATTTACATTGAACGTGTAAACCTCAGTGCAAGCTTTTATAAATAAAAATCGTGAGAGCTTGAAACAGCATAAATGGAGTGAAGCAAGAGCAGAGTTTGGTCTGTATATCCAGAATAAATCCTGCATTGTGTATGCAGTATCTCCCTGCCACACATCTGTCTGTGTGGCTGCCCTGATAATTTATGTTGCTCCTTTTTCTTAGTTTTAATAATTGCAAGGAAATTTAAGTCACCTCCTTTGGGGGTCTAAAAAGTAAGAACATTTTAATGCAAAAAGGAATTGGTAAGTAGAAAACTAGTATTAGCACACAAATTGTTGGACTTAGGCTGAAAAATGGGGATAGCTGCTGTTTTCCCCTGCCAGTTGTAATAAATGCATTCTGCTCTGCCAGAGAAGTCTTATTTTGTTCTACTTCGCTGCTGTTTAAAAGTGCCTGGTTGCTCTGGTGCTTCATTGTAGTGAGACTGTCCGTTGGTGTGAAACAAAGTTATTTTAATGCAGTCCTATTTAGCAGGACATGACTTGCTTGTATGAATATTAATGTCTTCTGCTGTCACAGAGGGGCTTAATCATGTTAGATGCCATCAGTGCTGAATGAGTTGAGGTGACAAGTAGTACCACTGGCTTACTGGCTGAAGGAGTGAAGGCAGGAAAGATGTCCCCTAGAGAGTGTCTGTTCATTTAGGACACCTGTGTTTGAAGTGGTGTGATGAGTTATCCTGCACTGAGAACTCTTTTGCAGAAAACTTGTGGTCTGACTCTGAAGTGTCACTGGGTGTGCAGGGCTGCCAAGCAGTGCTGCAGCTCTTGGGTATAATGCTCATGGGTTGGAGAGAAAGCCTCTGTCTTTTGTTTCCACCCCAGATATTGGACATAATCTCTCAGAGGTCTGATCTCAACTTCTTACTGCCTCTGGTCAAAAATTCACATGTGAAAGGCATTGCTAGCATTGCCTTGGCTGCAGGATTACCTCATGGCTCTGATGTGCTTTTACGGGGGAATCTGATCTCATGCCTTGCTGAGAAACCTCGGCAATGTGATTTATCCCCTCAGACAGCTCTTCGTTCTGTTTCAATATTTATTTTTCACCTTGATGAATCCCAGTTTAACAAAATGTTATTCTCAGCACTGTTCTCACGTCACTGACTCAGTTGTATGAATGGATGTTTTTTCACAGATGTAAAAGCTTTCTGCAAAGCACTTAGAGATTCCCCAAGACAGGCCACATGTGATAGGAGTGATGCCTGAAGGCTGCTCCTGGTGCTCTGTGCTGGCCACTCTTGGCACAGCTCTGGAGTGTCCTGCATGGATGGGGACCAGCAGTTTGCTGGGTGCTGTCCTGCATGTCTTGGTCAGTGTCTAAGCCTCTGTCCTGGGTACAGTTAGGCTCTGGGAACATCAGAGGCTGTGCCAAAGCCCCTTCCTAGTGGTAGTGTTGAAGCTCGGCCTTGTAGGACCTTTCTTCAGACACTTGTCACTGAACAAAGGTCACTGGTGTCCCTGGAGAGCACAAGCTCTTTGGATATGAGAAGTGTCTGGGGATTGTCTGGTATTAAGGTTTTATACTTGGCAACTTCAACTGCGTTTGCAATTCCAGGAATTGTTCACTGTCTCTGGTGGCAGTGTCTGGCCCTACTGCCCTGAGCTAGAAGTTTGTTCTCTCTGTGGCTGCAGATGTAGGTGGAGGACTTGGAATACCAGGAACAAAGTGGACTGGTAGTGGGTAGAAGCTTGTTAAAGACATCTTGGAAGAACGCTATTCAGCAATACCTCCTTTGCTTTTGAGAATGTCAAATGAAGGCTTAGTATGTAAAGAGAAAAAAGAAAAGAAAATGTCACATGGGTATCTGGATTAAAATTAATTTTAAAAAGAGGTAAGAAATACTCTTCCACACATACTGTGGGTGTGATGCAGCTTCCCAGGTTTTGACTGGATTGCAGACTGGAATTTTCTGGTCTGCTTTTTCAGCTATAAAATGATACTTGTGCTATATTGTTGCTCCAATGCATATATTAAAAGACATAAGTTATTAATTTATGGTAAAGCCCTAGATATTGCTGGATGTGGTACTGTTCTGTCTCTTCAATACTTGGTAAACCAATGAAAGATGAAAGATTCCCGTTCAAGGGAATGATGATATCATAAGCAAAGACTTAGCAGTTTCCTTTACTGTGTACTTAAGATATTGTGGTGAACATACCATGGCATAAACTGTTACTTTATTAAATATTTTCTTTAATGATTCTCAGTTAAAAGGTAGGAGTGCAGTAGCAAAATGTGCTGATGATGCATCATAGGGGCATTGTCGATACAGCAGAAATATTGTACAGGAGTAATGGAGTAAGTTGGAGGTTTTCAGCAATAGGAAATGGAGGAAATTTATTAAAGTGCAGTGTCACTCACCTAAGAACATAGAGTAGTTCTTGCTACAAACTCATCAGTTGGTCTTTTATTCCAGTGACACTCCAGAGCTTCTCAGGGTAGTCCTATAAGGTTTGCAAAACGTGGTTTGGAAATGCACGTCCATCCTGACTATTTTAAAATCAGTATATGGGAAAATCTCTGTAATTAATTATTAATGGGGTGTCTTGTAACACCAGTGACTAAAGCAGTTGAAAATGCAAATGTCATCGTAGGATGCAGAAATCAAGGATGTTTCCATTAAAGATGGAATATTTGACTCATGCAATCAGTTTTATAATCTCTCTCTCTTTTTTTTTCCTTTTTATTATTTTTTTCCAGGTCAGCCAGTTCAGGCAGCTCTATTCCAAAGTGATCAATGATAAGCATGATGATGTTATGGCAAAGTTTGGAGCAATCCTGGCACAAGGCATTTTGGATGCAGGTAATTCCCCAAACATTTAAAGCTGCCAAAATTTCTTAAACTTGTTTGGTTACAATCACTGTAACAGCAAATTTCATTTGGAGATGAGGTGCTGGTTTTATGCCTTTCAGGTCATAGTAGCAAGAAATCTCAGATTTCAAGGAATTTTAGCTAATCAAAGAAATAAACCCTGTTTTGTAGTTTCAGCTCGTGTCAGCATATTTCTGTCAGGAGAGACTCAGCCCAGTCAATGGGGCGGAATTCGTGTCCGGAAGTCTGGACAAATACAATATTTTTTCTCTGTTTTGTCACTCTGAATGTTGATTTATTATAGCATGATAGGTTGCTTCTTTATTTTTCTAAATCATCACCTGCTCCAGAAATTTGGAAATCATGTGGTATCCAGTCCTCATATTTTTATTTTTCTGTTAAAACTTTACATATCCAGTTTTAAAAATCATATATAAATTAATATATATGTCCTTAATAACTAGTTTTTGCTACTTTCATGATTATTAAAAGAGGTTGCAAAGGAGGAAGCACAGTTAACTGCATCAGTGTTTTTTCAGAAGACCCCATTAGTTTCACTGACTACTGCTACCTTTTTCTAGCAAAGAAGACATCATTTCGTGAATGTTAATGACTAAATGTTGAGTCAGGGATAGGATTCTCTAAAGCCATCAGCATTTCTCTGAGGAACATGGACTGAGTTGCAGGGCCTATTAAGGAAGATTTCTATAAGCAAAGAGGCCAGACAATGTTTTGAATTTTTCCTTCTGCTGAGGTAACTTGTACAGTGCTGTGTCTGTCAATGGCACCTTTTTTCCAAGTTTCCAAACACAATTTCTCCCATCTGCTCTCTTGTGCTGAGGCCTTCTCTTGCCATGCACATCCTTATCCTCTGTGATAGACAAAAACAAGCTGGTTTCTCCTGTACTCTTGAGATCAAGATTAGTCCTGAAGTCCATAAGCAAAGGAGCCCCAGAACTGGTCTCTGTGGTGTGGCTTAGGCACAGCACCCTGCAGTGTGGCTGCAGTGTCTGTATGAAAGCTCTGCATCTCCAGGCTGTGTGGTGAGGGAGAAGAACGTGGTGCTCCCTGCACCTGTCTGCATGGAAGCAGGTTTAGAAAGCTTTCCTGGTGGGCATGTGACTGTCAGGCTGCTCTGTCACAAGACGACCAGGCCTGCTCAGAGAGGAAAGTAACAGGCGCCACCTTCTTGCCTCCTGGGTGCCCATCCTGGAGCTCAGACTGAGCAATGTTCTTGGCACGAGACTGTTAGAATAATTTTGGTCATTCCCATACTCATACTCTGTTGCTGGGAAGGCAGAGACTAGCTGGCTCTGGGATTTTTCTCAGTAGTACAGATCTGTTTTGAATTCTGACCCTTAAGACTGAATCATAAAAATGCAACTAAAACCTTATTTGCTTTCTGTGTCACTCATGTATTGTATAATGACTTGGAAACCAGAAATGTCCAGTTTTAATAAACTTCATGGGAATTTGTGCCAACCTCTTTATTTCTTGCTGAGAGACTCAGGGAAGACTGTGAACTCCTTTTCTTAACCTATTGCCACTTTCATTAGAGCCTCCTAAAAGAACAAATTCTTTTTATCTTTCCTATACAACTGGAAGTGCTTATCTGAAACAATGAGTTATAGAATTTAATTATCACTACCAGAAAGAAAAGGCTCTTTGTGTTATCTGCCACAGTTGGGGCAATTGAATTTAGTTTTTTGTTGGGTCTTTTTTTGTGGGGGGAGGAGAAAAGTCCAGTTCTCTTCCTATGACAGAGTTTGATTAGAAGTGCAAGATTTCCAGTGCGTGACTGGAAAATGATGCACTGGAGGTGGGATTTTTGCTCTGACAATGAGGCAACCATTTAGGCTGGTAGTTTAATGGAAGGAGTGGGGTACCTTGGGAGCACTGAAGTGGAAATGAAGAACTTGGTCATTGCCTAATTGATAAGCTTCAGCAGCTACATTTTTACTTTAATAAAATAAGAAAAAACTAGACATTAAATTTAACTTAGGCTTTGGTGGTTTTCCCCCAAACCCCCCTTGCCGCAGTGGCAGTGTGACTTTTGGGAGGTTGACCTTATAGTACTACCCAAGGATCCCTGCATTTTTTTCTTTTGTGCTTTTTGAAATTTTTTTTCCAGGCATCATGTCACAGCTTTTTTTCATCCAGCCAAAGATCTGGAATGTGTTCCCTTCCAGGCAGTCAGGGCTGCTATTTAATCATGAAGATAAATCACAATTGTGCAGTATTATGTCTCCCCACCTTTCCTGCTTCCAGCAAAATCCTGGGAGTGAGGGTGGGCTGTTTGTGGGTATAAAACAGCAGAAAGAAGTAGCATGACAGCATCTTTTGAATATTAAATCTGTTGCTCGTTTGGGAAATACCAGAGATTGGATAATTATAGGTTTTAATTCTGAATTAAAGGTTAAAATTCTGAACATTAAAGTGCAGAAGTTTGATAAAGCCCAGTTAAGCTGCTTGTGCAACATTCACTCGGCTGCTTGATTCAAAATATTTGCAGATAATCAGGGCCTGGTCCTTACACAGTGATGCAGTAAAATAAATTTCAAAGTGAAGATGGGGGAGAAAACCAGATATTTGAGTATGCAGTGCTCACTATGTTTAAGGATAGCACAAGACCTCAGGCGATCCCTCCACAGCTGCCTGGCCCTGCTGAGGTGGCTGATTGTGTGAGGCAGGGAAAAGCTACTCCAGTTTGGAATTTTCAGCTACAAAGTGCCCTGACTTTGCAACAAGCGGGTGTTTATATTTTAACAAAGTTAACCTCCCTGCACCGGGTCTTGTCAGTGGTAATGGACTTGCCTGGTGCCCTCTTCAACTCAATTCACTGTTTTCATCAGAAGATGGAAGATCAGATTAACACTTTCTCAGTCTGTCTGCAAGTCCAGTCTTTAAATTTTGTTTCTAGCTGGATGTTTCTGCACTACATCAACATATGGAACTGTTTTGGTCTCTGCTTTGCAAGTACAAATCTAAGACTTGGTTGTCTGGCAGAGATGTAATTTTGTTGCAAAGACTGCAGGAGCTTGTCTCTGTGCAGCTTAGATTGATAACATCTAGAAACAACTTCTGAAGTTGCTGGTGTTTACATTTTTTTCTACTGAGATGGTGTAGGATAAAAACCTAGCCATATTTCTTCTGAATAACTGATAGTTCAGGGAGGCAGTCACAGAAAGAAAAGTTTCTGTATGTTCTGCTGTATATGTACTGTGTTCCTCCTGAGCCTTGTCTTGAGGATCATTTATATGCCGTGTTTTAAAATTGTTTATGGCAAAGGTTTGCCTTTTTCTCCCCCATTCACTGCCTATACTTTTGTCTAACCTGTATCCTGGCAAAATGAGTGTGGAAGAAGGGCTGTATTCCCTGATTGTGTATGTTTATGTAGGGCAGTGTGGTCTCTGTGCTGTACATCTGTTTTACTGAGTAAGCTGAGCTCACAATAAAGGGGGGGAAAGTGTGTTCCAGGGGGAGGACTGGCAGCACTGTGGCCTGGCTTGCCCTTTGCCACCCTTTGACAGCAACTGTTCGAGATGCATTGCTCAGGTATCTTTGTGGAGTACCCAGGAATGAATTCACTAACTTTTGTGACTCCTTACAGGGGGCCATAACGTAACCATTTCACTGCAGTCGAGGACAGGACATACTCACATGCCTTCTGTGGTGGGGGTTCTGGTCTTCACCCAGTTTTGGTTCTGGTTCCCCCTGTCACACTTTTTGTCGCTGGCGTTCACCCCAACCTGTGTCATTGGCCTTAACAAGGATCTTAAGGTATGTAACAAGAAGAGAGAAGAGACACTGAAAAGCTGCTTGGAATCCTTGCGTAGTCTGCAAGGCGTGTGCCTGGATTTGTTGGTTTTCTTTGCATGTTTCCAACTTGTTTGTGCCAGGAAAGGTACTAACTAGAAGAAATCTGAAAAAGAGGCTTAAATTGCAGAGCTGGTGGTGGGAATGGGGACAAGAAAAATGTAGAGAGCAGACACTGACCTCTACTTCAAAGTAGCTTAAAAAGAAAGGAACTCTATTCAGAGTATTTGGGCAAAGACCGCCCCATTATCACTCTTGAAGGTCAGGGTTATTTAAAAAAAAAGCATGTTGCACCCCTGGCCTCCCAGATAAGTTATGTGATGTTCTCCCTAGGAAAGCTAGCAGTGGGAAAAGAGGATTTGTTTGGATTCCTTGGGGAGTAAACATTAAACTGAGCAGCCATGGATATTGCACTTTTCTTAGGCATCTGTTCTTCCAGCTGTCAGCTGTGGTGCAGCCCCTGTAAACTGTGTACCATGCTGGGTCTCCTGTGCTGAAGAACTAAGCTAGGAAGTTCCACAAAAAAGCTTCTGGATGTGGCAGCATGGGGGTGTTTAAGAACTTGGATTGGCTGTCAAAAGATGCTTTCTACCCTTGCTTAAGTAGCCAAGAGTAAGAGAATATGTGACCCTGGTAACTCGCCCCCAAATGTACAGTCCTTTGGCAGAAGGGAATGTCAGTGTTTGGTTTGCCCTCGCGTGCTCTGACAGAGCAGATCTTCACTAAGATCTTAAACCAATTTGTGTTAATACACACAAACACAGCAACAACATCAAAACCACAAAAGCTTTGAAGCAATGAAAACAAAGCATGGTGTGAATAGGATGGAGTGTATGGAGAGGGCTAGGAGAGCTTGCCAGAGTCAAATTATAGAATAATTAAATAACATTGTTCTAGCTGAACCGCTGCCACTGATAACAGTTTCTCAGCTTCCGGAGAGGGAGAAGGGGAAGCTTTTATTCTTTGGAGGATCTGTGTTTGTCTCTGCTGGAAGGAAAATGAAGCTAAAGTAATTATTCTGCTGTGGATTTTTTCCCTGCTTTTCTAATTTCTAACATTGTTTTAAACTCTTTGTCTTAGATGCCTAAAGTCCAGTACAAGTCCAACTGTAAGCCGTCCACATTTGCCTACCCCCCACCTCTTGAGGTACCAAAGGAAAAGGAGAAAGAAAAGGTATTTGAGCTGGCTTTCTGTGTAAAGACTAACCCCTTCTCCCTCCCATTGTAAACATTGACTTTGGTGGTACTACCAGGGAATCTAAAGAGCAAAGAAAAAACTGGCAGGTGCTGTAGTCTCTGAAAGAGAATTCTAAGTAAATTTTCCTGCTGTGCCTGGGACTGTTGCTGATTGTGCCATACAAGTGCTTTGCTACTGAATTGCTGCAGCCAACCTTGTCTGAAGTGGTCAGGCAGAAGTATGGAATAAAAAACCTGCTTTCCATGCCCTACTGACTTGTATGTGCAGCACCTAGCACAGCAGGGTCCTTGTCTGTGACTTGAGCTCCAAAGTGCTGCTCCAGTGCAACCGCTGAGAATATTAGGTGGGACACTTCTCAAATAGTCCCATATGGAAGGAGCAGTGGGCCCGTGTGCTAGAATAATAGCTGTCAGCTGCATGGATTGCAAAAAGCTGAGTGTGGCACTGAGAATATCTCGGTATGGAAAAGGAGAAGATGAGACCTGTGGGGTCACAAGTGGGACAATAGTGGAAGCAATTTGTCTCCTGGCACAGGATGGTAAAAGCTGTTGAGCCGAGGACAGCAGCGAGCAGAGCAGTCCTTAGGGAGGAACTGCAGCAGCAGAGGCCTCAGACATGTCATGCTGATGAATGACATGGTGTGAAAACTGTAAAACATTTTAGCAGAACTGAATGCTGGACAGGACAGATTTCCAAGCCACTGAGGAATCCAGAAATTAACTCTGATGAAAGGCAAAGCTCACTGCTAATAGCTGTTTTCTTGCCTTTGAATAGGATGTGAATTGGACAAATTTTTTCTCTTTAAACTTCCCTGGCCAAGAGTTAAAATGTGCCAAGAACCCACATTTATTCTCACCAGCAATGTGACAAATGCTCTTGCTCCCTGACCCTCTCAGAAAGCTGCTGCCATTTGTTCCCAAAAGACTCCAGCCTGGGGGGCTGAAGCTCAATATACAATGTTGGGTCACACTGAATGCCTCATCTCTTGCCATATCCAGGTTTCCACTGCTGTGCTGTCCATCACTGCAAAAGCCAAGAAGAAGGAAAAGGAAAAGGAGAAAGAGAAGAAGGAAGAGGAAAAGATGGAAGTGGTGAGTGCACATACTGAAACTTAAATGTCCTCTTCCCCCCTACCCTTGTAAATGTGGAAGGTGTCTCATGAAAGTTGGCACCCACTTACCTCTGTCCTCTCGCCACCTGTGTTACGAGCAAAGCACTGACACATTGCTGCAGACACTGGTTAGCACCTTTACTGTGTGTGTGCATTGTTAAAAGCAAGAGGTGCTATTAGTTGTGAATCTGTTATTTCTGAGAAATAAATGTTCCTCAGTGTTAAGTAACTGACTTCCTTAAAGGCAAAAGCTTGTTTTGACAAGTTTATGTGCCTTTAACTGCATGAACCTTATGAGTATTATTTCATTACTTGCTGGTTTTAGACCCAGAGGAATTTTATCTCTTATCCATGTAATTTTCATACTAATGTAGAAAAAGTCTTAGTAACTTCATGTCCTTGGGACCTCTGACCTTTTAAAAAGAAGTGTTGTAGCAGTTGCTTGATCGTGTCTAATTCACCTTGAGAGCACTGAAGAGTTTAAACTTTCTGGTTTTGCATGTGCTTAACCTCCTATTCTGAAATGTTCACCACTTGGCAGCAGTCTCTTATGTGCTTTGCCCATCTATTAAAATGCCAAACATTTATCCACACCCAGCTCAGAACCAGCTGAGGTTTGAGCACAGGTTCCATATGCTGCTCAGTAGTTCTGGTGATTGCTTTGGTCCTCTGATGATTTCTTTCAGCTCATAGATCTGACACTGGAAGTTGTCATCCTCATCTGTGAATAATGTGTCATCCTGGAGCAAGCTGAGTAATGGAGAAATGAATTTTTGGTGGTTGCTGTAATTTGAAAAACATATGGCAGCTAAAATTCTTGCAGTACTGACAAAAGACCCTTTCTTTTGTGCCCTGCTCATAAATGCAAGTATTCCAAGAACAACTGAAAGCTGAAAGTGCATTATGGACCCATAGAATTCTTTAGGTTGGAAAGACCTCCAAGTCCAACTGTAACCCCAGCACTGCCAAGGTCACCACCAAACCATGTCCCCGAGTGCCACATCTACACATCTTTTAAATACCTCTGGGGATGCTGACTCCACCGCTCCCCTGGGCAGCTTCTTCATGTGCTTGACAACCTTTTTGAAGAAGAAATTTTTTCTAATACCCAACCTAAACCTCCCCTGGCACAACTTGAGGTCATTTCCTCTTGTCCTATGTCTTGTTACCTGGGAGAATGACCCCCACCTATCTCCATCTTCCTGTCAGGGAGTTGTAGAAAGTGGTAAGGTCCCTGCTGAGCTGCCTTTTCTCCAGGCTGAGCCCCTCCAGCTCCCTCAGCTGCTCCTCACAGGACTTGTGCTCCAGCTCTGTTGCCCTTTTCTGGACATGCTCCAGCACCTCAATGTCTGTCTTGTAGTGAGGGGCCCAAAACTGAACACAGGGCTTGAGGTGTGACCTTACCAGTCCCATGTACAGGGGACAGTCACTGCTCTGGTCCTGCTGGCCACACTATTGCTGACACAAGCCAGGGTGCCATTGACTTTCTTGGCCACCTGAGCACATGCTGGCTCATGTTCAGCCATTGTCAACCAGCACCCCCAGGTCCTTTACCTTTTGGCCTCTTTAATTTAAATTTTAGTCTAACAAACCCCACACGTGGCATAAGATGAAAGGTCTATGTGTAAAATAACCTTCCTAGACCTACATAGTTGTGGCCATGTTGTAGGCACCGAACGTCATGCACCTGGCCCAGAAAATTAATCATCTCATGCAAGCAACGTATAATCTCTGGGTTTTGTTTTTTTTCTCCTTTGTCAAGTTTCCTTGTCACCAAACATTGCCCTTTCTTTGAATTATTCTTACAGTTCTATGTACTAAGCAAAATGCACTGAACAGATGCATACTTCTTCTAAAATTGCTACAACCTACAGTTAAGTGCAGGTGTTGAGAGGAAGCAATATATTAGAAAGGGTTCACATGTTGTGTCTATGTGTGTGTCCAGATGTTTGAAAAGTCTCCTTGGCTGAATCAAGCAGAAAAACAAGGATAGTAAAAAGGGAGCTTGCTGCCACCTGCTGTGTTTTAGTTGAGTGATTTGCCATTGTCCTAATGTTTCAGAGGTATCATTGCTTTCCTGTTTTCCTCTTATGCCTGTTACATGACTAGTAATCCATAGCTTCCAAGGGATCTGCACAGCATTGAGCAGCTGCTGTGCCAGAGAAAGTCCTGTCTGCTGTTACAGGATGTGCCATGCACTCAGTGGTGTTCCCAATAGTTTGCTATTGGTTGTTCCCATCTTTTCTGCATTGTTTTTTTGTTTATTACTCAAATGTTCCTAAACAAGAGGGAAAACATGATCCACCTTCTTAAGTATGTAAAGGATACTGTTTTTCTCCTTCTGCTTTTCTCCTCTAGTTGCTGAGTCATTGGTAAGGGAGGGATTCACTGCAATTCCCTAGGGAGTTGCCGAGGTCAAGTAATTTTTGGAGAACTGCTGTCACTACCAGTAGTGTGAAATGTCAGTGACAGCTTTATAGCTGCAAAAATACAAGGGCAGCTTTTGGCAATTTTCATGTGCTCGGTAATGATATTAAAGAATCTTCAGTTGTGACAAAAAGTGGTGAATGAGTTTACAGAAAAGGTATGAGAAAGGGAAAGCAGAGGTTAAACTGTTCCACTGCCACCTCTCGCTGAACTTGCTTTCATCTGCAGCTGAGAGTGAGGCACTGCCTTGTTGAGAGCACTTGTTGATTCCACGCTGGAATTTTCTGTGCCAGCTGATAGATGAATATTGGCATGTTCCTCAGCAGAAGAATGGTTTCTCACCACACTTTGGAATTGCTGCCTGACTGTACCTTACCCTGCTGAACTGTGAAAGGTTAGAGGTTACTGCTAAAATCACATTGATCTTCTCTTCTCCCTCCACAGGATGAGAATGAAAAGAAGGATGAAAAAGAAAAGAAAAAAGAGCCCGAACCCAACTTCCAGCTTTTGGACAACCCAGCCAGAGTCATGCCTGCTCAGCTCAAAGTTCTCACTATGACAGAGAGCTGCCGATACCAGCCTTTCAAACCAGTAAGTGTCACCTTCCCAGTCCATGCTTGGCAGAGCGTTCCCAGTGCTGGGCTTGTCTGTAAGGGCCCAGAAGTTCTGTGTGTTCATGAGAACTCAAAGCTGGTGCAGCACTGGAATGTGTTGCAGAGATTTGCAGCTTTGCTGTTGTCATATTTCTTTTTTTAATGTCCCTCTCTCCAAACAATCACACGCAGTTCTAGTTGGGGGAAAGTCAGAGTAGCTGCAAGCCTTTTCGCCATGTTAATGCTGCTTTATTTTTGTTTCTTCTTGTACATATGTCAAATGGACAGCACGAAAACCAATCAGACATACTCTGTGTATTAATGACATTGCTGGGAACATAAAGACTGAGCCATGATCTTTAAAATAGGCTGAGAAATTGTATAGGTTCATTGTCAAAGCAGTGAAATACATTAGGACTTGTGCTGGAGCTTTATTATCCTGCAGTGGGATTTATACCTAAATGGAAGGGTTTTTCATTGAACATATTTCCTACTGAGTTACATCTGGCCTTAGAAAAATGCCTTCAGCTCCTATAAACATGGAGAAGAGAGAGCATGTAATTGTCAGACAGAGAATGAAGAAAGTCTTTTAGCACTAAGCCCAAGGGGTAACTAACTTCTTGGTGAGATGCTCAGATATATTGCAAATCTGATACGCCGCCTCCTGAACTGTAAATCTCCTGAGTCAAAGTCTTCTGCCCTTTATTTTTGTTCAAGAAATAACACCCTTGACTTACCTCATTTCCAGGATTATGCATGGGAAAATGGTGTTCAGTAGTGGTAATACTTTTTCCAGGAAAATAGTAATGTTTTTAATAAATGGATTTCCTGGAATTCCATCAGCACATTGGAATTCTCTGTGCACCGTTCCCTTTTGAAACATCTCCTTTAGCAAAGCTGTGGAAGGGTTTTTGAGTTTCTACCCTTTAAAACGGGGTGACCCAACTGCTGTTTGTATTGGGAAGATCTGCTGTGTGTTCCACTAAGTGTCCGCTCACTGAAATGTGGACGTACACAGCTCTTTGCCTCTGTTTCAAAAGAAGCCGAGTCCTTGGTGGGGGGGTTCAGTTTCCTGCCTTAAAGCCCCATAAATAGGTTTTGAAGAGAACAGAACAGTGCAGTTTTTGCTGGGATTAGGGTGTGAACCAAGGAGCCTCTTGGAATGGAGCCGTTCTGGACCTTTGCTCTGCTTTGGGGAATGCCAGAGTAAAAGACCTCTTTGAAATGCTGTTTATAGCCTGAAATCCTGCTGTGGCCAAAGCCCTGATCCCAGCCAGGCGTGATACAGCACTGCCTCTTTGCGCCTTGTGTTTCACTCCCGGAGGTGCTTCAGCCTGCCAAGATGTTTCGTTGTGATCTTTGTAATTAATTCCCCTTTGTTTTTGTGAGGTTCTGCTAATGGGATTCCTCACTCTGTGGAAGCTGGTGATCAGATTAGTCTCTGTTTCAGAGAATCTCCTGGGAGGCAGCTACACAGAGAGGCTTCACTAAGCATTGTAAACCTGAAAAGATGAACCTTATAAAGCAGTTACAGTTCAATTAGTTTTAATGTGAAAAGCCCCAGAACAGGACTGGGGTAAAGCTGTGAATCCAGATGTCACTTTCTATTGAACTGAGACCTAGATAGAAGAAATATAAAAAGTAGCCTGGATAGACTCTGCCTGTTCCATGCCCTTATCAGGCAGAGATCCAGTGTCAGATGCTTTGCTCTCTGAAACTCATTCCTACTGAGGAGTCTCATATGGCCTAGGATGGACTCTGTGGCCATAAACACTCTATCACAGGGCAGAGGCAAGCAGCTCTAAATGCTCATGGCACTTGTCTTGCAGCTTTCCATCGGAGGCATCATCATCCTGAAGGACACCAGTGAGGATATGGAGGAGCTGGTTGAACCTGTGGCAGCTCATGGTCCAAAGATCGAGGAAGAGGAGCAAGAACCTGAACCACCAGAGCCCTTTGAGTACATTGATGATTAAGACCTGAGGTACAATGTAGTGTGCAGAGTCACCTTTTTTAATCCCAGTGAAGGAAAAGCCTCTTTGTACCAACTGAAGCAGTTACTAGCACCCAGCGCTCTTGGTTTAGCTCTTTGACAGCTTCTGTGTCAGATTTAGAAACATGTTCTGTCCTAATTTTAAGAGTTTGGCAGCTTAGGAGAAGTCCACAAGTTCACTCTTTTGGGTCAGGCCTGACCCAGTTGTACTGGATCTACTCTCTAATCTGGCAGGCTTGACTGCTCTTGAGTAGAGCCTGGCTGGGCACAGAGCAGTGCAGGGGTCACAGGGACTAGTCAGCTCCTGAAAGATGGTCCCAGAGGGGCAAGTAGTTTACATAACAAAGCTGTCATCTACTTGACCTCAGGGTGCCAGGATTTGTCAAAACAGAACTACTGCTCTGCTTCCTGAAGTAGTTTTGTCTTCCCAGCAGTTCTTAGCAGAATTTAAAGACACTCTAGTCATGGGCTCTGTTATGCTCTCTGAGCCCAACATAATGATAGTAGCAGATCTGTTCCAGGCAATAAAGGGTGCAATTGAGAGGTAGAAATCCAGTTGTTTTATTTCCAGATGTGGGCTGGCATGTGCCAGGGCTCCCACGAGCAAAGATTGTGCACTTGAATTGGTGGATGGGCAGGAAAACAAACTCCTTGCCAAAACCTATAAATGTTGCGTCAGTGACAGGCTCGGGTGAGTGTGTGGGGCCAGCCACAAGAGGCCTTAGTTAAATACATTTGATTTTCTGGTTTCTCTCTCTCTCTCCTCCAGGGTCATGTCATCTAAAGAAGACACTATGCTTGATATCAGAAAGACAGACATGATGACCTTCCTATCGAGATCTGATGTTCAGTGCATGCAGCCCCAATCTGTGCTGAGCTAAAGCTGATAGTCCGTGTTTTATGGCTGAAGAACAGATATATGCTATTTAGTGTACTCTTTCACAAAACCTTGTTTTCAAATAAATATATTAAAAACTCTTGACAGAAAACTTGCTGCTTAAAAAAAAAGGAAGCCTAACAACTTTTGCTCCCCCCAAATGTTAAAAACTAGACTCAAGTTGTGCATTTTTGTCCAGCAGAGCTTGATTGACTGCTCCTCTGTACAGTCATCAGGATCTGTGCACACCTCTGCACTTGTTGAGGCTGAGCAAGGGGACAGCTGCAGCCTGGCCCAGCCATAGCACTGATGCCACAGAGGGCAGGTCTCTGCTTGCCAGCAGCTGCACAGATGAGGTCTGCTTCTAGATTACCTCTGTGATCTTCCCCCTTGCTTATCCTGGTATTGATGTGATGGTGTGGGGCTGACAAAAGGGCTCTGGGTGTTAAAGATGGGGAAATGGGGGCATGTTTCTCCTTGTTTCACAGAAACCCCTTTCTTTTGTGTGTGTGCTTTCACTGCTTTCACCAAATATGAGCATAATAGCTGATCTGAGCAGGTTACATTGCAGGCCTAGATGGAGTGGGCCCAGACATGTAACTTGTCTCATTGATGTGCATCATTAGCTAAGGGGGAATTTTAGTCATGGATATGGAATGAGGAGCAGTCAGAAGGAAGGAATGGTGCTCCACCATTCACTATCCAGCTGGCCCTTCACCTTTTGGGCTGTAATGCTTCAAAGGTTGTGTGAGCAGCAAGCCAGAGACTGCAGCCCTGGTCTGCTGCCAGCCAATGCTGGGTGAAGCTTCATCGTTTGAAACAGCACATAAATGAAATGAGGTTTTTATTGTATTGTGTTGTGTGTGGGGGGAGTATTTGCTCCACATGAACATAGCACAATCTCACGTGCATCGGTAATAATGGAAGACAAATCTTGCATGTAGTGCCTGGGAGCTTCTCCAGCAGATGGTTTATTTTGGTTAATGTTACTGTAGCAGTGGGATAGTCTGCCTTTGTTCTCTGCAAAACTAAGGAATACTGAGCTGAGATGTGGGACTGAAAGCCAGTTTTGAGTCCTAGGCTTCAGTCAGAAGTCCTTCAAGTTGAAATGTCTCAGTAAGGTTGCTGGTCAGAGCTTGCAGTTCTCAGCGTGATCCAGATCTGTTCTCTGCTGGAGTGGAGCCAAGAATGAACCTGAAATGGCTACAGACAGTTATTGTCAGTAAAGCTGAAAACAAAGAGGGAACCGCAGCTCCAATCCCATGGTCAAAGACCCAGTATTGTTGTGCAAGAAACAGAAGCTGGACAAATGTACATTGGTGAGTCTTCTGGTGCTGCAATTCCTTCCCTTTGAATGGATACCTGTATCCCTTACTCCAGCATGTTCTGCCAATGCCAACCAATATGGTGTGTAGTGTTTTTCAGGTAATTTGTTAGTAATGGCTTGTGTCATAAAATACTGTGGAGAGGGGAGGACACTGGGAGGAGAAAAAAAATTCCCATTTCAGGTTGTTCAGCAGCCTGCTAGAGGCCAAATATTGCTAGAGGATTGCAAGAATCTAAGTAGAAATGCTGGGAATAGCCAGCTCAGAAGGACCCAAAGTCTTGCACTGCAGCTTTGGCCAAGCTGTGAACACTGCTGCTTTGCACGGGACTTTTAGCTGCACTTTTCATATTGCAACAGATTTTTCAGGGTAACCAAAATATACCTGATGCTTGCTACAGGTTCTCAGTGAGGCTGTGTAAATCTGTATGTGCAGAGCAGCTCCCACCAAGCCACTGGGTACTGCTTGGGGCACCACAGAGGAGTTCTGATTCTTGTGCTAAATGATTCTCTTGTGCCTGTGAGATCCCTACTGCCTCTGGCAGTGATGTTTCCCTGGAGCTCCCTTAGCACAAGCAAATGTAAAAACCTCAGCCCCAAACTGATTTCTGAGCTGCTATTCTGGGGCCACGTGGTAAGGTTACACACAGGCAGCCAGATTCTTAGAGGAGATTTTGGTGGCTGTGGAACAAAAAGGCCATGTGTGCCAGGCTGGGGACACCAGGAGGGAACTGGGAATTGGCCTGTCCTCACTTCCCTATCTCTGCCACTCGTGTTTTTTCTCCACTGCGTAAACACGTGTGGGAAGTGTGGCTTAGGATTGAGAACACTTCTAGAAAAGCACCCACTGTTTTTGCTTTCTCCTCCAGCTGCTGTTTTTTCCTCCTTGGACAGGAGGATGCTGGTCTGTGCTTCATGACACACGTGTGTAGCTCAGGCTGTTTTCTCGCAGGACACTGCTCAAAAAACTCCAGACAGGACTAGAAATGCTCCTACAGGGTGCTTTTGAGAGCTTGTGTTACAAAACATGTCCAGACTATAGAATGATCCCATATGTGCAATTTTTTTTTCCTGATCTCTACATAATTATTCCCTTTACTAATCAGGTTGCTGAGGGTGCTGCTCTATGACCACTTGAGGTGTCACATGGTGCTTGAATGAGGTGCTGAGCTTTGCTCAGTTTCCAGGGTGCTGCTTGGGAAATTTGGAAATGGCCAACCTGTGAGTGTCAAAAACAACACATGAAGAGGCTTATACAGCCCTAAGAGGGTTCCAGTAAACCTCTAGGAAGAGTCTAGGAATGTTCTGGAGATACAACAGGAAACCTCCAGAAAGACTAGAAAAACATCAAGGGGAGGGCCAGGAAATGTCCAGAAATCTTCTGGAAAGGTGCTGGAAAACCTCTGAGAAGGTTCTGGAAACCTGCGGGATTCTGCCCCTGTGCTACGGGGTCTGACCAGTTTCTCTCAGGCAGATGAGGCCAATAACCACAGGACTGGCTCAGTGCTTTGAATAATGTCATTTAGTTTCAGTGACTCATTAGTGCTGATTTCTGAGGAAGTGCTGCTCTCCTGGGCCTGTCTGGGGATGCTGTGGAGGGATCCACCCTGATTGTTTGCCAGGGGCTAATTGGACCTAATACTCCTGGCTTTGCTAGCAGGAGAGGCCGGGGTGACAGGAAGCCTGTTTCTGTCCTTCCTGACTAATGGGTTTCATCTCAATTAACCCTGGTGCGAATTAAATCACTTCTAAAGCATGCTGCTGTGACAGATCCCAGAGTCCCTCCAGGAGGCCCTGGGCATTTCCTTAGCCTCCCCTTTCCACTCCTTAATTCAGGTGCAAGCCCCCTGCTTGGCACAATGCAGGGGACTGAAGTGGTGATGGAGATGTTGGAGGTAAAGCTCCCAAGGCAAGGGGTCTTCAAAGAGGGGGCTGACAGCCCTACAGCCCCCCAGCATTGCTATTCCTCCCCTGCAGGCATGCAGTGGCCTCATCCTCTCACCTCTCCCCATCACAGCAGTGTCACCCTCCCTATCTCTCCCCTTCCTTCCAGGGCCAGGCAAAGCTCTTCCTCCTCGCCTTTCAATGTGAAGGGTGGGCGCCGCTGATAATGATGATGATGTTGGCCATTTATCTCCTGCATCCTGGCAGCTGGAGCACCCTCCACCCTCACCCCTGCCAGATGCCAGCCTGGCCCAGGCTCTTCCCTTGCTTGCTGCTCTTGGTGTTGGTGATGGGTTGGGTTTTCAGCCCAGCTCTGGGACCAGCTTGAGCCTGCAGCAGTGGCAGGATGGGAGAGTTGGTAATCACGGACATTTCAGGACCGTGCAAGGCTTGTGGTGTTTGCTTGTAACCTCTGATGGGACCAAGGGGCCTGAAGGCCTTCACCCAAGGGTGCTGATCTTTTCCCAGGGTGGTTTCATGTGGAAGCAAGGGTCTTTGGTCCCTCAGTGAAAGTAACTGGTTGGGCAGACGTGGTTCAGTGTGTTTCCCTAGCACTTGTGGGATTAGTCTGGCCCATGCTCTGTCTTGGGAGGAGGTGCATTCCATCCCTCTGGAACTGGCTTGACTTGGCCTCTGAAATCCAGTTCTGTGTGGGCAAATGTTCCAGCTGGCAGCAGCCCAGATCTGGAGTTTTGTGTTGAGGTCCATACTCCAGTTCCTGGCATTGGCTGCACAGATAAAGCTCTGGGTTTTGCTCAGAAGAAATACCCGTGCAGGTGCTCAGGTGAGCCATCAGTGTCTCTGCCACTGGGGAATCAGTGTTACCCACATATGGCAGAGAGGTGACTCAAGGCAGAATCTGTTTCTGCCCAAGCCCTTTGGAGATGAGTTTATCAGAGATCAGGAGACCATAATCCCAGACATCTCAACCCTGTGCACTCTGTCTGATGGGCCCTGCTGCCTGACAGGGTTTGGTTAAGCAATGTGTATGTCTGGGTTTTTTCTTTGTGTTTGCAGAGCATGAGCAGAAAATGGGCACAGGAGGGTCTACACTGTAAGGGTCCAGGTGAAGCAGGTCCTGGGGAGCAGGGCAGGGTGCTTGGGGGAACACCCTGGGGCTTGCTGCCTGCTGCCTTGGTGCAGGGTTGGCCAAGGGGAAGGACAGTGGTTTGGTGGCAACAGCATCTCTGGCCAAGGGTATAAATAGCTGCTCTGGTGACCCAGGGAAGAATGGCTGCACAGGCAAGGTTAATTGTCAACAGAAATTATGGGGACATTGTTCCTCCCAAGATAACCTGCAAGAGATGAAGCATGGAGCAAATTTTTCCCCTTCAGAGTGAAGGAAGAGGGACCTGAAATATTGGTGCAGTGTCTTTGTTCTCAGTTTTAGGGTGGCTCTCCCATTTCATTGTTTTTTTCTATTCCGTGTCAATGAGAAGATAGATTAACTTTTTGTTTCCCCACCAGGCCCTCCCAGAGGAGGAACGGAGATAGCTCCTGCAGGGCTGGGCACATTCTCTGTTTACTTTAACCTCACATGGAGGTCTTTTTTATTTTTAGCTTAAGCATGAAATCTGGGGTTCAGGGATGGACAAGAAGCAGCTGAAAATAATTTGCTGGAAACATCTGTGTTGGGCAGCAGAGTTCATGGGCTCCTTCACAGATGAAACCTGATGCTTGCTCCTCTTGCAGGGCTGAAGGTTTTGCAATTTGTCCCAGAGTAGTCAGGCAGGTGGCCATTGGCCTGTGTTGGTGGCAGCACCAAAGCTGTGCTGGTGTGATGAGGGCAGTGAGGCTCGCTGGGACAGGGGATGTTTCTCCTGATGATGAAGCTCTCTGTCCTGCTGTTTCTGTGCACCCAGTTCCCAATTTTTTCTCCATATTCTTTTTTTCTAATGGACCATCTCTAGCTCTTCCTTTCCCCCAGCCCCCTGCCATTTTTGGCTGGATTGCCTTGCTGTTACTGCAAACCAGCCCTCTCACACATTGGTATTTGCCTTTGTTGGGAGTTTAATGACCCATGTGTTAGGTGAGCACATGTAGAAGGCCCACCTGGGGCCCCTTTTGGGCCCGGGGCACTGAGCTGATGTCATTCCCCACAGAGGCCCCCCCAGCCTCAAAGAAGCAGTCCATTTCCTCTGCATGTCAGCTCTTTTCCTGTAAGGAATTTCTGAAGGGTGATCTCTATTGGAGAGGTACCATCAGCTGTTTTGCTGGGATGAAAGAACAGAGAAAGTGCTGGAGAACTCCCTCTTTCCACACCAGGGTGGTGGCAGCAGCAAGAAAGTTTTGCAGAGGTTGGAGAAAGCAGCATCTCCTCCAGGGGGGCAGTTGAGACACACAGGGGGCTGATATTGTAGGGGAATAGGCTGAGCCCTGGATGCTCCTGTCTTCATCTGTAAAGTCCTGCTGGGAGAAGAAAGCTCTGGCTCCTTCAGCACTGGACTGCAGGTGCCTGGAAGCCTCCTTCACTGTTTTGCAGTGGAGCTGAAAGGAGCTTTTTGGGGACGCACCAGCCAGTCCCTCCTCCCTCTCTGTTCTGCACTGAGCAGACTTAGAGGTTTCTGGATCTTAAGAAGAGCTGAGTTCACCCTGTCACCTCCTTCATGCATCCCAGGACACAAAATCCAAGTCTCTGTTGTGCCTCTCCTGGTCAGGACTCGGACAGGAAATTACTGAAGAACGGTGGGATATAAATAGCTTGACATGGGCTCACTGAATCCTCCTGGGGAGAGGCAGAGGAGAGCTGAAACCTAAGGCTCAGCAGCAGCCAAACAAGCCCTATCCAATGGAGACAAAGCAGCTTTATGGCAGCCTGATGCTGGGGAGAGCAGAGAAGTTTTGCAATTCCATTGCCGTGGTTTTCTGTGCAGAGGGCCCTGGGGAAGTGCTGCTGTGTAATTCAGTATGTGAGCAGCATCTCAGCTGCCTCAGCACAGGACATTGGTCCAAGCAAACCCCTCTGCCCCTGAGCCAGTCCCAGTAGGAGCCAGTTTGTGCTCCAACCCAACCAACAATGTGTCATCAACTAAAATCTCAAATAACTTCCTATTTATTTATTGCCTCAAAGCTCCTTCAAAGTATTCATTGAAAATCCGAACTAAAATCTTTTTTGGCAATTAAGAGCTGAAGTTTGACACAGAAAGTAACAGGATGTTTAAGCTTTGAAAAATGTTCCTCTCTTCTCTGCTTGCTTTTGTTTTTAATGCAACCACTTGGAAAGGCTACTGCAAGAAGAAATTTCCTGCAAAATCTTCCACTTGGGCACAGAGAACAGCCTTCTTTTTCAAATCAAGCAACAGGTTATGATCCAGTCTGGGATCTGCAGCTGACAGAGCCAGTGGCCCTGCCCCAGGAATGCTCAACCCCTGGCAGAGATGGCAGTGACACCTGCCCCAAGGAAAACCTAAACTGTGGAGCTGGGGTGATGCCCCAGGCGACGGTGAATGTCCTGCTTTTCAGGTTTGAGGCACAAGTTTTGCATCTTCTTGACCTTAGCCCAGGTGCTGGCCAGCAGGTGGGTGCTCCCCTCCTTGGGCAGCACCTCCCTGAAAAAGTGTCCCTCCCCAAGAACCCCAGGAGCATGACACAAGGCACAGCAGCCTTGCCTGCTCACTGGAGGAGAAATTCTGCAAGAATGTGAGGAGAAAAAGAACAAAAAAAATATGATCAAGCAAAGCCCAGATCCCACACAGCCCTTCCCACCATCCTGCCCAGGGCACGACGTCAGTTCTGTTTGGCTTCTCAGAGAAAGCTAGCTGGATGCACATCAGCCAGAAAATGAGAATCTCTGTAAATCCCTTTCTTTTGCCATGGGCAGTGCTTGATCATCACCAAAACAAAGCAGGTGAGAGGGAGCACAGGGGAAAGTGCAGCTGCCTTTACAGAGCAAGGCAGCTGCAGCTGGTCTGCTTCAAAACCTTGGAGCCACTCTCTAAGGCGAGTCTTTCACTCCTTTAAAAAGTTGGAGGGACAGGTGACAAACAGGAGGAGGAGTTCATAGCTTCATGGCATCCCTTCACCTGGAGCAAGGATCCCGAAGGTTGCACTCACAGTGGAGGTGAGTGGGCTATAAATGGCCAAGGGACCCAGTCCTTCCTCCCCCAGGGATGAGTCAAGTGCCTGATGGGCTCAAGCAGGGAAAACCTCACCGTTAACAGTTAAGGTTTGCTATTGTGGGACCTCTGAAAGAGTGTAGGGAACAGAAAGAGGAAACCTCTGGTGTAGAGATACTCTCTCTAAATGCAGAGTATCTCCACTGTTTATGTTATTAGAAGTTTGGTGTGTATAAATGCTATGTTTGTTTATATATATATAAATTTGGTATGTAGTATAGAAATTTCCAGACCCAGAAATCCCAGCTGCCAGCTCAATCAGCACCATCCTGACCACTTAGTTGCCCGCAGCAACTCCAAAGCTAATTCGGATGCTAATTGTCACACATCCAGGGAGCAATGAGAACACGAACTAACGCTTAGAATAGAAATTTCCTGTTGCTTCCTAGGAATTCCCTGGTGCTCTCTATAAAATATCCATGGGCTTTCTAGAAATTTCTCAAGAGCTTGCTGTGGATTTTCAGTGAGCTTTCTAGAAATTCAGAGCGGACTCTAGGAGTTTTGCATTACTTTTGGAGGATTTTTTTGTGCTTTCCAGGAGTATCCTTGTTCTTTCTAGGAACTGCAGAGAGATTTGTAGAGATTATGGACAGGAATTCCAGGGTGCTTTTCGAACAGTTTGGTATGCTTCCCAGAAATTCCATCCAGCTTTCACACTCTTTTCTTCCAGCACTTCCTAGGCCTTTTCCTCTGCTTTCCAGAAGTGCTGGGGAAGGAGGGAGCCTGAAAAAAGCTGGTGATGTTTCCCCTAATTACCTGGAGAAGTTTCTTCCATAGCAGGATTTCTTTAACTGAGAACATCTCTGACAGATGCTAAATTGGGGAATTAGATGTTATCAAGGGCAAGATGCAAGTCTCTGTGTTCAGCTGCCCACTTCAGGAGACTTTTAAAGGAAGGAAGATGGTGCTCTGCTGTGTCTGGTTGTGGGACATGCAGATGAATGGGTCTTTTTGGTGGAAAACAAGACTGTAGGAAGCGGGACCGAGACCCTGGGCAGGACATAACCGATCATACAATGTTGTTTTACAGTGTGGAGCAAATCTTTGCTGGAGCCAATCCTCCCCTTTGCTTTGGTGAGGCTTCCATCGGGTGACCAGTTGTCGGACACGTTCAGCCTCCTCCCGCCGTGCTCGGTCCCAGCAAAGCTCCGCCCCCGCCCCCCGACATCTCTTCCAAACGAGCCTCCCAAGCTGGGAGGTTTCAAACGAACTTCCAAGCGAGAAGGCTTTCCCTTTCCCAAGGCGGAGAGGGTGCACAAGAGCCTCTGTTAAGGCAGCTCGTCATTTAAAGACCCTAACCGAGCCCAGACCCTCCCGGAGCCGCCTCAGGGCGCTGCAGCTCCGCCCGCCGCGCGACAGGGG
>VXBT01013584.1:309785-380439 GCA_013400235.1 Oriolus oriolus
TATCTGTGTGTGTCTGTCTGTCTGTCTGTCTGTCTGTGTGTGTGTGTGTGTCTGTGTGTGTGTCTGTCTGTCTGTCTGTGTGTGTGTGTGTGTGTGTCTCCTCGTGATGCCCTCTGGAGATGCCATGGCTGATGGGCTGTGCTGTGTGAGCCCTGTGCTGTACACTAACACCCCCCTTCTTTGCCATTTTCCAGCTTTATGGGCGATGAGAAGTAGCAGCAGTCCTTAGCAATGGGTGATGTTTTAGCGTACGAAGCTGAGTTACTTGGACTAGTGAAAGAGGTTGGTTTTCTCTCTCTTGTTGTTGTTGTTGAAATGAGCAAGGCAGGATTTCTCAGTGTTTGTATTCAGAGCCAGGCATTGTAACTGAGGTCTAAATTCTGGAGTTATTTATCTGGCTAAGTGTTGCTACACTCTGAAATCTTGCTGGCTCCTGTCATGCTCTGTAGGTTTAGAAGGCTCAATGTCCATTAAATGCCTGCAGTAAAATTTTCTTGTTTGGTTGAACAAAATTACTGGCTAAACCGAGGGACATCATTCTTTCAGAGAGGGTATACTCAGTTGTCTCTAGGATTCAGGAGGAAATTGGGAGACAGTATTTTCCTACCACAAAGTATCAGTTCTTGGTTTAATGCTTTGCAGTCTTTGACACTTATGGACCGCCCTGCAGAGAAACTTTGGCATTTCGTGGGTCATTCACTGAAGCATTGATCACCTAAAAAAGATTAATCATTTGTTGAAGCATTAATCATCTAACAAATGTCACTCCTCTATGTTTTTGTCTTGTAGTATTTGGATTTTGCAGGATTTCAAGAAACAGTGAAAGTACTTAAAAAGGAATGTAAAATAAAAGGGAAGCCACTACCTCAACCAGCAGATGTTTCCTCAAAAGATTCATTGCTTGTTCAGGTAATGCATCATTTACACTTACTTTGAGTAATAATGAAAACAGAGGCCACTAACCACCCTGTGAGTTATTACTGCAGTGCACTGTGTGAACAATGCTTCATTATTTGAAGAAATCTCCTGGCAGTCTTCTTCCAGCGCAGGAACCTTCAAGTTTAGGGTTAGGGTTGGGGTTATTTTTTTTTTTTCAGAGCTCCAGTCATTTTGAACTCAAGACACTGGTTTTGATTTACACTACTTTAAGTTTTTACTGATATGCTTGAAAATTTGGGCTTTGCTTCTTGTGTTGATGGTTGATTCATGCTCTCAAAGATATTAAAGATATGTGAAGAAAAGAATATTTGGATGGTCATTGAATGGTGGGAGATTTTTTTAATAAAACTTTTATTTCAAAGTGTTCAGATGGCACTGGAATTCTTCATTCACTAACCCACTGCTGAGAAAATGTGGCTCTTCTGTGTTTGAGTTTTCACCTGATGCTTTTCCCTTTCACAGGAAGATCTGCTCACAGCATTTGAAAATGGTGATCAGAAAGTTTTCTTCCAGCTCTGGGAGGAGCATATTTTTTCTTCAGTCCATGACAGTAATCCAGTTGCTCAGAACCTGGAGTTCTATCTCCATATCTACTTTGCCACCTTCCTCTTGAAACAAACTATGGGAAAGCCTGTAAGTTTAGTTCACAATTCAAACCTCATATTGCTATCGTTTGTTTTACTTCATTTATTTGTCTTTAGTGTGCATGAGGATGAGATGTTTTCTAAGAATCATTCCAAGAATATGTATCCAGTTTTGGGCACAGTGTACATTTTAGTCCAACCAGATCCTTTGTATTGTGAAGTACAGAGATGGAAGTTGGAGCTGTCCTTATCCTGGAGTTCCTGAAGTATTTTAACTTGGAAAATACCAGCATGACAATACTTTCACACTTGTAATTGTAAATCATAGCAGATTCTTAAAACCCTTGTTTTGCTTTGAGTTTGGACTGGAGCTGTGATTTGAAATATAATAATTTCTGATGAAATGGGAAAGCTCAGTTTTGACCAGCTTGATATATCACGCTGAGAAATATAATCCCAAGGTGTTGAAAAACAAAATCTCTGTTGCATGAGACTTTTATGATGAAGAGACATTTAAGTAACATGGACTCAGCCAGATCAGTCAGGACATAATAGCTCCTGCCCTTCACCTGCCAGCTGCTACAGGGGTATTTGGATGCCTGCAGTCTGTTTTCCAGCCTCTAAGGAGCTTTTGTTCTGTTCTGTGTGCCAGCTCCACTTCCCAGTGCTGTGCAAGTGGATTTTTTTGTTTCTGCATTTACCACTAGCATGGTAAATAAAGCATGTCTAAAGTGGCTGTTTCCTCTCTGCCCTGAGTGTAGAAATGGCATTTTTCTTTAGAAATCTAGCCTGAAGTGAGCAGGGATAATTTACCTGCAAAAAGCAATTGTCTGTCTCTTCTTTCTTTGGACCTGGATGACAGAAACAACAACATTGTTTTATGTTTTCCTTTGTGACTAGTGAAAACATACAGTATGTTCTCTAGTTAAATAAATACTGCTTTTTAGATAACAAATATTCTGGAATTTCAGACTTGATATTAATATACTTGGGTCTCTTCTTTTGTTTGCCAGCTTTACAGTGCATTCAGAATGGCAGTTTTCTAAATTAAATATGCTGCTTTATTTCCTAGGACAAAGCTGAACTTGAGGAAAGGATTTCTTATTTTAAGGCATACCTGGAAACAAAAGGAGCTGCACTGAGTCAGACTACAGAGTTTCTTCCCTTCTATGCTTTGCCTTTTGTTCCAAACCCCATGGTACATCCTTCATTTAAAGAACTTTTCCAGGTAAGTATCTGTGCTGCAGAGATGGTGCTCATGATGACTTACACTGAGCACTCTCTGCACACCGTGCGGGTGGATGGTTAGGAGATGACTTCCAGAGCTGTGGTTTGATGTTCCAAAGTATTGTTGGCAATACCTGTGGAGAAGGTACAGCCACCATTTCCCCTGCTGATTGCTTCCTCCTGCAGTGCCAAACTGAACCTTCACTTCTCAGTTGTGCTGGAAATGTCTGGTTGTGTGGCTGCACTTGGGCTGGATCAAGGGATTGCTTTCTTGCCTGTGAATGTGCGTGTAAACAGCTCCCACATGCACATACCTACACAAATTTGTTTGTAAAGCATGCATAGTATTTTTTAGATTTATTTGCTCAGAATGCTTCCCTGTCTGACCATGTGGACAGTTATGCTGGCCTGGCTGAGCAGCTGTGGGCAGCCACTCCGGTGCAAGGAGATGCCTTCAGCCTGCATTGCTGCCACACTGCTTTTGATATCAAACCAAAGCTTAAGTGATACTTGCCCTAGGGCTGGCTTTGGAAGTACCAGCTGATGAGGAGCTCCAGTTTAACACCAAAAAAAGGCATATCCTGCCATTTTCCTTCAGGACTGGCTATAAATAATGAGATAGACTGGTTGACCTCAGAGATGGAATATGACTACTCTTTTTTAATTATACTTAGTAGCGTTTTTTTATAATGCCTTATCTAAGATGAGATCCTCAGACTTATTCAGAGTAACCCAGTGTCCAAGCTCTTAGTCCACACTCACTCATATTTTCTTGTGGGAATTGTACAACTCATTCCATGTTAGTGTTGAAACACAGATGGTTTTATGTTTGAGAAAGAGCAGCACTGAGTCACTGGTTTACTAAGCAGTGTTCTTATGGCATATATTTTTCTCAGGCATCTGATGCTTTATATAGCTGGAGTTCCTGTCAGTTTGTGTAATACATCTTGAAAAATAATACGCACTCCTCTCTGTAGGAGAGAAGGTTCCTTTGGTAATATACAGTGTGCTGTGGTATACCACTGTCTGAATACTGAGTTGGTAAATGCAACAATTCTCTACACTCTCCAGCATGGTGAAATAAGGGCAAATCTGAGCTGTGAGAACAGCTTGCAACATATATGTATACAGCAGTAAATTTAGGAAGCTCCTGCTACCTGTTGGAAGATAGAGCTTTTTCTTCTGTTGGCTGGCTTTTCCTCAAGCAGAAACCAGCTTCACTGAATGCTTGACATAGAAGACGTGAGTATTTGGTGGATTCCTAGGTGTAATTTGACTTTTTTCCTTAACTGTTATTTTCTTGTGCGTATGAGACACTACGTCAGGCAGAGGACAACATTCCAGTTAATGCTATTGGTCTGTTCTGCTGGTCTGTTTTTCTGACATGAGCTGTTTTTCTCCAAATCCTTATTTTAGAAACATTGTACCCTGATCACCAATGTCATGTCATGACGCTTGCAGTAGTTACTGACAAAACTTAAAATTCCCAGATCTTGTTAGGAGCAAAAATTGAAAACTGAGCAGTGCAAAATTACTAATTTTGTACTCTGTTTAATACATGTGAAATAAAATTTTTATCTTTTTCTCAAGTTGCTTGTATTTTAAAGGTGCTTCTACTTTTGGGGCAGTTGTTGCATGTGCATATGAGGTACCAACACTGCGTGATAGTTTTGTACTTTAAATAAAGCTATGTTATGTTTCTAGAACTCTTGTCTAGGAATAATACTGCACTCCCCTCTGACTTCTGTGTGCTTTTATGGGGAGTGAGTAAATACATGCACTTCAGTAACAGTGAAGGGAAAATCTTTTCAATCCAGTGCTGGCTGCCTTGTTTACTAGTGGGAAGTTGCTGTGATCCAAGCAGTACTTTCTGCAGAGTGTACATATTTGGTGAACAACTGTCATTATTTGTTTTTCTTTTCAAGGATTCTTGGACACTGGATTTAAGGACAAGACTGGAAAAGTTCCTGTCTCTGACTCTCAAAGCCAGACAGACTCCTCGGCTTCTCACTATATTTGTATCCTTCTAAGAAAACACTTCAGAGATAATTAGAAATACTGTAAAGAGGCAGAATAATTTATTGCAAGGGTGTGCTGATAAGATTTATTGCAGAATTGCAGTAACGTTGCAGTCTGGTGTTTTTATGATAGGAAACATTGTTTATATACCACATTCAAAAGTAAACTTTTGAAAAAGTCATGTAAAGACCATGTACAGACCATGTACCATACAGACCATGAACCTACATGTTTATCATATGGTCATTCTTTGCTTCCATGTATGAAGTACAGGATATCAAAAGGCACCAAACTGACCTGACTTCTTTCTTAGCATTTCTAAAGCTGTTAGTCTTTTAAATTAGCCATTTCAGGGACTAGCTGGAAGTTTTCCAGGGCTTTTAAGAGTTCTAGAAATTATTTCATCGCTCAAAGGTCAGCAAAAGATCTCAGGTCTCTATGGAGCATTGTGAGTTGTGCACTTACGAGATTTTTATGTATTTATTGTTGATTTATGTATTCTGTGGAGCATCAGGCACTGGCTGTTGGCTGGGACAGTAGGAATATCTGACTTGGTTGAGTTTCTCATTCTGTGTCTCTGGAACAAGCACTGAGAAGCTGAACATTTTCCTGAACTGCTCCTACTCGTGCAACAGAAGGAGAGCGGACAGTGCAATAAAGGTAAATGCTGGGCTGTGGCAAGGATGTTCTGTGAGATTGTCAGGGCTCTGAGAGTAGTGGGAGGTTCACCTGTAGGGGTGGGGAAAACAGTGATGCATGGAAGAAAGTCCTTGGAAATCCAGACCCCAGCTTTGGTGATAGCTCTTGATAGACTTTTCAAGCTCAGTCAGGTTCAAGCAGTCAATAAGTATCACTATGTATGGACTAGAAATGGGAAAGGGCCTGGTAGTGGGATTTGTATTAAACATCTATTCTGTCCTGAAATATGTAAAAACAAGTGGAGAACTCCACACAATACCAGCTCTCCTTTTTTAGTTCTGATGAAAGTAAGTTGCCTCACATTCCTTTCCCTTACCTGCTTAGGCCTATCTGCATCCTCCAGGTTTCAAATCTCATTCAGTTGTTCTGATGACTGATGGTCTTAGACAAAGTTGATTTTTGTTCTATATACTCATTCCGTTTAAATACTACCTCCTAGAATAGTGCATATTAGTATCCCCTGAATAAGAAGTTGTTCATTTAAATGTGACTGGCTGGTGTGTGGCATTTTGAGGTAAGCTGCTTATACACACTTAAGTGTGTGTGTGACTTGGAACCTTTAGAAATAATAATTTCAGCACAGAATCCTGTTAGATACTGATGACACTTGAAATATGTGCCTTTTAAAAATCAGTTCAATAAACAGAACTTAGGTTTCCAACTACCTTGCATTCATTTTTTCACTTGACTTTCTGCATACGCTTTCTAATTTAGGGATCTATATGAGACCAGTTGGATTCTTAAAATTACTTTTCCTCTCAAGTTATTTTGATCTGTAGGTTTATCCTGAGGATTTACTTACTCTTTGTAGATTGAAGTGAGGAGAAAGTTAGGTTTTCTCCCAGTGTGAGTTCCATGTATTTTCTTTGTTATTTTGTGCTTTGTATTGTTGCATTAGATTTTCACTGAATAATAGAAAGGTCTTTTGGATTTTTGTTTTCCAGAAGTTACACTTTTTCATGGTGGAGGACTTCCCTGAAGGCAATAATTCCATGCTCTTATTAAAAAGAAATAACTATGCAGTTGGGCCTGACTTTTTTGGGGCCTATTTTTTTTTTAATTTTGGGTGGGTTCTGTGCTTTGTATAGGAACTATCATGGAACTGAATTCATGCAGGTCAGCCTTAATTTGCAGATCTGTTATGTGCCTTGGAGGTTGAGTCAGTTTGGATTTTTCACAAAGGTTACTTGAGGACTGTCTTGTAAGAAGGGTTTGGATCCAAGAGGTTATTTTTGCAGTATCCTGCTCACATCACATGGGCTCCACAGCACTTACTCGCTGCTGGAGAATATTTACTTTATCAGTGAAGGGGAAATGCAAAGAAAATTTATAGGCAACACATGAATGAAGAGCAGTATGGCAGAGTCCTGAAAACAGCCTTTTGTAAATAGTTGCAAGTCATCAGTCTGACATGCTGAAATACTTCAGGTTTGGGTGGGGTGGTGTAAATGCTCTTGAGGGTGTCCTGGAGTGTTCAGTGTGTTTACCTTGCCTGATTTGCGTGCTACAGTCTGGCTTTTTACCCATTTGCTAAAAAATTGCAGTTCCTGTATGACTTCGAAAGCTGTTTGTGTGGCAGTTGTGCTTAACTTACAGTTCTCCCGTATGTTTTAAGTTTGGCTGGAAAGGTATAAATTGCAGAATGGTTGGCATCTTGCACAGGGAGCTTCAGACCTTCTTTGTGTCCTCTCTGCTAACAGGAACTGAGGGAATGAAGCATTTGGAAGTGTGTTCAGCTGCTGTTCCCTTCAGTGCCTCATTACAAATCTCTCAGTTCACAGCCACTCTTCCACCGTTTTGGAGAGGGGGAGAGTGGAAGAAGTGTGTCAGGCTGCTACACTAGCGAAGGTGGAGTGTGACCTACCTGTCTGTCAAGATTTGCTGAAGTCTAAATGACTATGTATGTGGAAAAATGTCAGTTTAGAACATGGATAGTAATTTTTAAGCAAGAAGGAGACTGCATTGAGTTTTGGTTATGTAGTTTTTTCCTGCTGACTGCAGTTGAAAGACATATTTTCAACACTGGAAATTTTACCCACTGGGCTATGAAAAGCAAGCAAACTCTGAGAAGGTTTATGCTTTGTGATTTGGTGCTTCCAACTTTCCTCTAAGTGAAAGTCACGCTCTAGATACATCCATTGGAAGTTTTTGAATTGAATGTGTTGTGTCACAGTTAAATAAAAATATATTCCCATTTGCTCTAGGCAACACAATAAAGTGCTGGAGTGGCTAGTTTTGTGCAATGGTTGCTCTCAGAACCTTTGTTAGTTTAGAAAAATGTTCTTGTTTTGAAGCTGTATCATATTAAAGCTGTGGTCGCAGTTTAACAGTCAGTAATGGCTGTGAAATAAAAACAAAATCAAAGTTGACTTATTATCATCAAGGCTGAATAATTTGGTTGTCTTTGGAAGTTATCTTAACTCTTCTGATTTTAAGTTAATATTGATTGGAGTTGAGATGATTTTAACAGCTTACAGAATTGTTAAAAGCTTAGCACTTTCAGCAGGGTTGCTTAATGTTGCTGTTCTAGTGGTGTTTTGTTTATTGGTCTGGTTTTTTTAGGTGCATTTTGCTGGATTTGAACAGTATGTGTGGCTTGTCATGGCTTCTGTTGTTGTTTCCCACTGGGTTTAGCTCACTCCTAGGAAGTGTAAGAGAAATATTGTTAAGGTGGCTTGATTTGCAGCCTGGTATGAGTTGTCAGTCCCAAACCCTGCAGGTGCAGAATGCTGTGGTTCATGAATGGTTCTCAGAAAGGAGCCATCCTTTGCAGGGAGGAGACTTTGAGAGTGAAATAACTGTCTGGTTTTTTTTTCTTAACTTGTAGAAGCAAGAAAATGTACCTTCTTGTACTCCGTGTTTTATTTTAAGACTGTCAGTTTATAGCTGGCTTATAGCTAAAGTCTACCAATGCACATTTTCTCTAAAAGATCCCGTTAAAAAGATCATTTTGTTATATTTTCTGAAAACAAAAATAAGCTGTTCAGCCACCTGCTGCTTTAAATATCAGTGAAATAAACTGTGTCATATTGGGCTGTTTAGAATGCTTTACTTTAACCCAGAAAGAATTTAAATCTGTGAGAGGGAATCCTACTTTTGTCTGAAACTCCATAGTGAAGCTGATTCCTTCCCATTGTTTAGCAGAAAGTCCTATGGTAAATATTCCGCCTATTTGCAGACGGGCCCGATGCCATTTTCACAACACTAAAGCAGTACTGGCTTCTCAGCAAACTAATTTAAAACAATGTTCTAGCAAAATAAAAAACATCAGCTGTAACAATGGAATTGTTGTGCCTCCCTTCATGGTTTTGTCTGCTCACAGACATGTGCACAGTTGTCCGCTGCTCCAGGTCCTGTGCCCAGTTCCATGCAGAACATTGGCTTGGCTAGGTCTGAGACTGGGGTGGAGGATGCAGATTCTGGTACTCAGTTTGCTTTTGTCTCTAAAGTAATTGAACCTGAAGGAGCAAAATGTATCAGAAATGTAACTTTTTTTATTATTCAGGTAGAAATGAAAGACAAATATGAGTGATTTTCAGAAAGTGAGGATATTAAAAGTAAGAGATACAGTTTACCATCAACCAGTAAATGATGGATTATGCTCTTCACAAATGTATTCAGTGATGTTTACTGCCTTATAGTTATGTTGCTACTGTAGCTGTGAAGCAATTGGTTCTTTGGACAATTAAGGCATAATAAATATTCGTAGATGTTGCAATGAAATGCAGTCATGCTAGAGGTGTGAAATTATCCTTGTAGGCAAATTCCACACCTCAGAAATTGAGGTCGTCCCTTCAGAGCAGTAAAAATGCTTGTGGTTCTTTTGTCCTTTTGTTTGAATAGGTGATGCTATTTCTTTTTTTATGCTTCTCTCGACAGAAATGATGCAACATCTTCATCACCAGTTAGTGAAGTGTGAGCACAGGTACATGACCAACCTGAAACGATTTCACAAATTGCAGGTGGACTACCGTAATCTCCTTGGAGTCACTGCAGAGCTGGTGGATTCTTTGGAGGCCACAGTCGTTGGCAAGACGGTAAGAGATGACTCAGATATGCGGTTACTTCCACACCTCTCAAAAAATGGAGACCAAAGGGTGAATTAAGCTTTGTAGTTATGAGCATTTCTGTTAGAACTGTGGCTCTTTACTAATGAAACACAGCACTTTGGATGAGCAGTTCTCCCATTGCCCTGGTGAAGGAGGATAAAAGAAGTGCAGAAAATGGGTTGAATTGTGCTGGCCCAGAAATCTTGAAAAAATTACCACCATCTCCCGAATCTCAGGCCTCTTGTGAGAGTCCCCTTTTGAGCTTTGGCATCAGCAGTGATTAGAGGGCATTTCTGTGATTACTGACTGCAGTTCAGCTCATTAACAATTGTTGTGTATTTAAAACTTCAGTCAGGTCTGTTTTAAATTCCACGGTAGTGGAAACAATCTTCTTTCCCAAAATTTTGGTGAGGAAAAGCTTTGCTCTCTGTTCTGCTAAACTGGACTTGTTAATTTAATTGGTAAAGGGAACAGGGATAGGAGTAAATGAGTTAGTTATTCATCATGTGAAATGTTCCACATGTATGTGACTGGAGAAGGTACAACTTTCTTAGGAGTATTTTTTACAGGAAGTTGATTGTTTCATGTGTTGTGCAGTCTCCTCTGGGAGCATAACTTCTGTGGAACCTGAAGGCTGTTCCTATGGCAGATGCTAATGGCCTCTAGTTGCTTTTAAGGAAACTGTGAGTTGTTAGCAGAGAGAATGACCTGGCATTTCCCGTAATGCCTGCTGAAAAGTCAGTGTGTGCCTTCCTCCTGTCATCAACATGAACACCTTCTGGTTTGTTACTTTGCATCTGGGATCACTGTTCGGTATTACTGCAGGGAAGAATTTGCCCATGGGGTGGATTACGCTTTACAGCAGATTAGGGAAGGCATCTGCTCACGGGAGCTTTGGTAACAACAAAAAACACAGTCATTCGTTTGCTGCCTCCCATTTCACACCTCCGTGCTCTCCAGGCGATATCCAATTACCCTCTGCGGTTGGGAACCGGACGCTGGTTCTCTTCTGCTGCGGATGTTGTTCAGTTTCCTTTGTGAGCCTTGTGCAGGGCACTCGTTTGATCCTTCCCAAGTGTGTCCAGCTGAGGGTGCTCTTCCGTCATGGATCCTGGATTCTGTCATTTCTGAATCCAAAGTGAAGTTGGGTACTGAATAAAGTGATATTGAAGTTACAGCATTCTGAATTTGAAGGGGCTTACTGTCCTGCTGAAGGTCTGGGAATATCAGAAGTGTCCTCAGTTGCATTTCTGTAATCTCGGTCCTCTCATCTCTCTTCTGGAGAAGGTACTAACTCTCCTGAAATTAAGCTGTTCTGTTGTGGTGTAGGTTTCTCAAAACAAAAGAACTAAACCCACTGAGATGTTTTGCATTAAAAAACAAAGTGCTGTACTGTGTAATTCATATTTATTCTCTCTACTGTACAAGACAGCTGTGTAAGTTCTGCTCTTTAGGTAAAGAATGCCTCAGCATTGTTTAAAGCTCAAAACTGCTTCATTTTTAAATTTGATTTGATTTTGAACCTTTTGATTCGTGAAAATCTGTATGCAAATAGAAGTGTGACAAAATCTGGTTTTCTTGTAGACTCTCTGAAAGTGTTTAGCACTGGTCTTGTGAATAGCATAACAATTCCCAGCTGAAGAGAATTTACAGCGTTTTAAATTTCTGAACAGAATGGTAGTTGAAAAACCAAATGAACAGCCGTTAATATAGAAACACTTGTCTGGTAGAAAGTGTAAGTTTTATGTAATCCTGTTCTCACTTTGTTTCCTAATTTTTAGATTACACCAGAGTATCTTCAAAGTGTTTGTGCTTGCTTGTTTAGCAATCATATGAAACAAGCTATAGCACACAGCATTGACTTCACAAGGCCTGGAACTGTAAGTATAAATGTTTTGGATTTTTACAGTAACTATCTTAAAAGACAATACTACTTAAGCTGTATATAAAACAATAAAAGTTCTATAATGGGAAAGACAAAACATAATGTGTTCAAGCTTGTATGGCAGTACATGGTTTTGTTGATCTCAGATGCTGGTCAATGACATGGTTGTGCAGTTACAGCTGCATAAGTATGCTTAATTCTGTTATTTTGAGGACAGTGAGATTTATAGCTGTTAAAATGCTAACAAAATGCTTTAGAAAACCCCAAACCAAATCCTAAAACTAATGTTCTGAGTGTGGTTTGATGGCACATCTTAGCCAGTTTAGTTTAGCTGAAAAAGGGAGCGGTGTTGCTCAGCTCTGGACTCATGCTCTGTTCCTTTCTGTTGTCAGTGATGCTCCTATAACTCTACAGAGAATTGGCTTAGCTAGCTGAAGGAGAAGCATCACACAGGATTGTGAGAACAAATGTGGAAAAGAGGAGGAAGAGCCAGTTTTAGATGAGCAGTTAGCTGATACACCTAAGCTACCTAACTGATTTATGTGATGGTCTTTTAACATCCTATCTGAGAAACTTTGATCTTATTGATAAGCAGCTCAGGATCCCTAGGGTTGGTTTTTGCCCACTTGACCATCCTCTGGTTTCTTTTCAGATGACTGCAGTACACCTTGCTTATTTATGTTCTGTTCAATCTCTTCTGCCTGAGTGGGGAGAGAGTTTTGGAGTTATTTTTCAGCAGCAGAACCAGCTTAGGATAGTTTCTAGTGTCTATGAAACTATTCCTGTGAGATTTTAAATGACTTCATGATAGTATAAGAGCTGTTTTAAAACCTAGCTTGTTCAAGTTTTTCAAATAAGCATTAATCTTAAAACCACATCAAAACATTTTACTAAGAAAATATTGTGTACCACTGTTTTACAAAGACAAGCCAAAATCATGAACTGTGCTTATTGTTTTTGTCATGGCAGGCATTCATGTGTACTTAACGTTGTAGCAGGAGAACTTAGTGAAGTGTCAAAGGAAAAGCAGAAGAAAATAAAATTCCCACTCCTTATTCTAGTCAAGGATTTTAATAACAATGATGCTATGGGTACATTTTGTTCCTCTTGAAAATTTGTTACAGAAAGATAAGGAGATAATAAAAATGCTCCCTTTTCTATGTGCTAATGTTGTCAGAGATAAGTGTTATTCCTCATTGCTCTTCAAGCTGTTTGAAATGCCCTCACTTTCCTGTTAATGGTCAGAACTCCTTTCTCTTGACCTGCCATGAATTTAGGAGGTGCACTCTCATGCAGCCTGCAAAAGCTGCTAATTTCAGGGTTTCAGGAAGTAACCAGGATCTGTTTGTCTGCTACCTCAGTACTGGGTGCTGTCTGCTCCTCTCTCCTCAGGCTTACCCCATGTCCTTAGCTTATGTCATCTGCCATCCCATAATGTCCCTCCTCCTGCCCCATCTTTCTTCTAACCAACAACTTTCAGAGGTCTTTCCTCTTTCCTTGCCGGTGGCTTTTTGAGATAATGCTTTAGGTACCCCAGTAGTCTTCTGTATATTTGCCATCTAATGTTGAGGTTGTGTGTGTTTCTCATTCCCTGCACTGAGATCATCCATTCTGTACAGCCACATGCCCTTTTCTCTCTGTTCCTGCTCTTTGCTTGCATCAAGACTTCTCTTTTTCTCCTGTGCTTTCAAGGTGCTCCATTTGCCCACGGTTTTGCTCATTATTTCTATTCTTCTTATCATACGTTGATCGTCTGGTCTCTTGAACCCTTTTAGGAAAGGGCCACAGGGAAGAGCATCATCCTTATGCAAGGTTCTGATTTCTGCTTCCCTAAAAGTGTCTCTAAAAGCATTTCTGCTCCAAAAGCGCCTTTGCCACTATACTTACGGCACTGTGGCCACTTTGACACAGTCTCCAGCTGTGCAGATAGGTTAGAGAAAGAGGATGTGTTGGTGGTGGATTTTTTTTCCCTGCTGGAAGTATATTTTTGTCTCCCTTAACTAGGTTAACCTGAGTAAAGCTGTGTACTTCTGGCACAGTTGTATCTATTTTTATACTAGGCTTTACCAGCCTAACTATTTCTGTGTGACTTTGTGGCTCATTTATCCGCACTATTTGAGGTAGTTGCTGTGACAGCCAAGCTTTCTAGTGAAGGACCAGTCCAGTTATAGCCCTGAGACTGTTTAGATTATGGGTTTCTTGACTGGTTTAGGTCACGCCTTAACATTGAGGTTCTAGCAGCTACTGTGGTTGAACTCTCATTTTGTTTCTATAAGCAGATCCACATAGGCTCTCTGAGGCATTAGCCAAGTTTTGGAGGGCTAATCACAGCCTTTGCATATAGACATTCATGACATCATAACCAGGTTTCCTCATCTTATCCTTTTGTCCCCTCTTGATTGATCATATTTTCTTCTTTCCCATGTAAAGAGTTCTGGTTTTATACATGAATAGCAAACATGCAGAAACACAAATAAATGTTAGAAAAAGAAATAGAGATTGTCTTCTGAAAAGAAAAATGAGACTCCTTTCCCATCATCCCAAAATATTTCTAACCACTCCCTGGCTTTGTTGATGCAGGAAGCCAGATGAGATGGACTAAAATTTTGACTGTTTGCCACTAGGCCACTCAGGCATGCCATTACTTTTTCTTCAAGGATTCAAATACTTCATTGTTATACACTCAGATGTTATTGTTCTACCCTTAAGTGGTTTCAGGTTTTTGCATAAGTTTTGGAATGAAGCTGGAGGCACCATGACCCAGACTAAGTAGTAGCATGAGTTCAGAGCATCTGTGCTGGATTTGTGTTGGAAGGTTCCTTCACTTTTTGGTTACAGCTACTTAGAGGCGCTAGAATGTGGTCTTTCCAGCTACTCCATTTCACAAACCTTCTTCTGCTGTAAGGGGCAGCCACCTGCATAACTGCAGAGGGAAGAGACTAGCAGAGGGGCGGCTACTTTGTTCATCCTTTCCTTTAGGTCTCTTTGTAGGCAAGATAAGTGAGAGGTTTCAAAAACACAGGCATTGTCTAAAGAGTTTCATCAGGCATTAAATATGATGGTTTGTTGGTTGTTGTGGTTTTTTTTCCCTACTTCACCATGACTGTTCGGGATGATCCTATCTCACTGACATCACCAGTGTCAGGACAAGACCCTGAAATAAATTGGTTCTGCTGGATCAATATCTCTAAATAAATTAGCAGAAAAAGAAAATCATTAGCAAGGAAATTACTTTTTTGTTGTACTGTCATGCAGCCTTAAATTTCTACCACTGTTATTCAGAGTGTGACGTGCATGACATAGTTTGGAAAGAGGAGGTGCTTGAGTTCACAGCCAGTTATACTGATGCAACTCAGGGGACTATCCAGGTTTTGGGTCACATTCTGAGAGCAGAAAATGCTAAAGCTGCGTCATTCTCTGAGATGTGTGCTTGAGCTTTACAGTATATTTTGTTACGTCAGCTACGCTACACTACACAGTTTTTAGTTGCACTGGGAAGGAGGATTATATGAGTACTGTAACCAAAATGGAGTATTGTCCAAGGAAATTAAGGACTCTACCTTGGATTATATCCTTGGTAGCATTATTTGTATGCAAACTTGATTTTGTTCCCAGTACATTATGCTCAACTTTTAATGTTGGGGAAAGTCGTATTGTGTAGTAGAAAGCAGTGAGGTCTCAGGCTTTGAAATTACAGTAAAGGTGACCTGTATCAGTTGTTAATGTGCAAACATCACCTTCCTGGCTTGCCCCCCAGCACGGCTGAAGGCCTGTCCTTTCGAACTGGAAGAAATATGTATCAGGAGCACAAATCCCAAAAGCAACTCTTACTTACCAAGCTGGCTTTGAGACCTGAGGCAGTAACACCCAAAAGAGTTTTCCATTATAATCATACCCCGAAATCTTACTTAGCAAGGGCTTCTGATGTCAGCTTTGTTTTCTCTGGTGAGCTGGATTGAGTCTCATTCTTTTGCAGAGCACCTCCATGTCTCTTGCCAGCTCTGTGACCTCCTGGGTCAGCTCATGAGCCTGATCTGCAGTCCATTAACAGGATGCATCTGCTGCATGCAGTGGGAGAGAGGCCACACTGCTGTGTTACAGTTGGGAGATGTTTGCAAGGCCTCTCTAAAGCCCTGTTTTACCATAAGGTTTTTCTTGTAGCTGCAGTTGAATGTTATCGTCACCTTCCATCATGTCATTTGACATGTGTGGTACAGAATTGGGAGATAAGAAACCTGAGAGGATTGTCAGAGCAAAAGGTTTGGATTTAAGGTCAGAGCAGCAGGTCTGACAAGCTGAAGAAACATTTGTTTGAAGATTTAATCAATTCTTGACTTTCTAGTGTTCATTTGGATAGGGAACTGATGTGGGTGATGGTAAATTTGAAAAGTATAGTTCCAACTACAGTAATCTACTACAGGACCGTAGTCCCTTATATATTTAACACTCTTGGGATAAGTTTTACTTTTTTTTACCATTTTCCTTTTCTAGTACTGATTTGTCTGGTGGATAACAAGCAGGGGTTGTAGTTTTTGATGCCTGCAGTTTTCTGCTCAATATGCAGTACATTCACTCTCCATTGAAAATAGCACAGGCTCAAGTCTGAAACCCACAAATAGGTTTTTTGGGTTGAAGTAAGTTGTATACCTTCCTGGAATATTTTGGATTAGGGATAAGGTAATAAGATTCTCTAAATTTTGGATTAGGGGCAAAACAGGAGCTGCTTCCTCAGATGTGCAGTTTCTGTCAATAGTAGAGATGGGTGTTAACCACTGGAGAATCTTTCTGTGGCCTGAAAGCTGTAAAGTTGTTTGCATATATTATATGTTTGCATATGTTGCACCTGTGTCATGGAATAGAATAAATGCCCATTATGTTTTTACTGCTATTCAGACTGATTATATTTACCTGTAGCTACAATTAGGTGAATTAATGTCCCTTGCAAATTTTAGGTCTCTTTTGACACCACTCTTGAAGCTGTGGAAAAGTAGTGGGGTGGGTTTTTTAAGTTCTGTCACTGGACAAAATTACCAGCTCCTCTGTAAAGTTAAGCAGTCAATTACAAACTGTGAACAAGGAAGAATTTTTTTTATTTTTGGGATAGCTGTAATGACTACCATTGGCTCCTATTTTTCTTGTACTCTGTGCTTTTTCCCTCAAATGTGCTTTTTACTGCAACTGTGCACATGCCATCAAGCTGTAATAGTTGGTGGCAAGTGTTCCATTTCTTACTTGTGAAATCTCTGCACCAGCAGACCACATGAAACCTAGGATCAGGGTAACAGAAGATTTTTAGTTTGGTTTTTTTAATCGCTCTCTAAACCATTCAGAGTTGATTCACCAGGCATTATTATGTGGATGTTTGCTCTTCCATTTAAAAATAAAGTGCTCATTGCAGCAAACAGCATCTACCCTAAGTGAGCTTTTCAATGGATGAAATGTATCAGTTTTCTGCATCTCTGTCCATGGGGCGATTTTTGTATGTTCCCATTTATGTATGGAAAAGAAGAAACAAGCCTACTTCTTCATGTAAGCAGGGAGAAGTTTTTCTTTTCCTGCTGATACAGTATATAATGCCCTTTTCTCAAGTTGCTACAAGGTTTTTTGTTTAGGTGAACTCTTTAAGGGCAAGGTGTTGCCTTCAGTAGGGGCTTCCACAAACTTTTCCTGTTACTGTCTTCAAATCATAGATTAGCCCAGTTTGGAAGGACTTTGAAAGGTTGTCTGGCCCAACCTTTTGTGATTTCCTTTAATGTCAAAACCTTCCTTTAATGTCATCTTTTGTCTTGATGCCTACATCTGTTTTCACTGGCTCAGGTCATGCTTGTGTTGGAATGTCTCTCATCATGATACAGGTTATCTCCTGATTTCTTTTGCTCACTTATTGGTCTCCATCAATGTCATCCTTTGTCTTAAATTTAATTTTAAATTGTCTTTGCCAGTAACTGTCTATATGTGTGTATAGCACCATGAAAGTTTAAGTAATCATTCACATCAGGGAATTCTAAGTGTCATGGTAATAAAAAGAAGAATGTCAGATTTTTTAAATTGGTTAAAGAATAAAAAGAACTTTATTTTCTGCTCACAGTGAAGAGTGGCAAGTTTCTTATGTCTTCTGTGTAAGGCTGTATATGTCAGTTAAAGAGCAGCCTGCTAAATAGGGTGTTTATGTGCTTATTCATCTGTACAAATATATCCTCTAAAGTAAGTACTGGCATGTTTGCACAAAAAGATTGGAAGCAGAATAATTAATGTTGTTCTTATTTCACTGTGTTGAACTGTGTGCCTTTATTTTTAATTAAGACCGTTCTTTTTGCATACAAAGCTGTTCTAAGTATTCTAGTCTAATTAAAGAGAACATGGCATATTTTGTACTAAACTACTCAAACCATAAATTAGCGCCATTCTTTATTTTAGTAACTAAATCCTAGGTTTCCCTCCAGAGACTTCCTTAGTTTATCCCTGGAGCCTTTTGGGATGAAGAATTGATAACATTGCTTTTGGTATGTCAGAAACTCCAGTCAAAGCAAGAGGATAGTGTGTGGAGAATAGTGGCAGGTGCTTTCTCAGAAGCTGAGGTCTTCTGATCCACGCCATGTTCAGGGTATCTCTCTGAGCTGCCTCAGTGCAGTGAGCAGTACAGATCATATATTCCTGTAAATTTGTCAGTGCTTTGTGTGTTGCTGTTCTGACAGTGACAGTGTGGAACAATGTGCAGAGTAGGTGTGTGTGCCAGGTGTTGAGAGGAGAACTTACAAATAAATTACAAGAGAGACACAACAATTTCAGTTCTAAGACATACAAGTATGAGGATTGGGAGAATGTGTTTATACTTTTCAAAGCTAATAGTCTGTTAATTTTCAGCTGATTTTTATTGGTTGTTTTTTTAGAAATGTGCATTTCTCTGTGATTTTTCTGTTAACTTATTTTTTTTTTAATCTTCTTTATTTTAATGTGTGCCTGTTTGCCTGTAAAGGGATATTACTCTATGAGCCCTTGTGATGACGGATATGTAAGTGTCTATCTTTATTTCCTTTCACGTTGCCTGCTCAGTCTGTCACAGTCTGTATTTCTTTTCATTTCACAACATGCAGCAATTTTCTCTGCATTTTAACTTGTCACTACATTAACTGTGTGGTTTATGAAGAGCCAAAAGATGTGCAGGGCTTGGAAATTCTGCATGGGGAATGGAATAAATGTTCTGGGTAACCTTATGGCTTCATAATGCACATAACACAGCATGTCAATATGAGAGCAGCTTTGTCCACAGCTTTTACATGAAACACAGCTTCTTATAGCATGCAGAAAGCAATTGTTTCTTCCATGGGATCATCAGTATATAGTATACATTCTCTCTGAAGTGTGCCAAAACCAGCTGACAACACATTTGACAAAGCAAATAAATATTATTGCTCAAGATAAATCAGCAAGTTGAGTTGTGCTCTTCCGAGGGGTGTTGTATTCTACATATTTGTATTTTTCATTCCTAAAATCAAACTTCCTTTCAGAAGTAAAGATTATAAAATTCTTTCACACAGTTAAAATGATCCTCTTTCGCTGAAAACACAAAATTATATTCTGTGTACTGCCTGTGACTTCTGTAACCCAGATGGGAGTTTGTATTCTGGCAATACTACAAGTACACCATAAGTATCTAATTTTGCCCATAGTCAGTGCATTCTTTGTGAAGAAAGGAAATGAGTCTACTTCTAAGTAACTCAGTATGTAATCAATTCATAAAAGTGATTGACACCAATTCTGAAAAATGCCAGTCAATTTAAAATAATACATATACATACATTTTTATCACTTTCTTTAGGTAAAACACGATTTTGCCTTTCAAGAAAAGCTGCCTAAATTTCATACATATATATCACCTGGAACTGCAGTACACCCCTGTGGGCATTCAACTTTCCACTTAAAACAACACTTTATTTTGAAAAATAGTCATAGAAGTATTGAATGCAATGGACTATTCCTTACGTACTTCTTTTTATCTTGATGTAGAGAACACTACCCACGTCCACCTATTGGTGAAAGATTCACCTGTGTCAATCAACCTGTTCCCGTTGATGACATGAATGTTCATAATGGACGCTTTTTGCTTGATGTTAAGCATTTTGTTCCCTCACATAATGCTCTATTATGAGACTGAGAAAGGTTGACTACAGATGAGCAATTATGAATCAAGTGATTTTTGCTAAAGAAAAGCTTCTTCCTTATACAGATTATTATAAAGCATTAGTTAAATGTAACTTTATACAATGTAGAATGTAATAACTTGCTGTGCAGTGTTGTTTATAAAATTTTTGTAAAGCTGTCTGACTCTGATTCTGAGTTATTTCTTGAATACATGGGTAGCTTTCAGCCCCCCTCACTGTTTATGTATAGTATTTTATACTTTTTTCTGACATTTGTGTTGTCATTACATTATCACACAGTATTACTGTGTGACTTTTTAGTGTATGCATCACATGTCTTAGAGAATCTGTTTTATATGACAAGCAGGAAGTTTTCATAACAGCCTATCTCTAGTATAAGTAAGGAAAAAAAATTAAAAACATTTGTAGATCATCTTATGAAATAATACTTTGTATAGCCCCAGTAGACCTGCCAGGTTACACAAGCTCAGGGTCTAATCCCTCACAGACTGCGTGGAGCAGTCTTCTTGTTATTAGTGTGTAACAAATGAACTCAACATAGATTTGTGAGTTCTAATGATTTGTAGAAATCTGTTCAAATTTTGGTTTTACTCTTCACATATTCATCACATATCTTTGATTGTTAATTCTGAATCTGCACTGAATTTACACTGAATTCTTACAGCACATTTTCAGAGTGAGAACTGAGGACAGAATCTGGCTTTCAGCTTTGCCTTCAGCATATTATTAATATATACATCAAATGGCAGTGGGGATATGGCTTGAATATAGGGCTGCAGTATTTGATAAAATCAGTTGTGGTTTGGCTTGCACATGAAGTGCATCTGTTTTCTTTTATAAATATTGATTCATTTTTTTTCCCTTTGAACTTCTTTGGTTTATTCCATGCTGTTTGTATTCATGCCTGTCTTTGTTCAAAAATAAAGGGATGCCATCTGTGGCTAATGTGCATCGTTACAGAATTACTTGACTTAATATGGCACCTGGTTTGGCTTTGGCAAGGACCAACACAAACATAAGTCATACCCCATGATCCTACCAGAATGAGCTATGCTTGGGCTGGTTTTGTCTTGTGGTTTTGTTTTTTTTTTTCTTAAGACACTGAACTTCTGCATGTCTTTCAACTATGACAAATTATCCTCTCCCAAGATCAGTTGTGCATAAAATGTGTTTTTTTCAAGATGAAGTCTGTGAGTGTTGGGACATAGGAGCTTGTTCGCCCCAAGTTCTTCACCTTCTGTCTTTCATTGGCAATCTAAGGTTTACTGTTACTCAAAAGGTTACAATTATGTTTAGCCTGTTCCAAGAAAGGTAAGACTGGAGAAGGGGCTTGGGAGAAAATGCTGAGGAAATAAATCTTGTAATCTAAGAAAAATGATAGTGAAGAGGAGCTACTAAATAATTTCTATTTATGGTGATTGTGCCATGAGCATTTGATTCTTTAATAGCAAAATAATAACTTTTAGCTCTTGTACTCTGCCATTCATTGGTAGATCTCAAAACCCAGCTTGTTCAAGAGATTGATGCCTTTTCCAGATGAGAAAAACTGAGGCCCAGAGACATGAAATGACGAGTTTAGATTCTGTCTGCAGTTGGTGGCTGAATCAGGACTAGAAGTGTATCTCCTGAGCCAGTGCTTTTCTCAGTATGCCACAGTTACAGATACAGATTATGTACTGTATGATACTTATGACTAATTGCAGTAATGCAGATGAAAAGGAAGAAAGAAAACCTCTGCCTGTAACATGGTTGCATTCTTTCTACTTATCGGTGGTGCTGACCATAGTCAGATGGAGAAATGACAGTGCAGTGAAGAACGAACTAGCCCCCCAAAACTTTCTCAGTTCCTGTTTAGCCTTGATGATTGAACCTGACGTAATATGAACTTTATCCTTATTGCTTTCCCAGAAGCACCAAAATCCTGAAAGAACTTCCTTCCTCCTGTGCACATTCTAGACTGATAAACTGGGTCTGATCAGCAAAGTGACCATAGGTCTTTCCAGCTCAGTGGTTCTGCCCTCAGAGCCCCAGTGTAGGGCCTGCCTCACTCTCTGGTGCCTTTTTGGTAGAGTACAGAAGGTAGAGTACAGAAGGAAGCCATCCTAAATACTTTGCTGTGCTCCATCTGCTGGCTTAAAAAGTAATTTGGGAATTACTAGGACGTTGTCCTGTTTGATCTGAATGGTTTTTCCAGTTGAAGTTTCTGTAGTTTGAAATTTATAAAAGCTTGCAAAATCCTACACTTGCCAAAAAGTTTTATTTGTGTAGAAAAGTGGTATGTGTATCTTAACCAGTTATCTTCTGGTTGGATTTTGGCTGGAGCCTGTTTTTCTTTCTAAGACAGCAAAGAGGTGTGTAAAAAACTTTGCTGAGAAGCAAAGAATCTATATACCCCTAGTGCCCTGCTCTGTTTCTTTTCTCACTGCTGTTCTCTGTTTGACCTTCTCATCTCCAAGGGCTCTGTAATGGTTTTTTGCATTCAAGTGCTATAGTCACTTTCTTCGTTTCCTCTAATGGAGAAAGGAGAAAGGTGCTGACAGAGGCAACAAAAGTGATTTGTGATTTCATTGCACATTCAGCTACAAGCTGTTAGGTTTTGACTGGGAAAACAGCTTTGTTTAAACAAAATGAACTCTTTATACTTATCAGAAATGCTAAGGAAAATGAACGAGGGCAAAACAGTCTAGGGGCAGATATGATGTTTTGAAAGACTTTTGTGTTGTGTAAGATAAACTATGATGTGAGAACTGCTGGTCACGCAGGTTACTTTTGAGGTGTATGACCTGTTAATTGTGTATTGTGTACTAGTCATTCATTGAAATAATACAAAACTCTTTCCAATGTGCACATAAGCTTATTTCACATCCAAGAGAACAGTTCCTTGTATTACAAGGATACCCATGAGGTTGTGTTTTCAAGAATATGTCAGTTGGCGTAATTCAATATTCTCTATGGTATTTCATGCTTTTTGTCTCCTAAATCCCACAGTTTTAAGTCTGACAATAGACATTGATTATATAGCTCCCATTGAAAGAGGCTCAGTTAGGAGAGAAGTTTTACAGGCATAAGTGGTAATGAGAGATTTTTAGCAGAGAGATCAGCACAAAGAGATGACATTGAATATTCTGCAAATACAGCATGTAGCTGACATCATAATGCATGACATGAAGCACTCTTATGCCAGAATTGCTTCTTCTTTGCTCGCCTACAATTACGTCCAGCAAAAAATGTTCCTTGTTGTGCAGTGGTGCCTGTATATGCACTGTGTCACCCTGCATCAGAGAAGAAATATCCAGGATCTAGTTATAATATCCTAGGCAGAACCACTGAGAAATGGCACACTATTTCATATTGGTTTTATCCATACTAGAATACATAGTCCTATCTTTCCATATTAATAATAATATATAGGGGTATATTTTGGTAGCAGCAGGCACTTGATGACATTAGTGTTGAAACAAAGAGTTACAATAAATTTAAATGCAGGAATGCATGCTGGGTCTCCAATAAAATATTATTGCAATTTTAAAGGTATGAAAATTTATGAAGTCAATGAATGTGCTTAGCAAGTTCTTCCTCAGTGGGCTTCAGACAGTAGTTTCTGTTCATTTTTTTTTATTATTTTTTTTAATGCTTCGAGCATAGGTAATTTGTGGAGTATGTGGGTGAGGATAATATAGCCAGATCATAACAAAAGAGATTTTTACCTGTGAAACACTTTAAGGGAAAAGGAAGATAAACACTGAAGTGCTCTTTCTTTAGTTGTGTTTCTGGTTTACAGCACAGGTTTTATAGGAAAAGAACTGCAGAACCTCAGTGAAAAAATTCACTTTGGACCTCATTAGGAGCGCTGTGTGAAATTTGGACTAATCTGCTGTAATTTCTTTTTTTCTTTCTTTTTGTGATCCAGGCTTCCACACTGTTAAGAGCATCTTTAGCCTCTATGTAAGTATTTGTTGCTGAGCTTCATTTCTGTCTGTAGAGAAGAGGAGGAGGGGTTTGTAAACTGAAGTGCACACTGCCAGTTGTCTGCAAATGGGAATCATTCGTCCTCTGTGCTTCCCCTGACCTCAGTGAACATTGATGCAAACATTGTGTGATCTCTGTTCTTCTGCTGAGCTGCTTCAGTAACATTCTAATTTCAGCAGAATGTTGTTAATCCAGTAAATCTGCTATTCCACACCTGTGAGGTTGTTGCTGTATTTTTGCTGTTTCCACATACTTCAGTCCTGTTGTTTTAATTGGTTTGATTCTCACAAATCCAGGAAAAGAGGAAATCATTAATATGGATTTTTGGGTGCTTTAACTTTAATTTTTTTGTGTCTGACTCAATAAATTTTGGCTTATAATATTGAATAGAGATGGTATATTCAAGGTGAAGTTTTATTAAATTTTTGAGACACTGTTTTTATCCTTTTGTTTGCAAGATAATGGGGCAATTATACATAGGACTAAAATTTGTTTTGAAAAGTGGTAGGATGGGAAGATATTAAAACATTTTAGTGGATTATATTTAAATATTAAGGTTGAAACATTGACTGGAAGCAGTTTTCTTAAGGGAAACTTCTGTTGCAGTGTTAAATTTTAAAATAGCAAGATAGTATTGATGCATAGAAAGTAGTCCTGTATGAAGTCTCAGGCATACTCTAGCTTGAAAAATCCATTCACACCACACCACCTTTGCCTTGGAGAAGACGTTTCTGTGTGCATGAGGGCTCAGAGGAGGAGCTGGAGCTGCAGCTTTTTACTGCATCTGTTTCTAACTGTGTCAAGAGCCACGAGCTGCTGACTTCATGCCCTTGTGGTCCAGTAGGGGAGGGGAAAAAAAGGATGTTACAGTACTGTTTTGTGCCAGTAAAAATCTCAGATCATCAGCTGGCTGGTTGTCAGTTTACTGTCTGCAAGTTATGATAGTAAGCAAGCTGTATGTGTAGTTAAAAAATAACCCCAAATTTAAGAAGTCTGTTGTTCTAACACTATAATGGTAATAAAGGTAATAAAAGTGTGAAAATGTGGAAGTACTTTTCCTGAAACAGACTTCCTGTTTTGGCACTTCTCACCTCAGTAACATCAGCTGCACGGAACAAAGAGAGAGAGTTTTGATGAATGTCTTTTCCGTTTGCATTTAGGAAGACACAGGACGTGCCATTGCTGCCCTCTTTGGATTATGAGAAGCTGAAGAAAGATTTGATTACAGGGAGTGATCGTCTCAAGGCCCTCTTACTGCAGGCTCTGCGCTGGGTAAGGACACGGCCTCTGGAGGCATCCAGAGCTAAGATCCATTTTGCAAACAAGATTGTTGTTCTGGTGATGAGTTCAACATCATAGGCAACTTCACTGTTGGTGAAGCTTGCTACTGTTGAGATGATGAAGGTAGCCCAAGCAGGAGGTGTCTGTAGTGTAGCAGTGTCCTTCTCCTCTGAGGAGAGACAGATTCCTCACATGAGGAATTCCCAGATTTCTGAGATATTCAGTGGAAATAATTTCTGATGTGTTTTCAAATAAATTGTTGTTTTAGGCAGTTCCTTTTTCCATATAACTTTTTTTGTTTACATTTGTATAAATACTGCTGTATCCAAGACATACCTGACTCTAATCACCAGTTTTCCTTTATAATCAAGGTATTTTACAAGAACTTACCTTTTGGTTGACTTGGATCATATAATGGCATTTCAGAAAAATTACAGGTGGCAACAGGAAGTTACATTTTCCTGCTGAAAAGGAAGCTGATACGTTCAAGGTGACAGACATGAAAGATGATAACAGTGGAATTGTGATCAAGTTTCAGTGTCCATTTTCACATAAAAAACAATTCGTTTGGTCTGACCAGAGGTACTTCTAGCCCAGTGCTCTGTCTCAGATGTTGAAGGAAAGCACCACATCTGTAGCTATTAGAGGGGCTTTTAAACTTTATGGGAAGTAATGCTGTATCCTTCCTGTATGGACAATGATGACAGCTCCCAAGTAACAGTTTTGTAATGGATCACAGAGCTGAGGTCAGGTCAGTTCGTTTCATCATTTTCCCTAAGATCACTGAGGTTGAATTACTGCTCCCCATGAAAGAGGATTCTCAGCTACAGAGTATCAGCACCTTTAAAGTCTCCAGGGGTCATCAATCCACAGTTTTGGCTTTTTGGTGTTTTTTTGACTTGTTTATTTATGTTGTTATTTATTTTAGCGCTTGACAACATCGTATCCTGGAGAACAGAGAGACACTGTCATGCAAGCCTACATCAGTAATGACCTCCTAGATTGCCACAGCAACTTTCAGGTCAGCTGAAACTGAGAGTTGTCAGTTGTCCAACTTCTGTGTGATACTGCTCATTTGTGTCCATAAAGTGCTGATCATAAAATTTTATTGCTCTCTGGAAGAGGAGAAGAAAAAAAAAGGTAGTAGTGCCAAAATCACGTGATACATTTAGCTTCTGCATCCCAGTCTTTAAATGTTGATGGCAAAAGTTTGCATTACAAGAGGTCTTCGTGTAGACACAGTTCTTGTAGACAAATGGAAGTTTATCACCTCTCTGTGCTTCACCTCTGTGAGTTGAACCGAAGCCTGAGGCCCTTTATGTCTTCCTTATCAGATACTCTGTCTCTTTTTGAGTGATTGTGTATTGTTAAGTAATACACTCAATTCATTTCACTGATCTAAGATAAGAACTAAATTAGGACTTGAGTCGCAGTGCCGCTATGGAATGTGTCATTGTGCACCTGCAATAGGTCAACCGTGCTTCTGTGAGTTTGAAGTGGATTGGCACCTTTCTTTAGAAAGGGGAATTGCTGGTATGTTGATTTTGAAAAATTGTTTCAGTCCCTGATAATTCAATACTGATGCTAACAAAAGCACAACTTTTTTCACTGGTTATAGTGACTTTTGTGCATAATTGAGTTCCCCAGGGGTTGGAGGCACTGAGCCTACTTGGTTGATTGTGGCTTCACTGTCTTTGCAACAGTCACTTGTACCACTAGGAAATGTAAGGGATTATTAAATCAACCCTCAGTTTTTCTCCCTGTAAACTTCTGTAAGAGGGAAGTCATGTGTAATGCCTGAAATAAAACAGATTAGAAATAATTGTAATGTGGTGGTGTTCGTAAATTACTGAGCTGCTTCCCACAGTCTTCGTTGTCAAAGAAAAGCATTTCTATTCAGGTAATATTACTGCACTTAAGTTCGTCAACAGAACTAAGCTGTTAGGTTTGTGGGGTTTTTTTGTCACTGACTGAATATTAATTTTAGGTACCAGCTTTAACTGGACTGTGTTGGCTCATTGTAACTTCCACTCTGCACTATAGAGCTTAATGGTGTTTTAACAGACTCAGCTGAGAAGCTGTAATTTGCCTATTTGTTCATTTTCAATCTCTCCTTCAGCCCCTTGGGAATAAAAAAAGAAATTGTACATTATATTGACAAATCAATATGCATTCAGAGGGGTGTTTTTTCTGCGTAAATTTAATGAAGCTTTTAAAATTACAGAAGACTAACTTTTGTGTTTTCCTTCTTTGTGGTTTATTAACATTTGCTTTCTTTTTCAGAGAAGCGTCCTCCAGTTATTATATTCTAAGAGTGAGGTAGTCAGACAGTATATGGCAAGGCTCATCAATGCTTTTGCTTCACTGATAGAAGGTAAAAGATTCACTGCAAAAAATAAGATAGCATTTTCATATAATGCTGTCTTATAGGTGCTTCACAAGTGCATGCCAGTGCGTGTAGAAATTTAGAGCCGTATTTGCACCCTTTTTGTAGGGATTCACTGTCTTTTGTTACATACATTCAAAACAGCTTTTCAGTATCTGGAAAGTTTTCACTTTGACACTGTATATTCAGCATTTCTGACTTGATTTGTGATTCATGTGGGAACTTACTCAGATGCTGCCTTTAATATAGTCTTCAGTCTCTCCATGAGGGTTAAAGAGAAAAATCCCCATTAATTAGGGGTCCTTTGGGCAGACCTGCTACCAGGCTGTGCAACAGTAGCTACTGTGGCTCCTGCATTTTCCAGGTTCTCACTTGAATAAATCTTTGTGCATCACTGCTAACAATCTAGATGCATATATATCCAGCTTTGTATCTCTGCCTGTCCCAAATTAGCTCTTGGTTTGCTGCTATTTTTGGAGCTAAGTATTGCTAGGAGCTGAAATCTCATTTGAAGCCAGTAGCAGGAGGGCACCTGACTTTCCCAAGCTCCTTGGACATGGCTGTTCTTTTCCTTGATTGTACAAAACTGATAGATCAGAAAGCATATACTCACAGTGGATTCTGTGGGGTACTAATTTGGCAAGTGTGCACCTCCAATACCCCAGGTGTCTGGATTGAATGCAACTGGTCTGCTACACAGCTTTGTGCAGGTTCGTTTGGATCTTGGCACAAGATTGTGGCTTGTCAAAAGGAAACTGAGGTCAATCCTGCTTATTTTTCCAAAGAGAGGGAGCTTTTCTGTCATAGCTGCTATCTCAGCATCTGTTCTTTCATCGCTTTTTGCACCAGGTCGTGCCTACCTTTCTCAGAACCCAACGTTGCTACAAATGCTGCAGGACAGACTGAAAGCTGAAGACAAGGATTCCCTTACATGGGAGAATGTTCTGGGGGCTCTGCAGAAATTCAGCCTCAGGTGATGAAAGCATAGCGTGTGGTGGTGACAGCAGGGGAGGAAATGCAGGCTAGTAAGGCTCTGTTCAGGGAGGAAAGAAGAGCACTTGATTTTCCCATAACAATCATCAGAACCCCTGATGGCTGATGAAAGCAGTGTCACTTATTATGGAGGAGAACTCAGTTTTGCTGACTGCATTAACCTGACTTTCTACCAGCTGTCAAGGCTCAAGTAAATGTACGTCTCCTGCCACAGCCTTGTGTGCTTTGTATGTGTTCCTTAACTGAAGAAAGTGAAAATCTTAATGTAGAAAGCTCTGATGATCTTACATGGAAAAAAAGAGTTGTGTTACATTCCAAAGCATGAGGTTTTCATTATCCTTTCTGCAAACATTTTTCAGGAATTTCATCTTTATCCTGTTGACCCTCTTTTCTGGAGCTGTCTATGCAGTCTAATTCAAATGCCCACCACAAAAGAAATAATGCAAATACAGTAAAGGCCATGATTTTACTCTATTTATCAAATAAATATGATCTTAGGTACTGTGTTTTCACAGTAGTCAGGAGGAATACTGAAAATTTGTAAGTTTTTTATTTTCTGAAAAGTAACAATCTTACAGAAGGCTAATTCCAGATGCCTGACATAAGGGAAACTTTTTTAATATGCAGTCAGATGCTCCCTTCTTTTGCTTAGTCCATGCCATAGACCTGCTGCAATATCCAGCACTGAGAAACATACAAGCTTTCACGACCAAAGCCAGAAAAACACCTGCTTTGATCTTTACAATTTAAATTTAATGCTTCTTGGAAATAATGTTGTTAAAAATGCTGTTCTTCAGTAAGACCTTTCTACCAGTATATACTTCTTTTTTTTGTATTGTAAAGTGTGGAATTTCTATTGTAGATTGCAGTTGGCCACCTGGCACTTTATTCAGCATGGTCTTTGAGGCCAACTACAAGTTGAGTTAAAAGAGCATGAGATTTAAGAATCTCTAGAGAAAAGTGCAAATAGATTCAAGCAAAAAACTTCATTTGTCAAATCAGCAGTACAAAAGTGCTACAGTGCTGTGGCTACCTATGACAGAAGAAGTAATTAATTTGTTTTATGGATCTGTTGTGTGTAGCTGGCTTTTTAATCCAATTTTAAAAGACAATTGAAAATGCCATTTTAGCTGGAGTAAGAAACCTTAGAAAACAATGAAGAAACTTACCTCAGCAGTTCACATGTTTAAAAAGAACGAAAGAAAAACCCCCAATCTATCAAAAAATGTTTTAGTCCTCTAACCATGTGGGAATCTGCATCTTCAATTTCTTCAGACTTTGTTAATTACTTGGTTTAATAATTCTGCCGAAATGGGAAGTTTAGGGATTTTTTTTTTTTGGCAGGCTAGTGTATTTTTAGTGTGGTTATACTGACTATAAATGTATTTGAAAGCTATTTATGTTGTGATCTGACATTTGTGATTTGCGATCTGATTTCGGTTTTTAATCCTAGGCGTTCACTGCAGTCGGCAATGATCAAAGATGGGCTCATTTTCTGGCTGGTTGATGTTCTAATAGACCCAGATTGCCTGTCTGATTACAACCTGGAGTATTGTGTTGCCTTGCTCATGAATCTTTGTCTGCGGAGTGCAGGTGACTTACATTTTGAGTTACAACCTTATACCCAGAAATAGATAGGGAATATTGTGAATCCTTTTTTCCTGTTGTACCAGGATTTTTTCAAGTGACTACAACCAGTAGTAGGGTCCACAACCAGAGATATGAGTGTTGTAACCAATGCTTTTGAGCACATCTCTTTTCCCAAGAATCCCAGTTATGGGAGGTTAGCTTCAACAAATTTTAGAGAATTAAGCAAGGAAATGAGCAATGGCACCCTGTAAGATTTGATTATTTTTCATATTAGTATGTGAAGGCTGCCATTGCTACATTCCAGGCCCACTTTTCAAAGGACACTTTGTATCCACCTACACACTCGGTGTAAGAGATTTCTTTGTCAACAGAAAGAACTGGGTTGAGGAGTAATAGTGAGGAGCTTAACCTTCACCTTGCCTTCACTTCTACAATGCAGAGATTCCCCCCTCAAGAAAATAAGATCCTGTCTATGTCCAAGAGGCTTAAGAAGAGCTTAAAGTAAATTTCCTTTTAAAAATGAAAGTAAGGTGAAGGTGAAAAATAATCTGCTTGTTGTAAGCATTAAAATGCCTTTGTTGAATTTTTAAATCCCCTTTGTGTTGCATCCTGTCCAAGACTGCATCTGCATAGATCCAGAGTAACTTCACTGATTTCAACTCAGTTACGCTGAGCAGCATTTGTCAGGAACAAGGAACAGTATTGCTCTGTGCAAACTATATTTAATACTGATTCTAAAAAGTAAGAAAGAAACTTGCTCTGATCTGTTCTATTTTTTCAAGCATGTTTATGTGTTCTGCCTTTGCAGGGAAGAAAATATGTGCAAGTATCCCAAACCACATGCTCAGAGTTCTTTCTGGTCTTCTTGACCATGAGAATCTTAAGGTATTTGTTCAGCAAACTTTGGGTTAATGAAAAGGTGGAAAGAAAAATTAAAAAAACAAGAAAGGAAAAATTGGGAAAAGTAAATTGCTTTTGTTTCCTTTATTAGACCCTCATGTAATTAAGTTGCATGAATTTTTCCTAAAATTCACAAATGTGTAAATTCTATTTTGTTGAGCGGTGGTTTTTCTAGACAGAAGTATGACTTCCTTTAACAAATGTTGGCAGCTAAGAATGGAAGCTTTTGGATGCCATTACCATGCAGTCCATGTGCCTTGATTGCAGTTTCTGATGCTGCTTAAATGTCATGCACCGAATCACCTCAAGCTTAACTCGTTCATGGGATGAACAATGTGTGATGCGAATCCATTATGCAAAACATTGGGTGCAGGGGAACACATTTGCTGTAGTTTTAAGGAATGCTATAAGAAAACAATAGACTTGTGATATTCAAGCCCTAATATCTTTTTATCTTTCACTTCATCTGACCTGTCACTTTAACCTTTTGTGGTTCCTTTCTTTTCTGTCTTGGGGCACATTTGCATCTGAGATGCTAAATTGAGCTAACTCAGAGGAAAATGCTAAAAATTATTAGTTATTTCTACCTGATATTTGTCAGCACATCACTCTGATACCTGCTGTCTGATATATAAAGCATTGCTTCAGCTGTCCCTGCAGAGGGGCATTTCTTTAACCATGGAGTAAAATTTAAGGCAGAAAGAAATGCAGACAAATATTGTACAAACCTGAATTCATGGAGGCAGAATTTTTACCAGGATATTCTAGAATAATTCCAGTATGATTGTGCAAGGTGTTAGGAGACTTCTAATAAAAATGAAATATAAATTCTGGTGTCATGTTTTTATATGCAATGACTGTATCATCAAGGGATTTTGTTTATAACTTAAACCAAAAACAGAGAATACACTTCAATGAAGTGTTTTGTCAGTGTGTTATGAATTCATTAGAAGATGTAGATCAGTTCTTCACTAGCATTGTTTTGATTAATTTTGACATACCATTATTGGATTCTTTCACTACCTTTGTTTTGTGAATGATGAAAGTTTAAGATGATACATGCTAATACAAGATAAAATCCCAACCCCTAGACTGAAATACTTAGAAAATGCTACCATATTGTTGAAGTCTGTGCCATAAAATTACTTTGAAATTCCTCTCAGAGGGTGCATTCTTACAATGTACTTTACACTTAGTTTGGCAGAAGTTTTATTATTGAAGTCAGAAGTAGAATACAGTGCTCTTGGGTGTGAGGAGAGCTTCCAGAGAAGTTATGGAATCCTTGTGCAAATCCCAGTCCCTTACTTGCCCTGGCTTCCCCTGCTCCCAGGTCTGCTCATTGTTCTCTTTTCCAGAGGTACAGACTGAAAATCTTAGTGCTCCAAAAGTAACTGGCCAATAGAAAAGGTCACATAAGTGCTGGTAAAACTAGTTTGACAGATCTGGTGGCTTTCACTAGCCATAATTCAGAGCTTTTATGCTGGCAGGATTTTTTCCCTCTCCTGAGGGACAGTAACAGGCGGCTGAGTGAGAGGATGTTTGAAGCTGCCTTGGCTTTATCATCCTGCCTCAGGCTACAGTTCTTGAAGCCTGTCTTGAGTTCATGCTGGCAGGATCTTTTCCCTCTTCTTTGTCCTGTTTTTTGTACTGCTATTAGCATTTGTCAGAAACTAACCTCCTTTTTCTGCTTTTCTCTCTTTCTTTTCCTTCTCTTTTTTTTTTTACTTATGGCTAGGAATAGAGAATTTCCAAATTCCTATTTGCAAGAATACATTATCAGAAGCAGAGAGGCTGTTTGGGAAATTGGCATGCAGCATACTGGTTTAGATCAACCATATCACAGTATATTTGCATCCTAAAAGTTCTCTGCTTCCCATGTGGGAATTTTTGCAAGTCCAGTCTAGCCTGGTTAAACTCTTTGAAGTATAGTTGTTCTACACTTTCACTGTTACATTTTGCTGATAGTCAGTTGGGACGAATGTAAGAGTTTTTCTTCATGGTACAACTATTTCTTCCTCTTAGATCCAGTCATATGTGAATGGAGCATTGTACAGCATTCTGGCCATCCCTTCTGTCCGAGAAGAAGCCAAAGAAATGGTAAGAAGTGCTGCTTTGCATAGCATGAAAATCAACACCTCTGCTAGAGATGGCCCAGACAGGGACCTGCTGAGCAGGGCACAGCAGGGCTGTGAGGTGGGAGTCAGGGTATTTTGGGAAGGGAACCCACAAGAGGCCCTCCCCCTCTGATCCTCAGGGAAGTATGAATGTATGTCTCAAATGCCTCTGCCGTATTTTCAGGTCTTTTTCCTACCATTGGAGGTCCAGTACTGTGAAAGATTCTGTCTGAATTATAAATTAAAGGTGTTATTTTAGAATTGTGTGTCCTTCTAGCATTTTGTAGACTCCTGTGGCCCAGGAGATGCTTTCATCTCACTTCCTCCCCTTATGTAGCTCATTCTGCACCAATGAGTAGCCACTAAAAGGAGGAGTTTGTGCTTGCTTTTCCTTCTGCCTGGTAAAGACATGGTTATTTGGGGAAGGCAGCAGGAGGAATGTTTCAGAACTAGGAACTGATCTCCTGTGAAAGTCTAATGGTAATGACTGTGTTTCAACTTCTGTGTTCGAGGAAGCTGCTCCTGGGATAGCAGCATGTCTTTGTATCTTAAGAAGTAACCTAGAGAGTTATGCAGACATAATTGTTGTCAGATGTTTCACCTCACAGAGCACAGAGGATTGAAAGTGATCTGAAATGGTTAAAGACACAACATCAAGCCTGTAAGGAGCCATAAAGAGATAGACCGGGTTTAAAGTCAAAGCTGATTCTGCTTTTTGCTTTCCTTCTCTGAACCTTTCACTGTTGTCTCTGTGGATGCAAATTTTATCCTGTTCTGATGACTATTGTGTACTGAATTCAGAAAGCAAAAGCAACAGATCTATTGTAAAAATTTGCTGTTCATCATGGACATGTCTCTGTTTAAGCCTCGAAGCAATCTAGAGAGCGTATTTCTTTTGTCTGTGCAACACTTGGAGCTGGACACCATGGTTTGCTTCACGCTGTCTTTGTTTTTCCTGACCAAAAAAAAAAAAAAGGTATTTTAGCTAACAGATCTCTGTCACTGTGGTCACATGAAATACTGATCTGCCAATGTTTTCTGCTACATCCAGGGAATGGAAGAAATTCTGCGCTGCTTTATCAAGGAAAGAAATGAAGAGATGGTTCGACAGATTGAGTATGTTATCAAGCAACTCAATTCAGGTCAGAATACATGCAGCTATCAGAGCTTTAAATCTTTCACAAAAGCCATAAAAAAGCTCATGTTTTTACTTGGCATTGGAACCCTCAAAGAGTAACAATAGCGTGATGGTCTGAGAGAGGGTGAATGTGAATGTCAGGATTTGAAAGTCATGTATTTTAAAATTTCTTTTATGTTGTAGTAATAAAGAAGAAATAAAAGGCTGAGTAAATCTCAATTCCAAAGTTTTGGGACTGTAAATAAAATGACCTTGGCTGGTTTTTTTTTATGCCGGTGGTCTGATGGTAATGAGAGACTGCTGCCAACTGCAAAAATGCAGTAGAAATTTGTAAAACAGGATTTAGGGACTAGGTCTGTCTGTGCTCATCTCTTGCTCTGTTGAGGTGTAGCCTTATGTGAAATGGCTTATCCTGAACAGGGAGCAGAGACGATCCTTTTTGGAGAGTATGTTGTTGGGTCACGGGAGGTATAGATGCTGTTAATACAGACAGAGAAGGTGGAGTATTTATTCCATTTTCTGTTGCCTGTGACTGAAAGGAAGACTGAAGAAAGAGAAAGCAAATCATGAAAAGGAGATTAATTCTAGTTGAATCTTTCTGTGCAGTAAACGTAGAACAAGTTGAGCTGCTTGTAGCAGAGCCTATCTTACAGTTCTAGCTTGTAAAAGAACAAATAAAGTATTCCAGCACTGTATTCCACTATATAATATTTGTTCTTCAAGGTTAAAGAACCTCCTCTTCTTCCTGAGAACGGCATTTTAAAGAGGTTTTGTCTGAGTCGTTGATGAGTACAAGTTGTGTTTTCAGATTTCCAGCGTAAGCCTGGCCACTTTTTTCATGAGGAAATAATTTTGTCCAAAAGTTAAAATAAGTATTCTGCATGAGTACTAGCGTTTTATGTACAAAAGCCGTATAATAATACAGTATTTGTAGGGAGAAGTAGAGTCTCATATTAAAACATACTTGAAAAATAGACAAACTTGCAAGTGCACACACTTTCATTCAAGTCTTGTCAGTAAATACAGTGAGACATCACTGTGGATTTTATGAGAAAGTAACTATTTCAGAGTGTTTCTATTTCTGCCATTTTCCAAAATATGAATTGATTTCAGTGATTTCTGGAATGATTATAGGATCAAATTATTTCAATAGTTGTCCTGAAAAGGACATGTCTATATGAGAATCAGGTTAAATCTTGCTCTTGTAAAAGTGAGGCAATAATGAGATTCTGTTAAGTTACACATGTGCAGCTTAACTGACACCATTTTGTTTTGCTTCTTTGTAGAAGAGCCATTCAATGACAGTGTTGTGTCTGATGATGAAGAGGAAGAGGAGTATGAGGAAGTAAGTGTAAAGGCTTTCTGACGCCTTTTAGAAAAATCCTTAACCTTCTAGAAAGAAAATATGTATGTCAAAAAACCAGACTTTGTTTTTTTGGTGGGTTTTGGTTTTGGTTTTTACTTAATTATTCTTGCATTAAAAAGAAAATTGGATCTGTTTCCATTACCTTTTCTTCATTTCTTCTTTTATTGTGGCAACTCACCACCTCTGTGATAACTAAAAGGATTATAGCTTGACATAAGTGAAGAGATGAGTTACTGTGGCAGTAACTTGCTTTCAAGCAGACCCATTGGGCGCGGTTAAAAAAAAAGGAAGCAAATGAACCACTATGTTACCAGAACAGTTTATAAACAGGTTGTCACTTTTTATTAAGGTATCATTATCTGTTCAGTGTGTGACTTTACTTGCAGTTTAGAAACTTTGGAATATATTTAATAAATTGCTGGAATGTAAGAAAGGGAGACAGTTATTACAAATAAGGAACAAGTCCAGTGAGAGAATGAAATAAAATAAACATGAGAAACGATGTCATTGTAAATATAAGCTGATGAGCCATGTATTTCCTTCTCTGCTAATATATGCATTTTATACCAGTATTTCAGCATTTTTTAAGAAGCTGTCTTCATAGAGCCAAGGGTGTAGACAACACAACATACTTGATCACCTAAATTAACAGTCAAAGCAAGATGTAAATCATGTGAGGGGAATGTCATACACAGTTTTCACTGGTGATGTTGCCATTTCTGCATTGCCATAAGTGCACAGTGGGAGCTTGAAAATATAGTGTCAGCAGTTACGTTTATTTCATTAAGAAGCCTTGCTTGAGATATTTAAAAGAGCAGCTACGGTAGATGTCCTGGAAACAGTATTTGTGCATACTTAGGTGTGTGTATGTGTGCACATACATTCATAGCATGTGTTTTGCCCTGAAGAAGTCAGTGACATGGAGAGTTAGTGAACTGCAAAATGTTCTTGTATTGGAAGTGTTACTGCAGAACATATTTAGTGAAAACCACGTTTTTAGACAAAATACAAGGTTTTTGTCCTGAACCAACTAAGAATAAGACACATAAAACTTACTTAGTCAGTTGTGTCCACGAACTTGTAGCTCACTGCACATTAATGGCAATGACAGTGACTGGGAAAACCAAGTCTAAAATTTGTCCTGTTACTGCAGCCTGACACAATGTATTTTCTAGTGCACGTTGAATTTTTGATGTTTTGAGAGTGGATAAAAATGCAAATATCCTGAGTGTAACGGGTGTGGTGTGCTCTCAGCCACCGTGGGGTGCAGCACCTTGCAGGATCCAGCCTTTGCCTGGCAGTGTCCTGGGAAGCCTTGCGCTGGTTGCATTATTTATCCAGTTTTTGTGTTGTGTTGTGTATACCTTCTGTGTTGTGGCACCAAAGGTGGTGAACTAATCATCCCTTTGCCTAAAATTAGAGCTATGTGGAAATTCTAAGTTTAGAGCTCCAAAGAAGTTTTATTTAACAATCAGCTCTCCCCTTTTTATTCTAAGGGAATGCACTACACTTCTTTTTTTCTAATAGCATTAGATTATTGTAATTGTTTCACCTCCTGCAGTCCTGAAGTCAGCTTTTGGTAATCTTTCCACTCCTCCAACCCAAAATCAATGCTTGTGGTGCAAGGTGGGCTTCCTGGAGATTAACCATTAAACCTTACCTTTGCTTGAAATGCTACTTTAGCACCTTTTAACTGATGTTTCAAGGCTTTGAGTGTCTTGGGTGTATGATGAGAATCCAAGGTGATAGTACTTTTACTTGAATTTCAGTATACTTTTTTAAAGGATAGTGTGTTTTGTTGGGAAAACACATAGATAAGGAACTCCTTCCTGAAAGGTGTGGCATTGAATTGCATGATAATGTTGAACACTTCCATCACTTTACCTGTTCCTGGGAATGAAAGGAAGGTGAATTCTCCTACCCCCTAGATGTGTTGCCACTGCTCATGAACAAAGCCAAGGCTCTAGGTCAGATGCTTTTGAAATGCATTTTTGCCACTAGGCCATCATGTGATTAAAGTGGACTTCTGGCATTTCTTATTATTTGACTCAAAAATAACAGTAGGCTTTTGTAACAGAGAAGTGTCTAATTCCAGTTTTTCGTTAGCTTTGCCATTATATTAAAAAGAAAAGCCAAGTTTGAAACTGTTTTTAGTGTAACATTAATTGCAACACATTCTGATTCCTTTTTGCTGCTGGGACCTTGAATTCTGTTCTGCTGCAAGGATGTCTGGTTTCTTAGTCCCTCAGTTTAGAAAATGTAGTTTACAAATATCATGACCGTAATGCATAATGTTGTTACTTTGTTAAATAAACAAAGATTTGTTGGCTCACTACCTCAATGCTTGGAACCCTTTTGTATTTTGGAATTGCAGTGAGTTACTGTTCTCAGTGGTGTTCTGCCATAACATCTGATGTTGTGATCATTTCCAAAACAGAAAGTTTTGGAAATTTTTATCAAAAGTCTTGCTTTTGCGTAACTTTTAAACTGCTACAGACTGAATGCATTTCAGGATATGCCCATATATTGCAAATTTTGCCAATTTAGTGACATGCTTTCAGACTGCTTGCTGATGTTAGAATTTGCTCAATACCTTTATTTATACCTTTACAACTTAAGAAGCAGCAAAAAGACACTCTCATGCAGCCTTAATTTGCAGGTTTTGCTCCAGCTTTTATTGTTTACAAGAGCATGCAAATGTTCCCAGTGCTGTTAGTATTACCTTTCATGGGTTTCTTTTTGCTTTTATCTGTGTTTAATTTAGACTTGATGAATTCTCTCCTGGCTTTGAGCAGATCTTGTGGTAATGACTACTTTCTCCTAAACACTGTGCCCAAGATGCAACAACTGGGCCTGTTAGAGGAAAATTCTGGGATTTCTAAGGGCATCATACATTCAGAAATTTAAGATTCTGTACTGTGTGACTCTGGAGCATACAACCATTTTAAAAACGCCTCTGTGTGTACTGTTACTCAGAAATAAATCGGCTTTTGTGTTTGTCTGGTGAGCTTTAAATTAACTAGTGTAGAGCTTAGGATACACTGGCTGCTGGAGTACCGAGCCAGCCTTGAGCTGTCAGCCTTCTGGGGTGTGTTGACACCCACAGTCACAGTGTGTGTTTCCTGGTGCTCAATATTCTCTTGACTGGTCTGTTAAATACTAACTTAATTTATCTTCAGTGTTTGATCTTTGCATTCGCTTTTTATTTGACTTGGACCATCTTGAAAAGCTGCTTGTAAAAGTGAATACGTGATACTGTAGCTCTGATGTAAAAGTTTAGTTACAAGCTGGAGCTGTGTGAGGTGACTGTACAGTGACGATTTATCAGACACCCTCTGATCCACCGTCACTCAGCACCTGGCAATAAAATCAGAGAGCTGCGGTGTGAAAATACACTTCAGCCACAGAGTACATCAAAAGAAAGAGCTTAATCACAGGGCTTCAAGCCATTACATTAACAGGCTTTGCTGCCAGCATCTGCTGCAGCCTGTGAGCAGTGGGGAACAGGGCACCAATTGTGTTATTTCAGCAGTGCAGTGGTGGCACATCGGGCAAAGTCGTTATTTTGTGCAAGGAGACAGAGGAGGGACACTCTCAGGCTCAGTTACCTGGTAGGTTAAATAATGTCAGGGAGCAGGATTGGCTGCATTAACAAACCATGTTAAAAAAATATCCCACCAGACCTATTTATAGAGCTCATCTTTGCAACTCTTTTCACCCCTCCATCAAAATACAGTATGTTCTGGATTTTGGAGTATGGTTTCTTAGTGGTGGGGGGAGGTTTCTTTTTTGCTTGATACAGGTGATCATTTCCTAGTCTAGAAGTGTTTATCCTTTTGCCATTATCTGGGTTGTTTTTCACACATACCCAGCTTTCCAGCAATTAAGAGCTGATTGTGACTATTTAAAACTGAGTCTAAATCTCACTACAGTGAAACTGCTTTTCATTTTCCTTGTGCTCTGGAGTTCATCAGAGTCCAGTGGCCATTGTTTTTAATGGAGTTTATGCAGGCTCTCTACATAACTATACAATATACCTTTTTAGAATGATTCCTTTACTTTTTCTCACTTACTGTTTTTGACAGTCATTTACATTTACTGTCACAACCTGTTTCAAAAGCAAAGAACATTTTCTTCATCTGTAGTGGGTCCTGTCTTGTGCAGAACAGAAGAGAATTCTTTTTAGTAGCAAAGCACAAGCAAAAATACCGTCTTGTTCTTGTACTACTGGTTTTGGTTTGCTGGAGGAATCCCTCAAACTTCAAAATTTCCTGGCTTTTTGATCTGTAGAAGCTGCAGAGCTTTCATGAAAGATGAATCACCCATAGTTGTTCTAGAAATAAGCACATGAGAGTAAATTCTTGGTAGTTTCTACTTGAAGTTGGTTACATTTGGGGTTTGTGGAAAAAAGTCAACAGAGGATTGTTGCCTTGTTGTATGGTATTTTTATCCTGAAATACTGATTCCAAGCTTCTTGTACCAGCCCCATATTACCAGCTTTAAAGCTTCCTTGCACACCTGAGTTTCTTGTCTTGCAGGAGGACCGTGATGTCCTGGAGCCTGATCTGGACAAAGATGAGGTTTTGCTGCCTCAGCTGGGGGAGCTTTCAGGAGAGAAGCTGCTAACAACCGAGTACTTGGGAGTGAGTACCACTCCTTAGAATCTGGAAATAAATTAATTTCCTGGGTTAAGTGTTTCATTTCAGTAGTTTCACCACTTTCTTCAATTTGTTGCTTGAAGAGGCAGGTGCTACCTGCAGAGCAGTCTGAATCTCTCACAGTCTGTGTATGACCTGCTGCTCAGGAGAAGCAGAGCCAGCGTGAGAAAGGAGCTACCCTTCCATAGGGGGTGGTCAGGCTGTAGCTTAATAATCAGCTACACGCAGCCTTAGGGTTGTAGTGCTGCACCGGTGACTCTGTGAGCACACAAAGCAAAGTGCTGAGCAGGTTAATACTGGAACATTCTGCTGGGCTGAAATTATTTTAGAAAAACAAAAAGTTGAAAAGTCAACTGCTCCTGCAGGCGTTGTGCCGGACCAAGTATTGTCTGTCTTACTTCAAGCAGCAAAAAGCTATTAAGTAAAAAAGCATAAAGTTTGTATGAGTGCCATTTAGTGTGCTGTGACTAATTTGAGATATTCAGAGGGCTGGAGCACCTCTGCTGTGAAAACAGGCTTAGAGTTAGGTTATTCAGCCAGGAGAAGGGAAGGCTCCAGGGAGACCTTATGGTGGGCTTTCAGTCCTGAAAGGGGCTACAAGAAAGCTGGAGAGGAGCTTTTTCATGAGAGCGTGACAGGATAAGGGGGAATGGCTTCAAACTGAAAGAGAGTAGGTTAGGTTAGATACAAGGAAAAAATTCTTCCTGTGAGGGTGGTGAGGCACTGGCACTGGTTGCCCAGAGAAGCTGTGGCTGCCCCGATGTTTGAGCCAGGTTGGATGAGGCTTTGAGCAGCCTGATGTAGTGGAAGGTGTCCCTGCCCATGGCAAGGGGGTTGGAACTGGATGGTTTTTAAGAACCTTTCCAACCCAACCCATTCTGTTATAAATGTGACTGTATCCCTTCTGGATTCGAGAGTCCAGAATCCTGATGATGGAAAAGTGACCTGAGAGAAGATGTCATGGAAGAGCCTACAGTGATTCCAGGCATTTTTATCCAGTGACACCAGAATGCAATTTTGTTTCTGCTGCAATGTTTCTATAGAATTTTCTCTATGGCTTCAGATACCTGTTCTTCCTCTGCATTATTTTTTTTCTTCATTTCTTGTGTATCAGATAATGACTCACACTCCAAAAACTAAGAAGAAGCACTTTGCTGGTGTACATCAGAGTATAGATGAGCCTCTCCAGAGACCTGTGACACCAGGTTATCACAGAACTGCATATCTAATGTAAGTCCAAACAAATGAGACCAAGTTGGATTTTTTTAAGCTCTTTTAAAAAGCGTGACAACAACAAAGAAAAGAAACCCACAACAATGCCTAATAACTAAACATTCCTTTCCTAAAAGTGCATTGCCATTGTCATTCATTATGGATAATTTCAAAAAAGGAGCAGAATATTGCAGGCAGAGAAAGGTCCATTGGCTGAGGCCACATACTCAAAACAGTTAATAAATATTTACTGATCAGGTTGATTTAAATTTGCATTATATCCTGCATGTTCTTGCATCTTCTTGTAGTATATTCCATTGGAAAGTTGCACAAAGCATCCACAATGCTGAACTTCACAAGCAACAAAAGATATTGCTCTGGGGAGGTTTGTTAGGCACCCATAAGAGGACAGATGAAAAAGAAAATGGGGAAGATAAAAATCTTGTTATGTTGGGTTTTCCTGCTTTGGAAGAAATACATTTTCCATCAGAAGCATGTGTGACACTTCGCTCTTGGTGTGATTTGGGTCAGAATAGAAGGCATATTGTAAATGGAATAAAGGAGTCTTACAGTGTAGAGCTCTTTGAACATTCTCTGTCTTCTGTTAGAACAAGTATATTTTAATTTCTGAGATGAGATTTGTTCTGTTCACTGTCCTCACTGAGGAAGTAACATACCGATGAGATCCCAAATTTAAATTACTTCTTTACTTTCAGTTGCAGAGTTTTGGATTTGATCAAGTCCAGGTAGCTATGATACAGGCATGTTTATTGTGAGGATTTAATGTTTTCATTTCTGTGGATACTTAATCTGAGAGACTACAAGACTAACAAAGTATGATAATGATACTCAAAACTCACAGGACTGGTATAGGCAAGTATGTTAAAATGAACGGGTAACCTAAAACACAGCAATGTAATGAAATTACAGGTGGTTCTTCAAACTCATCAGTCCTGAAGCTTGTCCCATGTCATCCCCTGCCACTCTTTGCTTTCTTGTCCATATTTTCTATTTCTTAAAATACATTTCCTCCTCATTTTAGTGTGGAAAATGGGTACAGAAGACAGTGAGGACTGATTTGGGCTGTAGTTGCACAGGTGTAGTTGACTGTGAGTGAAGTCCCTTGTTTTGGACAAGGAGTGGTCACAGCTTTATTTTGCCTCCCACTGTCTCATGCTGGCATTAGCATTCCTACAAGCGAGTGACCCGACTGGGAGCCCTCCTGAGTCATCCAAATACACCTTTTTGGCAGGTGTACCATTCATATGGGATTATATATATTACATTACCAGGGCCTTGGAACAGACAAGTGTAACATACCAGATCTGGGCATGGACAAAGCCCCAGAAGACATTTATTTTTTTAAAAAGCAAGATGGAGGAAACACACACTTCCAAAGCAGAAGAATTTTTGGCTATCCCAGGGCAGAATTTGCCTTGCAATCTTAATTTTTCTTCTGAGTACTGGCCTGGATAAAATTGCATTTGTTTGAACATGGCATCTACCTCATCTGCCTGAATGTGGATTTGGAGTTCTGACTTTGTGTTCTTTCTTACAGTGGCCAACTTTTTGCACCATCATAACATCTACAGTTTTTGTAAGACGTCTCCCTATATATATTAAATGTGTTTGTGTGTCAGAAGAAAGCAGCAACTAATTAATATATTAGCTCATATTAGTAAAATAATGATTATCTAATCATTTTCATGCAGTCCTCCAAAAGAACTGCTGCCCTTAAAAATCTAGACTGGCTAATGTATGACTAAATATACATTGCCACTTTACTGTGGAGTCAGTGTTAGAGTTCAAGGTCCCACTTCCCCTGCACAGTATTTTACCCAGGGCTTGGAGATCTGGACTGATTCTGTGGAACTGGCTGTTAGGGCAGTGTTGTGATCCAGTTTTTAAAGTTACTAGAAATGCCTCTGCCCCAATTAAGGTGCTAATGAGATCATATGCCAAAGTCAATAGTATGGATTTTATTTGATAGTAAATATGAGAGAGAGAGAGAGAAAAAGGAAGAGAAAGAAACAGAAAAGAGGTGGGGGTACAGAAAGAGAGTGCAAGGGTGCTCCGTTGATTCTCTCCAGCTCTGGTCTTCTGGGTGGTGAGGGTCCCCTGAAAAGCACAGAAATCCAGTGGATTAATGTACACTCAGGCCAGGTGGGAATGCCCACGTACCTCCCCCCAGCGGCAGGGGTGCAGTTTGACACAGTCTCTTGCAGCAGACCCTGGGTCTGTTGCATCCCTTTGCATCACATGCAGTGCTGTGGTGCAAGGCCTTGGGAATGAGTCTGGGGAGCACTTTGGGGGGTTTTTGATGGATTTTGACAACCCCTCAGCTGCCTCCCACATCAGTGTCCCGTAGATGTGGCCCGTGGGGCTGGGGGTTTCACAGCTGAGCTGGTTTGTGTAAGGGAGGATGGGTGTTCAGTGCCTCTGACCAGAGGTTACGCCACACATACAGAACATCCTCCTCCCCGCTCAGTTGTGGAGGAGTCTGTGTAAACCTGGCTTCTGAGGTCTGTGTTCTCCCCAAACCCAGCCAGGGATGATTCTCTGCCACATTTAGCTTTCTTGTGGATTCATTCCTTTCCCTCAGCCTTGTTTCTTCTCCCTAGACCTGAGATGATTGAACAATAGCATCCCCTTTATCTTATCTAGGCGGCTTAACTCACAGTCCAAAGTTCCAGTCAGGCATCTTCAAGGAGGGGTGGGCTTCTGTGGTTGTAGCTTCTTTATACAGTTTTTGCTACAATGGCCAAAACTCATTCCTAACAATGTTTAGGGCATGAACCGTTTCAGTCCCTGACAGGCAGCCTTTCAGCCTATTTAGAAAGTATATTTTCAGGAATAAATCATCATTACCACTGGAGTGTCTAAGCATTACATTCTTACTTTATAAGTGGAGACAAAACCACGCTTGTGAAAATGAAGTGACTTTCCTATGGGAAGTCAAAAAAATGGTGTCAAACCTGTGGGAGTGGCTTTTATTTCCTGGTGTCATGTACTGCACTGCAATTTTTGCATCAGAAATAATCTCTGGAAGCGATTGCTGCCTCTCTTTAGCACCATCTACCCAGGCAGGGTGTTTGCTTAAGTATCCCGGGATCCCGGAGTGACGTGAGTCTCGCGTTTTGGCACAACTTGAATCTTCTCAGTTGTACAGCTCGTGCCTCTGCAAGACGGCTTTGGGTCACTGCTGGATACAAATTAAAAACACATTTCCATCATGCTGGTTCTGGTAGCTCTTGGTCTAAGAGAAGTGTTAGTTTGATGGTGTGAAGCAGCCTTTACAGATTGCTTCACTATGCAGACTACAGAGGAGAAATGTAAACAGCAGAAATCTAACACTGTGAAAATATGTGAAAATTAATTTCCCTCCTGCTCTGCCCAAATGGTAGCAATAATATGAGTGCTTGGTGTTCCTATGTTTTAAGCAGGAAATAAGCGATACCTCCCTGAATGAGAAGTTTGTCCTTTGTATCTAACTAATTTGTGTGCAGGAAACTGCAGTGAGTAGATGAAGACATTCTTGAACTACATTTTGCAGCAGAAAAGGTGAAGCTTTGATGGCTTTTATGCTGTTCTAATTTTAGTACAAATTCATTTACTAAAATAAGGAAATACTCACTTGGAAATTATTGCAAGAGGAAGACAATAAAAGCTTAGCTACCTTAATTTGAAAGCAGTATCTGAACTGATTTCATACTTTAAATAATTTAAGTGGCTTGTATCACATGAAATGTCATGAAAAATGTTAGACTCTTTTGCCCTGGATACAGCTAGTCTGTAGGATACAGTCCAGGACAGTTAATCTGAATTATCTGAAGTCTCGTATTCAGCAGAGTGGTTAAACTATATTAAAAATTTTTGTAAATGCTTCCATTCAAAACTGAAGTGAATATAACTTGTTTGAAGCTCTCCATGTGAGACTCAATGTAATATATTCCATTTAAAAACATGAAAGAGGAAGCAGCTGATGAGATACTATAACGTATCTCTTTGAGTTGTTGGTTCATACCTCCAAAACGAGGCGGGGGATGGAGATCTCTGGTGCTGAATAGAAGTATTCACACCGAAACTTAATGCAGAATAGCCACTGCACATGTAGCAGCCATTCCATGCTAATTTTTGTATGACTTCCCAGTGCAGACAAGGCTCTAGTTACTTCAGATGAATTGTCATGGGATCCCTGTATGGACAAGCTCTTGCTGTATGGAGCTGAGGGAGTCAGGAAGTACTGGAAAGCTGCCTTCTCTTTCTTTTTTTCATTTTTCCCTCCTTCTTTAAAGACTCGCTGGCTGAGATCACTCAAGGGGGCCTGAACTACTTAATATTCTGCTAGCTATTTCCTTAGAAACTGATTTAGCTGTGAAATCATTAACTGCCTCCTGGGACTGCATCCTTTTTACTAGAAATGTAGTTTAGTTACCTTAACGTGGTATTGGGCAGGGAAACATTCCAGGTTTGCCAACTTCTTTTCACACACTTTTTACACCCCTCTCACTTCTGCTGTGTTTTATTGCTTACTACTAAGCAATCATGTCCCTGTCCTGTCCTTCAGCTGCTTCAGTCTCCTATTGATCCACTTCACTTGTGAAATCAAGAGTTCTATTTGTTGTCTGCTTTGTTTAAATCTGTGTTGCATATTACTCTTTAAAGTGAAATCCTTGTAATATTCAGAAGCAAATCAAATCCTTGAAAAAGCTAAGTATTGAAGACCTCTCAGGCCCATTTCTACAGTCTTTTTCCTTAAGTGTCATGGTGGTATTTTGGGTCTTCAGACTGCAGGGAGTTATGGTTTCCTTTCCTCGGCTCTTTTATTGCAGTAGGAAAAAATGTTAATTTCAAATAGGTCTGATGTCAGCTGGTTTGGGGGAGCTACAGTCAAGCAACTAAATTATGTCCTTAGTACTGGTTTGCAATATGAAATATAAAATAATTTCAGTGTGTACTATCTCATTACAGGCAATTAGAAGAAATTAGAATTTACGCTGATGCAACTTTTTATACTGTAATCATTCACCCTGCGTTCTCCTTTCTCCTCCAGGCAAGAAAACAGTACCAATTCTTGTCACGATAGGGGTGAGAAGCTGCAGTCTCCACCGAGTGGTCCTTCTTCCATTTGTGGTGGGAGCCAGTCCAGCATTTCTGACCTCTGCATTTCCCCTTCATGTAAGGATGGTCTGTGGATGCTGTTCTTAATTGGTGATATGTTCCTTGACTGGGGCAGGTGTTGGGGGCCTGGATTGTGTGTTGTAGATTGGGGATTTTTTTAGTGTAGTGTGGAAATGGCCCTCTGTGAGCCCAGGTCAGTCTGCAGGACCTTGGGGCACACGGCAGACTTTGGCTCGAGCTGAGGGAATGGCCGCAGAAGGTAACGTGTGGTCAGCAGACACCAATGGTCTCACTTGCCTCGCTCCATCTTGCTTCCTGTGGAAGTGCCAAGGATCAAACCCAGGGCTTCCGATGCGTGAGGGATACTCTGCAATGTCCCCTGCCCAGGGAAGGAGCTGCAGCCAGAGCCAGTGCACTTCCCAACAGGCAAAGCCCCTTGGTCGATCAAATGTACCCTTGTTTGGATCTAAATGAATCACTGTCTGCCGGCACCTGCAGGCTCTGTTGGCTGTATCTCTGTGTTAGAGCTGAAGGCAGCTGCAGTTATCTGCTGAGATTTGCAACTGCATTCAGACCAGCCAGGGCTGTGGAGGATGGGCAGCCCGGTGCTGTGTGGCTGCATTGTGGGTGATGCTGCTAAAGATTCTGCCCTTGCAGCTTCAGCTGAAATGAATGCAAACTCAGCTGGGCCTGAGAACTCAGAAACATGTGATGGAATTTAAAAGGTTATAGCCTTCTGAAATACTTGATTGCTGAACTTCTGATATCCACGAGATCATGGAACTTTGGATGTGGGAGTTTGAATCTTCCTGCAGGGATTCATTAACATTTCCAATTACGGATCTAAGGCAAAATGTTCAGAAGTCTAAGATAAAGGATCTTGCAGCATATCCGGGACAGAATTATTAATAAGTTCAGGCAAAGTGTGCCTTTTCTTTTCTGAAAAATATGCTTTGAAGCAGTAAAGGAATAGCATACTTTTTACTTTCTCTTCTATTTTTTTAAATTTCCTAAAGGAAATGAAAAGGATTCTGAGAAAAGTAACCAAGGTCTTGCAGACAGGAATTTGCTTGCGTAATGCCCAGAGCTGGTAAATGTAACATGCTGAAGGAGAGAAGCCGTAGGATGGGAGCAGGAGAAGCTCCTGTCCAGGATGGGCACTTGGGTTCTTGCTGTTGTGTAGCAATGAGAGCTGCTGTTCTCAGCCTCGCTGTGTGCAGTAACACCTTGAGTACAGCTCAGGGGGTTTGGCTGGCCAAAGGCAGCATCTCACACCAGCAAAGGTTGTTAAACCAAGCAAAAGCATACTGACTTGGCAGTTTCCCTGTAGAGAAGGAAAAAGAACAGATTTTTACATACCTATGCTTTGTAAGAAAATTAAGCCAAGCAGGTATCAAAGGTGTGTTCCTATTTGGTGTTTTAAAGTGTAATTGGATGCAATTCCTAAGGCATTATGCAGCCATCCAAAGCCCAAGTGAACCAGATTTTGATATCTTTCCAGTGAGATGCATACACTCACTTCTGTCACTTTTGCTGTGCTGCTGATGCTGTCTGGTAGTTTGCTTTGTAGAGATTTGTGAAGAGGTTTAAGCAGGCAGCCTGAGTCAGTCAGCAGAGTAAATGTTGTTAATTTTTGATGAATATTGATTTAAAGCCTTCATGCTGAAGAAATTTCTGCCAGCTTAAATGTTTCATTTTGTCAGGTGTTTGCTTGTAGCCTCTGTTTAAAAAGAGTCTGTTAACTGCTTTCAGTCAAAATTATATAGCAGGTTATAAGACAACTAATAAGACTACTAGATTATATTCTTTTCCTGTAGAAAAATCTTTGTGGCCAGAATATACAGCATATTGCAAGGTCAAATGCATTATACATGTAAAAAGACAAATAATTTTTGTGTGTGACGGAGGAAATTCTTCCTAGCATTAATCCAGGCTATAAAATAACACTGAGTTACTTGAAAGATGGCCTGAGATTTGTTTCAGGTTTTTGCAAGTAGCCAGTGGCATATGTACTTGTCTTTCTTGTCTTTTGGGATTTAGAAATGAGGTGTAGGAGAAGAGAAAAGAGAGACTGCACTGCTGGGCCCCCTGGTTGTTATGTCAGTGACAGGACTTTTATTCTGCGGGATGATATTTGAGCTGGGTCTTTGAAGATCTCTTCTTTTCCAAAAGGCAATGGGGATTGTAATATTTAAATTGAAAAGGCTTTAATTTAAGGCAGTGGAAAATAAGCCCTTTCTCTTCTATTGCCTTCTAAGATACAGCAGGGAGCAGAAATGTGTAAAAATAATGGTTCTGCTTCTAGAGGCTCTCATGATGCTCTGCCAAACATCTCTGCTGTGCAATAAATATGCTGTTTATTGACTTCTGATCTTGGTCTGGTGGTCATTCTGCAGTACCAGGAACCTGCTTATTTCAGAATATGTGTTTTCCAGCATCACGTGAGTACTTTGGGACTCAGAGTTTCATGCAGCCAAGTCACAAAACAAATAGTAAGAGACAAAGAGTGAAAAAAACAGAATAAAAGCTTCATGTGAACAATTAGCCTCGTCAAGGTCATATCTATCTCAAGGAGGCTAAGTTTAGCCTCAAGAAACGTTGATCCTCTTTTTTTTTTCTAAAAATGAGCATAGTTCTTAATGTCCTCCTGGAAGTATTTGGTTGTTCTTAAATTGGTCTGACTTTGTCTGGGTCCATCCTCTCCCACTTTATCACTTTGGTTAAGAATCACTAATTCTTGCAGTCTTTTATTTTTTGTCTCCTGTGAGCAGAAAACTTGTGGACCAAAGATGAACCATGGTCATCTTATTACACTTGTTATGCTGAATGCCAGACAGAACATGTGCTGGGCAGCGAAATGCCTGTCTGAGAGTGACCTGATCTGCATTCTTAACTGCGTGAGAGAGCAAACAAGGACAGCAGCCTGTCCTGAGCATGGCAGGGATGGAGCTAGGGATTTTCCTTGCACATCTCAGTATCCTTGTGATTCTAAGCAAACTGAGTGTCCTTCACTTCCCCATTAGTGTGAGGCAGAAAGTGAGTCTGACAGAAGTGTAAAACACTGCTTTTTGTCTGCAGTGGCCCTGTTACTGTGGATATGTACAGACAACTGCAAGGGGTTGTGTTCCTGTGGCTTTAATGAGATACTGGACATAGTTGATGTGTGTTAACTGAGGGTCTACATGCTCCTATCCCATTGCAAGTGCAAAGTGCAGCCCGTTTTATTTTCCAGCTGCAAAGGGCTGGAATTATCACACTTGCAGTTGTTCTGCTCAGGTGATGAGCCATAATACACTCTGCCACGTGAACTCAGTAGCCTGCCAAAACCTCACGGTTTCCTTCATACAGCAGGAACTGTGACTTGATTGTATTTCCAATAAAAGAGACAGCTCCTCACTGAACTATGTTTCTTTTTTAAACAGCAGTTGAAATGAAGCCATCTGAAGTATTCTCATCAGGCCATAGAATGGACCAACACATCCCAGCTGGTGATTCTTTGTCTTCTCGATCTGCTGACTTCACTGAGGACAAAGTAAATGGTCAATCACATAGGTATGATCTATCCAGAGGATCCCTAAAATTGTGAGAGGAGTCTGACAGGATTTACCAGCTAATTCCATGCTGCTGTAAAGACAATCTGTGAAGTCAGTTGATGTATGATGTAGTCTGGCCTGAGACAGCTGTGGTGGTGCTTGCCAAACAAAATACCCTTTGCTGTGCCAGAGGCAGCTGTTCAATTTCTAAGCATCTGGTTCAGAATGGGAGAAGTCTCAAGCAAGACATTATTAATGAACTTCACATGTATGCTCAACACAGCCTTCTGAAAATAAAACTTCCTGGTTGCTTCCTTAGATGACTCAACACTAGCCCATGAAAAATCATTTATTAGTAAAGAAATAGGTAGGACTGTGGAAACATGACAGGAATTAACGTGCAGAAGGAAGAAAAATGAAGCATTTAAGTGGGTTAAGTGTGTTTAAACATGCTGAGTTGCTAGCACTGCTGACCAGAGTCCCTCATTTATCCACTAGACAGGTATAGCAAAGGAGGCAAAGTTAAGAGATCACCCAGCAATGGGTTTCAACTCTTCCTTGAAAATATTCCTGTAAAATGAAAGGTCTTGCTCTCCTTTTCCTGCTCATACCTTGAGCCCACTGTGAAGCCTTTGTCATGTGTACAGCTGTGATGTTATACCTTGGATAAGAACTAGGAATTCATTAGCAATTGGACCAAAGTCTACTAAAGTTTTCAGGGCCTGCATGTGTCCTTCAGACATTAACAGCTTTTTCCTATAGCTAATTAGGTTGAGCCAAGTTTTAAACAGTGCAGACAAATTTTAAAAGCAAATACATTCCAGAACTAAAACACAGAATGGGTGGAGATGTGTTAAAGAAAAGGTTTTACCAGCTCTTTATGCACCTGATTTTTCAGAAGTGCTTTGTGTGAAGGTTATTTATGTCAATTACAGCTCTAGCACTTCTGAAAGATTCTATGCTTAGAACTTTGTTTCCTTTAGGCCCACGGATGCCAGTGTGTGGTTTTGGGGTTTTTTGGGGGGTTGGTGTGGCTTTGGTTGTTTGGTTGGGTTTTTTCCCCAGTTGTGCTGTTTCCATGGTGAGATCTGAGAAATTATACATTGTCAACAAATTATCACTGGTTTCAGCTGAAGTGCTTAGTAGCCATACCGCTGGCCCAGCATTAATGGTTTTATTTCTGTTGTCTGTTGTAACAGTAGCTGAGCACATAATAGAAATACAAATAGACCATAAAAATTTATGGCCAAATTGTTTGCTTTGTGGTGGAGAGAGGGATATTATTTTTCAGGCTTTGCTTCCAAGAAGCAAGTCAACTTGGCAGCACCTTGTCCCCCACCTTAGTGAGATGCTTTGCTTCTCTACATAACCTATTATTAAAAAGGTGTGTTCCCAGTAATTTTTAATATTTGTTCACAAATGTATGTCTAAATCTCAGGATGGATTTTATAGCAGTGAAGGCACAAGTGCAGTGTCCTGCAGAGGAAGATCATATCTTTTCATCGTGTGTTTCCTCAGCATGCATGCAATAATTTGGATTTCCAAAGGCAGCCTCGAGTTACGGATATGGGAATGCAGCCATTCACAGTCAAAGAGAGCACTGGGTTTTCTGTGTCAAGGGTCTTTTGTTAATATGTTTGTGTTGCAATAGCTCGACCTGCCTTTTCATTCTTTCACTCTTGGATGTAGACTATAATTTGTTTGCAAAACAAACAGGACTAATAAATCATTGCTTTGCTCGTAGTTTTGTCCACTGTAAGAAATGTCTCCTTCCTGGAGGCAAATACCTATTAGGCAAATAGCAAGACCTTCCTAGAACAGGTATGTATGAGAAAAGGAGGGCTGAGTTGGCTGTGGAAGTGGTCACTTCTCTTTCCCCTCTTCCTTAACAGTATAAATTGGGAATTGAACTGCACAGAGATGAGTGAAATGATGCAAAATCAATCAAAGAGAAGAATGAGACCCTAGTAGTGACATTTCTGCTGCAGTTGTTTTGTTTCCACAGGAACAAACGATTGTTCCAGCTGATGCAGGTCAGACTAGCAGCTGGTCTTGCACTGATATTCCCTGTTGCATTTTGATCACGTGAGAATATAGCTCTGTTGTGCTTTTTAGCCAGTCAAGGATGAATTTGTAACAGAATTCAGTTTACAATTGTGACTGACTGAAAAAGCAGGGGTTTTTTGTATTGTGACTATGTCCAGTCATGATAAAAAAGAGCTTAAACTCTGCAGGACATTCTTATGTCTCTGTTAGCCTTACTTTTCTGATAATCTGGTAAAAATGGCCAAAAGTCCAAGTGTATTCTTGGAGAAAATGGTCTAATTCATCTTTATATGTTCAAGTCCTGTTTTATCTCCTGGTTGATTACTCGAATCCCAGTCTGTGGTGCACTTTTTTATAGACAATTATTTCAGTTTTTCCAGGTAAACCGTTTTCTTTCTTCTCAATGCAAATGTAGGTTTTTGTGTGAGTTTGTTGTGGGCTTGGGTATTTTTGTTTGGTTGTTTTTTGTTTTGTTTTTTCTTTGAGCACACCTTGTCATCAATGACTCCTTTACCAAATGCTGAAGAACATTTCCCACACTAGATTTTGCTGCTTCTTTCTTCAACTCATCAACTTTTAAAGGATAACTAATAGGAGTTTTAGGTGTTATCCTGAGGATTAGTTATTTTCTGTTGATCTTAACCTATTTATTGATGCAGTAAAAGATGAAGTGGTTCTGTGATACCTGGACACATGGGGAGCCACATCTGCTCTGCATCCTCTCAGAAAAACAACAGAATTTTTTCAACTTAACAGTTTTTGCTACCTGCCTGTTTCATATAATCCTTTCCTGAAGAGTTTGCACAGATGTGAACCATTTTGGGTAACCACTGTGTATCTCTTTCCTTGGTAAAGTGATGTGACTCTGGTTGCATTGCTTTGCTCTGTCTCTAGTCTGGCTGCCGAGGTTACTGCCCTGATTCTGTGGAGATGGTCGAATGGCTATAAAAACACTTTTTTAGTGTATGGGAATACAGATCGAAGGTTTGGTTATCTGTTGTTGAAGAAGGAAGAAAAAACTCCTCATTTGCGGCTCAAAAACTGCCTTGAGGCGGGTGAATCTTGCTTTTTAATCTACCTAAGAACATCATAATACACATAAGATTATGAAGAGCACTAATGAATTGAAAACCCAATTCACTTGAATTAACTCACTTTACCAAAGTGAGTAAAATGACAAAAAAAGCAGTAACAATGAGACTACTTTATGGAGACAAAGATGTTTCAATATCTCTGTGGTCCACGCCTTGAGGTTTTATCTAGCCAGTCTTATTTTTTGGTGTTGTTTTACCAGCCTGTTTCTGCTGCCATCTGCCACCTCCTCCTTTGAAGCTGAGACAAGTTAACGCTTGTAATACTCCTGGGTAGAGGGCTGCAGAGGTGGTTCTTAGCAGAGCAGTTAGCATGTCTCTGTCTTTAATAGTTAGCATATACATATGCAAAAAACAGCCAATAACGCTATTTAAAACACAAAAGGAACGCTTGCTCAAATCTCCCTGCAAAGTGAAGCAGGGCTATGGAAGGGCTAATCAGCACTGACTCAGCAGCATTCCCAGGGAAGGAGGGGAGATTAAATATCTTGAAAATCCTCCTAATCACCCGTTCTGATGGTCACAAAGAGTTCTTTTGATGGAGCTAATAACACGGGGACTTTCCATTTTAATCGCCGATTTTTAGACGGCACCTATTTTATGATGTCCTGCCTTTGGCTCTTTTATTTCCCTTTTTAAATATGATGAAGTTTTCACATAGCTGTCATTTAGTTTAACCTTTTCTCCTTTTAAGAGAAAATCGACTCACTAGTGCAAACATTAATATGGATTCAGAATTATTTTAGAGACTTGCTATTTCCTGGTAGCCTCCATCTCTGTACCTGGGAAAAACTATATCTATGCTGGGGGCAAGGAAGAACAGTGTATCCTCACACAGTTATTGACTGAATTTTAAAGAATGTAATTTTTGCAGCACATGCAGACTGTGAAATAGCAGCACCTGGTTTATGTTCTCAGTTTGAACAAGGAACCTGTGTGTTTAGGGAATTTGTTTTATAGATGCCATCACGGCTTTTTGCTCTTTTGACAAAGCCTTCAGGGAGTTCTACAAATCTTATCTCAGACAGGAGCCAGGGAGGCTGCCCATGTCTGCCAAGACTGACCTATACCTGGAAGAATTTATGGTGTCTGTGCCCTAAAAGGATGTGTTCCTGTGCTGTAGCATATCTGTGTATTTTTGGCACCCCAGAATGAGTCACTGCATGTGATAAACACAATGGAAAACAAGCTAAAGATCGATTACTGGTTTGCAGGGAATTTAACTGAACCAGTTCAATGTTGTTGTGCAGAGAGTGAGGTTTGAGTAGGATCGACAGGTCGCTAGAGCCAGGTTAGAGGCTGTGCAGTGAGCACTCGTCCCAGGCAGTACCTCTGGTGCCTTGTTCCTTTCCATTTGCAGTCTCCCTGAGTTTGGAGCTGTCACAGCAAGTACTGCAGGTTTCACTTGGTTGCAGACTCACTATGCATACATATTTCTCCATGCATTGCTAACCCTTTCCCTCTCATCCTGCAGTGAGTTTGCTTTAGCCTTCACCAGCAAACCTAAGATCCCTCGCACTCCTGACGGGCAGAGCACCAGCCCTAGAAAGGGAAAGGTCCCAGCCATTGCCCCCCAGTTCTCTCAGTCTGGACCCCAACAAACAAGCCATCCAAGCTCCTCGGGATCATCCACAAGGAGCAGGCAGAGTAAGTGGAAAAAGTCATCGTTCTGTTTGTCATTGCTTGGGGTGGGAAAGGAGGGAGCATTGTAGAAACTCTTCAGGAATGAAGTTGTAGGCTACAAATGTGCCAGGAGTATATGACGTTGTACTTGTCATCTGCAGGATGCACAACCATGTAATTATATCCTGCTGAACACTGCTCCTGTTTCCAGGCTGTCATGTGAGCAGTTAAAAGACATGCTTTTTCCTGTCTCTGGGTGGAGAAAAGTGGCCCAAATTCGCAGAAGTTTTTGGGGAAGCTTGTGAGTCTCAGATTAGACTTCCTCTAGATGTCATCAGAATTTTTCCTTTTCTTTAGACACTTGCTCATCCCACTGTGTAACTTGAAGTCGGATCCCTGGGTGTGTCTACACTGCAGCTGAATGTAGAGCAGATGTCAGGCAGCTCAGGAGATGGCTCAGGGCAGCCTGGTAAGCAGAGAGCCAAGCATGGTGTGCTGCTTATGGCAGTCTCCTTTCTGCTGGAGCCTGTACTCAAGAACCATACGGCCGTGCTGTGGCCTGCAAAAGTGTGTAAGAAGTGCTTCATCTGCCGGGGGGGGAGGTTCAGAAGAGAGGATGGCTTTGACTTGAGGATGGAGGAAAAGGACGGACACTTGCTTTAGGCCAGGCAACACAAGCTCAGTACAGCGTAAAAATTTATCTTGGATGCTCACACATCAGTAAACACATGTGGCGTGTCAGCTGTGGAGGTTTTTTGGGGTGGAGAGGGAAGAAAGGTGCATTCTTCAGTAATAAGCAAACTTTTTCCCAGGAGTGTGGATAGGAAAAGCTGGATTCAAATAGAACTCTGTGTCCATCATCAGTGAAAATGGCAGGAGCCAAGTTTAGTGATGATTGTTTGATCACAATGTAACAGCAGCTTTATTCTTTAGCTGTAACCGTTACCTTGAAACGTTTGACATAAACGTTGTAAGTCTTAATACCTTCCCAAGAAACTCAAAATGTGTGTATATTTTTAGCTACTCATTACAGATACGGAAAATGAAATGAGAATTTAAATATCCCAGTAAATCAGTAACAGAGCTGGAAAGAGCATTCCGAGCCTTCTGTGTTGCTCACTCATTGTTCCACACAGTTGCATGTGCAGGGAAGTGGTGTGGTTTCATTCAGGGAGTACAGGTGAGGCACTGGAAGGGAATGTTCTTGGTGGTGAAGGGAGGTTTTCACCTGGGGGCTCCTTGCTTCAACACTGCTGTGCCGAGGTAATAGTGTTCTTTCAGCTTTACCTTTGCTGTGTGTGCCCCGAGTTTTACCTCTGACATCAGTGCTCTGTGTTTCCTGTGACAGCAGCACTGTTCTGCCCTGAGTGGATGTGGTGTTAACATCCAAGAGTCTGTCCCTGGTTCCTGTTTCGGTTCATTTCCAAAAGCATTGGCCCATTGAAAAGAAGCCCCAGTGAAGAAAGGAAAAGCATAGTGTGTGTCTGTGTGTGTGTCTGTGTGTGTCTGTGTGTACACAGAAAGTCTTCTGCATGTTCTAGTTTCTCCAGGGCAGCTTTACACTCCTTGGGAATGTTCTAGGAAAGATGTGACATACCAGAGTGTCTTTCAGGAGGCTCTGGAGCAAGATCCTTTTCCAGTGGCACAGTGTTAAATGTATTTCATTTTTAAATTTCTTTAAAGTAGATCACTTGAGGTTCTCTGTGGATTCAGTATATGTGATCTGACTTGAGCTCTGCTGACTTTTATTGTTTTATTTGTGTTACACTATGCCTCTTCTCTTTGCTGTGTCTGTGCACCCTAAAGCTGAATGTATAACAGGCATCCCAACTTGCTCTGTGTCCATTTACCGTTTCTCTCAGTTTTTCTCTTGGGATTCCAGGTTATCATTTTCTATCTGTCCACATGTGCCATGAGACAGTGTCAGCAATTGAATGTTAAACTCTTCCTGCTAAAAATAGCAAAGAAATTATTTTGCAAACAAGTCATGTTCCACTCACTTTGTGTACATATATCCAGCTCTCACAGGGCGCCTATTAGTTCCTGTCCATCTTGCAGGGACTCTCACACAGGTGTTTATAGGTGGGAAGAGTTACATGAAGGTTGTAAGGACCAGATTTTCAAAGGACTGAAAAGGGTTTTAAGCACCTACTCTGAAACCTGAGGTTCTCAAAGGTAATTCCCAGCTGTTACTTAAAGATGCAGGGAAGGGATCTCAAGCAAGTGAGCGCCCCTAATGTTTTCCTAGTAAAGCTCTGTGCTTACTGCTCCTTTAATTTCCTAGCTGACTCATCTGTACGTCAAAAATGGTATCAGATGCACAGATACCAGCAATCAGTAGATTCCAGCAGTTGCTGCCTCCCATTTGCCTGCTGCATAGGTATGTAGGTTTTTACATATCAGGAGACTCTGTTCCAGTGGAAGAGTAATTTTTGGGTTTTTTGATGCTTCTGGAGCAATGCAAGTTTTTATAGCTGATGGACATGATGAGAAAAGATGACTTTCTGATTTTACTTGATGCGGTCACTTATTTTAGAGGCACTTTTTTAGCCTGATTTTAGTATTTATTATAGGTGTATTTTCTGGAAACAAGTCGATTTTATGTAAACCTGCCTGAACTAGCTGAACTGCTCCTCTTGGAGCATGGAGTGTGTGGAATGCCTGAGGAATGCAGAGGAAGCCCAGGTACTTAGTGCAGCTACAGGCCTGGGGCCAGATTCCTGCCTGAGATGCAGGCCCTGCTGTTAGCTGAACTCTAGAGCAAAACAAAGCTCCTCCAAATAAAACCAGCCATGCTGGGATCCTCTATGGTTCCTACTTCCAGGCTGGCACACAGATGACACTGGCAGCATGGCTGGAACACAGGGAGCACAGGCACCTCCAAATTTAGACCTTTTCAGCTGTGCTGCATAGTTTAATCCACTCTGATCCTTATTCTCTGTCTGTTCCAGGCAACTCTGCATGGGCATGCTGAAGCTGTTTGCAGTGTACCAAGTTCTGTCTAAGGCACACTGGAGCTAGGGCAGTACAAAAATCTCTACCAGAAGAATAAGGAATGTTTTTTGTCAGGAGTGCAGCTGGGCCTTGGTGACTCCCTTTCAGTTCTTTCAATATCCCCTGAAAAGGGGTTGCTACAAATACATTCTGCATTTTTCAGTTGCAGCATCAGGAGTTAAAGTGCCTTTCTGCATGTTTTTTGTGATGTTTGTGTCCCTGTACAAGTTGAACAAGTGTTGCCCTCAGGCAGCTTCTATCTTGTAATAAATCCTGCTTTCAGCTGACGGACCTTTTCTTGCTGTTTTTCTGCAGGCAGCCAGTCCTACAGGAAGTGAGAACAGTTCCTTTCCTCGAGAATCACCTGTCACATTGCTGAAGGACAGAGCCAGCTTCCTGTAATGAGCTTTACTGGTGACCTACAGAGGAGAGTGAGGTTGTTGACATCGCAGGCCTTGCACGGGGATTCAGGATTATCTGATGGGATGTGTCCGTGGTCTTTAAAGCTGGCTAAGACAAGGGCCTTGTTGTTACAATTCAAGGCCTCAGCAGCAGCCCAGGACTGGCATGGGAGATGGATATTGTCTGACAGTTTACTCTAAAGTGACATTGCCACCTTGACAAGAAACCCTTGCTCTCTGCCTTCTGTGTCAGAATAAATGACCTTTGGAGACAGAATGTAGGCTCAGCCCGGGAGTCTTACCAAGCATCTGTCTTTTGTACATATTGCTTGCTGAAGCAGCCTGCCAATTGCTTTTTTAAATGTTGCTTTTGTGACTGGGTTGGGAGGTATCTGTGTTCAAAGGATCTGCACGAGGAGGGACAGCGTCTGCCACATGTGCAGAGCCTTCCTGCCCGGAGCAGTCCCGTGTGCGGCGAGATCTGTCTGGCCTCCAGACCCTGGAGAGGAGGTATTTTATCAACTTCTGGTTGACCTGTAGCAGATGAAAAACACTGTAAGAGTGCCCAAGGCAGCATCCGTGCTCACCTCTGAGGTCTTTATCTGCAGCAATTACTCCTATTCCTTCTTTCTGCATTTTTTTCTTAATTCTACTGTTAAACATTTGTGGAATGAAAAATCTATTTTTTTTTTACTGGAATGAAGAGCTTTGCTTTTTCCTTCATAGGAGAAACCATGAGAATGTGAACAGATCAGAAGCAACTTTCTCATTATGTGTAACTGTCATCCATCTTCTTTGGTCTTTGTTGCTTTTTTAAATGGTCTTCACTTCAGAGCAATGACTGTTTATGTCTTTATGGAATTTGTGCTGGTCTTTGGTGCGTATGAAGTGCTGGCTAGGCAAGAGAGATCAGGAATCCTTCCACTAAATAAAAAGCAGCAGTTAGTTCTGCCAGTGAATTACCAAGCTAGTGCTGTTTGTTGTTCTTTCTCTCAACAGTAACAGTGACCAGGAAACACTAAAGTCTTCACTGGGGGTTGGCTTTTCAGTAACACCCCCTCATGTGACAGATGTTAGGACACATAAATGCAGTTTACATTGGAACTTGGCTGCTGCTGAGGCAGGGATGTACAAAAAGCAGACAGTGTATTTGCCATAGTCAGGCTTCAGAAACGAACGCTTTAATGAGTATGAGAAGGGGGAAGGTAAGGCTTTGGTTTTGGAGTTTCACCTTGAGAAACAAGCAAGTGGAACACAGCCTGAAAGGTAAAGCAACTCCTATAGTGACACTGCCTTCCCCTAAAGGAAAGAGTTGTAAAGCCATTTCCACAGAGCCAGAAGAAAGCTTTGTGCTTCTGACAAGACAAGACCTTGAATTGGGCCTCTTGCTATGTGGTGGCAACTGAAGAGCCCAAGGCCACTGTTGCCTCTGAATCACTGAGATCAGTGATGCTGTGTCAGATGTTTGCAGAAAGGGCTCCCACACACAAGTTCAGGAATCCCCTTTGGACAGACTTTAAATTGGAATGGGAGTGTTTTGTAGGAGAAGACCTCCTGTCGCTTAAAATCCGTTCAATTCATGTGGAAGTTACAATTTACTACTCAGTAACGCTGACCTAACACCAAGCAGGCAGAGAACAGGTGTTGCTTTAGCTCCCAAACTACACAGGACATGAAGTGACTACAGACACTTGATGGCCCCTGTCACACAGATCCCAATGCCAGACAAAGAAGTCAGAGAAAATCTCTGACTTGTGCTTAGATTCATCTGCCTCCTCTCAGAGCTGATAAACACAACTAATGGGAAAACATCCTCTGGTTCACAGAAGGGCAGTAATGGAAAACAGCCATGAAAGCTCACCAAGTGGCTTTCCAGGGTAGGCAGAATTTCCTCTGAAATTCTGGGTTTTTTCCAGCATGTAACATCAACAGCCAGGTTGTTAACACTGCAGTGCTAAGCAGTTAATTTGCATACATGGATAACACGGGGTCCTCCAGCAGCTGAGTTTTATTTATCTTACAGCAGTGCTGAGTTTCATGTTGGATCCATGCTATGTTCATGCTAGATCTGATTCTGTAACATGGAGAGCAGCTTTTGAAAAGTGTTGAGTGCAAACTGATTTTTTTTTTTTTTGGGTGGGGGGGTGGAACAACAACCCCAAAACCTCGCTGGTTTTATGAGTTGAGATAAAAACTTGCTCACCCCCTGCCAGACACCCAAAAGTGGTTGGTAGGTGTGGTTGGTAGCTGCTCCAGCAGATCAAGATTCGTGAAAACCAAAATGCATCTTGCTGAGTTGGACTGAAAGGAACATACTGAAGTGTGTATGCTTGTGTGTGTCTTACTCAGGCCTGTTGCAATGCAGAAGTCTCTATGTACATTTTCCCATGTTCAACTCTTAGCTGTGTGAGTATGGAGTTTGAAATCCAAGACTATTTTTATATATATTTATATATATTTTTTATATGCATGAGAACCTTAATGTTCCAAATACCTGAGAGAAACTATGGATGTGCTTAGAAATAAGCTACCAGCTGAACACTAATTTGAGAGGCTGAGGAAGTAACATGCCCTCCTTTCCTCTGTCTCATTCACAAAAAAGCCCCTGTGATGCCAGTCAGAAGATTTGAAGCTAATGAAAAATGTCAGTTCTGCCTTTGTTCATAGAACTCCACTGTTGGGGGTGGAAAGGCCCCTGAATGGAGGTCAGTAGCGCACACACAGCAAATTCGGCACCTCGCTCTGAAAAGTTGTTGGGTGTCTTTTGTATGTGCCATGAAGAGGCAGCTGCTAGATTCAACACCCCCCTGGGGAATTCATAACAGGAGCAGTGGAAATTGCTGCCCCGGTGGGAGGGGTGTGATTGCACTTAGAGTGGCTGCAATTTCTTTCACAAAAAGCAAATACAATTACTGCAACTGACACACGGATCTGCAAGTAAAGTTTTTTCAGGACCAAAGTCCTAAGTGGTGCTACCATGCCTTTTGGATGTAACTTCTGCATATTCAGTGTAATTTTGTTTATGTACAGTGTTATTTGAGACTAACTGTGTAAGTCTTTTGAAGTTTGCATAGAGGGCTCATTCTGTATGACTGCTATAAAATTATCCATCAGTGGCTGGATAAAAATGCTCCTAAAGGGTTTTCTTCTTAATTCTGTTTTTGATATATTTGTTTTTGGGGTCATGCAACTTTCTTATGTGCATTTCTTTACATTTCACTCTGGTTTATTGTTGACAAATTCTGTCCCCAGCAGTTTTTATCTCCCTCTAAGTGGGAAACACAGCTCTCTTCAGTTCAGCCTGGCCTGCCTCTGCGGAGGTAACGTTGTTTACTCAGAAGTGTTGCAAAGCAGGCATGAACCACTCATTGTTTGTGGTCTCTCATGAGGAGAGCCCAGGCATGTGGGATGCCACCAGCAACACTGGGTTGGTGTCAGAAGTATTATTTGTTGTACAGTTGAAGTGTGTAAGGGAAGACAAGCAAGGAAGTTCTCTGGAGGAAAAATATTGCTGTGACGGGGAGGGACAGTGGTTGCTTGGTTTGGCTTTGAGTGTTAAAAGGAAACAAAAGTTTCACTAATCTTTATCAGGCATGATGGAGATGGCAGTTCAGAGATAAAGAGCTCTGTGTGGTGTTCGTGCACGTCCTGGCGTCATGGTAGCAGAAAAGCAAACACGCTGCCTTCCTTGCAGGTGCTTAAGTACATCCAGACTTACTCTTTAGCTGGGGGCTTGGATTTATCTTTGGGACAGAATTTCCTGGAAGTTGGGACCATCCTCACACTCGCTTGCAGTCTGCCTGAATATTGGAACAAGCCCTTTCCCGAGAGAGGAGATGTGGGAGAGTTGGGGGGATGCTCCTTGCTTGAATCTGAGGAAGGAGTGTGTGAGCCCTGCCAGGCACCCCAGACACCTCCTGTGCTGTGTGGGCATGGCAAGCAGAGAGGATATATGTAATTATAGCCTTGCAAACCTCCACTGATCCCGTGGGAAGCCAGTACCAAAATACCTCTGTGATTGAGCAGTGTGGACTTCTCTGGGCTATGCTGCACTTTCCCAACCTATTCATAGAAACTGTGAAAGGAAGGAGACTCTTGAGAGTTTACTGACAGGTGAGAAATAGCAAGACGTTTCAAGACAAAACAGACTAAGACCAGACTGTTCTGGCCAAGCTATGGGAATCTGCTGCTAATGGACTTTAAAAAGAAATCAACTTCTGGGTGCAGAACATAGAACACTGTCCTACTGCATTATCAGACCAGTAATTCTGTAGCCTGACATCTTGTCAGGAGTTAGGATCTGATATTTCCAAGCAAGTTTCTTCCCAACTCCAGGCTGCTTTCTACCCTGCAGTGACATTGTATTCAGTTACAGGATCATGATCCAAATTTCCACTTTTTGAGGACCTGGTGCTCTCTGAACAACAGGCTCAGTGGCACACCCTAGGACATCTAATAACTTTCTGGAACATGTCCTCCTTTTAGTACAAATTCTCTCAGCAGTCCTTGGCATATGGTCCAAGTTTCCAAGAAACTAGGGCAGTAATTGATTGCAGTGAAAGTGAGAATGCTTCACATAAGCAGCAAGAAATCCAGGTGACAAGTTTAGTGTTTTGTTCTTATCTTCTTTAAATATGGGAAATGCTGTTCTGATGTAATTTTAAGTCAACAGATTTGGGGAGTGTCAGTTATTTTTTTCACTCTCCATGTGAGTGACCTAGCACTGCATTTAATTTCAAAAATGGTTTTCAGTATGCCTTGCTGATTTTCATCTTAAAAGACTTTTAAAGTGTTACTTAATTTTATTTGTTTTTCTTTTAATAATGCTGAGAGCTAATTCTTCTGAGTAAGAAAATAAACAGGACAAATAAAAAACTAGTGGAAGCCTGAAACAATAAGGTTTATTCTGTAGATGTTTAAGGTGCCTTTTACATTAGGCTGTAACTGACAGCTACAAATGCTGAGGCCATTTGAAAATCAGACCACCTGCAGAGGGATTTTAGGAGTTCAAGGACTCCTCCCTCTACTGATCTCAAGGAAAAATTCTGGCCTTTGTAGATCCAGATTTAGTTCTCCTCCTCTGAAGAGTGAAAAAGTTGAGCTGGAGTGAGGATGGGATGAAAGTGCTGGAAATAGCAGCTGTGTGCCAAGTGATACAGTTCCTCCTTTGGGCTGCCGTGTGCCGGTCTGACTGTCCGAGCCCTTGCCTCGATCCGGCTGACTGTTGGCAGAGGTTGAATCCTTCCTGAGAACAAATCACTTTATTGTTCATGTCTGCTCATGCACTGCCTTTTGGGAGCGTGGTTCATGTTGTTGCAAGAAGAAGAACCATTAGCACCAAATGAATTCTTTGTCAAGCAGCACAGTCTCCCTGAAATTTTTACCCTTTTCTCCAGTAGCTTTCCCCCAGGATCAAATTTGCAGTATTGTAGGGGACTGGCTCCTGTTAAGCAGATGACTTTTTTCTGTTAATTCTGCAGATCGTGGCCTACCATGATTTTCCATGAAATTGGCTCCTTTCTATTTCTTCCTCATCCAAGTGAGCAGCTGGGAAATGAAATGTGGCAGCTGTGGGACTTGAGGAAAACAGTTCTGTTTCGATTAAGCCCCTTCCACCCTCAAGCCCTGTGGAAACTGGGCTGTTTGAAACAGACAAAATTTCCACCCTGAATAACTGTACCAAGAGCTCCATGCCAGGGAACTCCTAGTCATGAGCCACCAGCTCAGGGGATGATCCCCTGGCAAAGCACAAGGCAGTTCTCAAGGGTCTCCTCATTCCACGCTACAGCAGCCGTCGCTGTCCTGTTTCTGCCCAGATCCAGGGATTGGGTCTGTCCAGAGCAGCTGCATTAGTGTAACCACACTGCAACTGGGGGCAAATCATGGACTGTGAGCCATCAGAACTGGTCCCCTGGCTCATAGTCAGCCTCAATGCTTGTGACACGAGGCCCTGAGCAGCTTGGCCCACAATTAAGGCTTTTAGCCCCTAAGAGAGTACACAGTTAACAGCAAGAAGAATTTGGCTTGCTTCTCCCAATATTGAAAAATTGGAATGGTTGAGTCCTTAGTCATGCATGCCTGGAGCTCACCTGACATTTAGTGCCATCATCTTGCTCAAACCCAGGACGTGGCCATTGCAGAGAGAAATAACTGACTTTTGATTTGTTTATTTGTTTTCCACATAGATGAAAGACTTTGAGTGGCTGAATGGCTCTTTCCTGTGCTGTAGTTTAAAACCTCAGCGTGTTTTGGGCAGGGGCAAGGAGGGAGCATGGTAAGGCTCCTCTCTAACCCTTGTTATCCTCATGACTCTGAGGTGGTGAGGATGCAGGTTTTCACAAAGCTGTGCTGAGCATTGCAGGAAGGTGGGTCTGAGCCACTGTGAATTTCCACAAATCTCAAACCTTGCTGTGGCTCCCAAGGTTCTCTGAAACCACATTTACAGCAGCTAAAGCAGTGTCAGCAATTGTGTCACTGCCCAAGTCACCCAGTAATGGCAGCAGTGAGAAGCAATTTCATCTCGAGTGATTTGGCTCCTGGGTCATGTCCATGAACAGGGCAGAGACCAAGGCTTTTTAACCAAAACCAATCCAGGTGATCTGACACCTTTCTGGTGACAGTGACACAGTTGTATCTGTAAAGTCCAATCTGAAAATGATATTTCCTTGCTCTACATCTCATTATTTTCATTATTTGTTCCTAGTGAGGTGGAAATATCTCCTGTGTTTCAACCCAGTCCACCTTCCCCCAAGCAGCTGTGAGGAGGCAGCTACTTTTCTACAAACACTTGCTCCTTGCTGGCAGCAGGGGATTGTTTGAACTTTCATACAAAGCTGGTAAGTTTCGTTCAGGTGCCTAAAATAAGTTTCAGATGGAACCTCAGCACATTCATAAAAATCTGTCCCTTTAGCCTGCAGCAGTGGCCTCTCTGAAGAGTGTCCTTGTAGTTTCCTGTCTGCTTCCTTCCTTCTCTCTTTTTGTTTTGTTTGGAGGGGGGTTGTCTTATTTTTTCCTGCAATTGGAATTATTCTGTAGGGCTGGATCATGTTCATGTGTTAGAGAGGCAAAGGAGGCTTTGAGAGATGCGTGTTCCAGGCTGGAACTCTGTGAAACCTGGCTGGATGTTTGGTTCTTGCTGGTTGTAGCCCCTTTCCTTTCACCTGTACCACAGCCTCTTCCTGCAAACAGATCCCAAAAAGATCCCAAATTAGAGTCTCTGGTATTACACAGGAATCACCTTCCTTTTGTGCTGGGGCTGATTAAAATCTCTCATTACCTTCTAACGTCAGTACTTTATGCAAAGCCATTTCCTAGTAAGAAAAGTTCAGGGCAACTCAGCCCTGAAGTGTTACCTGTGCAGAGGTGAGACCTCTGGTCTTCATTAGACACCCCTCAAACCATTCCTGGGCGGTGGGAATGGGACAGTGTGATGAGAGATGACCTGGCATGTTTTGCTTCTTTCTCCCAACACGGACAGTTGCTCTGGGCAGAGAAGTCAGTCTCAAGCTGCCTTATCTTCTGCAAAGCTGACCGGTCCTGCAGCTTGGCACAGTGACTGGTGGGACCCACGTGCTGCCTTGAATTAATTTTCTCTGGGCTATGAGTGTGGTTTGTACCGGGAATACCCTGTCCTTGCTAGGAAATCAGCTCCTGGGGAAATATGTCCTTGCTTAGGCATGTGGGAGGTGGTGGAGGGGGTGTTACCAGCACAACCTTTGGGGTGTGTGGTGAGTTAACCCTGGGGGGTAGCTCAGCCCCACACAGCCCTCATCCACTCCCTCCCCCAGAGCAATGGGGGAGAGAAGCAGAAGGGTGAAAGTCAGAAAATCTGTGGATTGAGATAAAGATTGTTCAATAGGTACAGAAAAAGTGTGCAAAGCAAAATAAGGAATCAATTCCGTGCTTCCCATGGGCAGGCAGGTGTTCAGCCATTTCCGGGAAAGCCAGAACAGTTACTTCATCATGCATAACTCTTACTTGGGAAGACAGACATCGTAACTCCTTCTTTCTCCCAGTTATTATTGCTGAGCACTTTGGCACCAGGTCTGGGATCTCTCTTTGAGCAGCTGGGGTCAGCTGTCTGTGCTCTGTGCCCTCCCATTGTCTTGTGCACCCCCAGCCTGCTCACTGGTGGGGCAGCGTGGGAATCAGAGCTGGCCTTCGTGCTGTGTAAGCAACAGCTAAAACATCCCTGCCTTATCGGCACTGTTTGGGTCCCAGATCCAAAACACAGCACCACACCAGCTACTAGAGAGAAAACGAGCTCTGTCCTGGCCCCAGCCAGGCCAGGTGTGTCTTTTTGTTGTGCTTTACATAGGACTGGCCATAGCATCTGAGAAGTGGAAGCACAGTAAGGCTCAGGAGAGGGAAAAGCTCCTCCGAGCCCAGCTGGGCACCACAAGAACTGCATGGGTGGCAGCAGGGGCTGGCGTGGGGCTGGCGCCCAGTTACTGGACACAGACCAGTTAGAGAGTAGAAACTGAAGGTTCCTGAACACTTTTGGGGAGACCTGAGAGGATGTGGCATACAATCCTGAAAGAAGAGAGGGCTCTTGGTTGTCTGCTCCGTCTCCAGGGAGCTGCTGGCAGGGACCTTTAAACTCCCAGTTGAACTGGATGGAAGAGAGCAATACTGCGCTGGGAGCTGGTGCTCGCTTTTCACCGCTTCGGGAAGGGTTCATGCTACTGCAGCAGCTCTTCCAAGTCAGGCTGTCACTGCCTGACTGTGCCAGAGCGGTTGCAGGCTCCTTTTCAGTCCTATGGATCAGGATATCAGTTTTTCAATCGCAAAGAGCTTTTCTTCTATGTCTCATCATGAATTGATGCGATAGAGCTGTAACAGCGCCAAACGGCTGCTGCTGTGCCTGGCTTTCCGTGCAGACTTGGGCTCTGAAACAAAAGGATGGGCAAAGCAAAGAAACTAAAAGCTGTGGTTTGCTAAAATAGCACCAAATCAACAAGGAAGCTGCCATTTCAGCCTGGTTGATTATTCAGAGCCATTTGTATGCAGGATTCTCTTACAGCAGCTCAACGCTGGAGTTTGACCTGCCTTTAGGTGTGTATGTACCAATTAGTTTGTATTAGGCTTAATCATGGAGAAGGTCATACAATAGTCTTGGTGCAGGAAAGGCTGAATCAATATGAAATTGAGGTTGTTCCTGTAAAGATTCAGGAATGGAGACTTTACCACCACCACACCTACTTTAAGAACTTGCACATCACAAAGAAGTTGAGAAATACCTTTGTGTTCTCTCAAATGCAAATGCAATAGTTTAAAAGTGTCTCCGTATTTTAACTCCTTCCAGGAGACAGAGCTTTGCACCTGCCTCAGGGGAGATGGGGAGATTGCAAGAGAGAAGCAGGGGAGATGTGGGGCCTCCCCCTGAGCCTTGCTAAGGTATGGGCAGCAGGCCTGGGCAGCTGCTGGGGACCAGCACTCCAAAAAGGTAGAGAGTGAGTTTTAAGAGGAGTCCTATTTTAATCCTTATTACTTAACCTGGGAGTCCCATTTCATGTTGGTAGGGGCGATTCTTATGATCCCTTAGTGCTGTCTCATGTTCCTGCAGCAAAGTGAAATTATTTGGGCAGGGTGAGGTGCAAGAACTGCTCTGTGCAGGGGGAGGGTGCAGCTAGGGGAACAGCAGCAGTGTTGTGCTTATGGAGATTGGAGACTTAAAATGTTAACATGATCAGTACTAGCTTATTATTTTCTTTTCCAGGCACAGTTTGAAGCTAACATGTATGACCCTGAGGGTGAGAAATAGATGGTGTTTGTCTGGACAACCACCTGTCTCCCCCACTGGTGTGGTTCAGGAGGGAATCTCTTACATACAATTAATATCACAGTGAAATTGAAACAGTTTCGATCCTGCTTCTGCATTAGCTTGGCCCACGCTGTGCCTGCATCAGCTAAGAGCTGTTACGTGGGATCTGACTTTTCCTCCACATCCACTGAACAACGTGCAACCCACGCCAAAGATTGGGGCTGTGCACACCCAGCCCAGGTTTTCCTTTGCCGTGCCTTCCCCAGTTAAGTGAGTGCAAAGCACCAGTGCTACACATCTCCTCAAGCACGTTCCTTTTGCTCTAAACCTGAATTTTGCTTTTTCCTGCTGCATTGTTTTGCGTAGGCAGCATCTGGTCAGGTTTCTGTTGCATCAGTGAGTTTGCTGGTATTGGGTTTTACTCAAACAATGTATTCTGCCACAAAGGAGCGGGTTCGAGCAGGTTAGAGCTGTCCAGCCTGGCCGTGCAGGAGCCAGTGACGAATAAGAGCTCCATAAATACATTCTTCTGCCTCTCCCCTTCCTCCACACATATATCAATTGCTTTTCCAGATTATTGAGAAAACAATCTGTGTGTTTCCTGGGTGTGAAATGTGTTGGTTCTCCCTTTGCAAGCAATGAAGATAATGTTGCTGGCAGCGCTGCGGCTTGGCCCAAGGCTCTGCCACTGGATGGGTGATCCCAAGGCCAACAGGAGCAGTGGAGATATTTGCGTCAGTCCTGCGAGCAGATTGCTCCAGTGGACTGGGACCTACCTGGCATTCAGGACCAGCCCAGAACAGAGCTGCCTGCAGGGGCAGGGCTCTCCTCCTTCCCTGCTGACCCCAGCACACAGTGCCCTGCAGGGCTTGGGCATGGGAAATATTCACTGACCCTTCCTCCACTTCAACAACACGAGGCCTGGAATGGGGTCCCTCTGGGCTCTAGGAATCTCAGGGCTCTGTATGTATTTAAACCTCATCCGTGAACTGTCCCCCTGTGGCTGCCACCACCCCCCTTCAGCATCATAATATCTGGCACAGCTGCCATTGCCCTGAAAGCTGGGTCTTGTCTTCCTCACACACTCCTTGGGCTGTGCTAAGAGGTTCATAGGATCCATCCCCTCGATCCTTAACAAAACCAGGCAACGTTGGAAGGATAACTGAGGAGAGAAGGAGTGGAAAAGGCTTCTGCAGCCTGATGCAGCAGCACTTGCTCTCTGCTCCAAGGCAGTTTGAGTCTGTGGGCTGTGCTCACCACAGGTCGTGCAGTGTCTGGTGACAAGACACGTCCTTCCCCTGGGGCGGCTGGTGCTGGTGTCCATACACACATGGCTTCACCCCACAGCCAGGAGTGCAGTTTCCAGGTGACCTTTCCCAGGTTAAGCACAGCTTGTAAAACCCTCATGCCTCTCTCTTTCCAGGCTTATAAAACTCACTCATTTGTTGTGGCGGTTTCATTTTCAATAGGAGCTGAAGAGGGACTTCACTGCTACCGAAACCTGGCGGGTGCCCAGAGGGGAGGGTGGCTGTGATGCCATCTCAGCCCTTCAGCTACCGCATTCCTCCCACCAAGATTTTGAGATTTCCCCTCTCTGGCCCTACTTGTGGAAGAGGACAAACAAACCCTCCAAGGAGAAATGCCTGGCTGAGAGCAGAGGTCTGACCATCAGTAGCAAACCCCTGGTGGAGATTCCCCTTGAGCCTGTTCAGCTGCCTCTTGCAGTGTAGCACAGTCAGGGTTGTAGGTTTTTCCCATCAACCCTGTTCCCAAGCCCAGAGCTGGGCTTGGTGTGGGTCCAAATGCTCCACAGGTGTAAATCAGCACAGCTTCAGCTACACTGGTGACCCTGCCATGCTGCCCACGGTGTGAGGGTGAGCGAGACCCCTTTGCCCCCTTTGTCCAGTCTGTGCTGAGAGCTCTGGTAATGCTGATCTCCCTGGACAGACAGAGGAGAGTGTTTTGTCAGGTATTTTGGGCATTCTGGCAAACTGAGCAGAAAATGACAGGTGAAAAACGCAGCAAGAGGCAGGAAGGAAGGAGGCAGAAGATCCTCATGCAGTCTCATGCCCGGAGGTTGCCACTGTGTTTGTGCACGTCCCACTGTGTCACCCAGGTCACAAGAGTTCACCTTGCTCTTTGTGTCCCCTGAGGCATGCACGCCTCGCTGTGACAGCTGAAAAGCCCTGGTGTTAGGCTGTGGCAGGTAGGGAAGGCTCTTTTTGGGGTACACCTGAGCACCACCCTCCCCTACAACTCCATGCATGGACTTTCCCAGGCTCCAGCACTTCACCCCTGGCCATTAGACACAAGACTGTGGGGAGGGCAGCAAGTCCCCTTGCACAAGCAGGACCCAGAGCAGCACAGGGGTTGGTGCTGCCCTGCAGGCAGTGTGGCTCCAGCCCACTCTCTGCACAGCCCTGGCCCTGAGAAAGTGCAAGTGGCTTTTCCAGCAGCTCCTCTGATGGAGGATTTTGCAACATTTCCAGGTGAGGAGGCGGTTGGGATGGTGGTGCCCACCCCCCTGCTAGCTGGGGAGCTGGGGAACAGAGAAGCCCCTTCTCTGGCCCCATCCCTGCACAGCAGACAGAGCCCCGCTGTTGGTTAGAGGAAGTTTGGTGAAGGCAGAAAGGAGGAAAAGGTTCTTGACAGGTTTCATCTGTCCAAGCCAAGAACGGTCCCATTAGAAGCTTGTAAACCTTTTTCTTCTCAAACACATCTATTTATTTGTTTTAACTGCTGGCTGTTGCTCAAAGTGACCCGGGCTGCGTGTCCATCCCATTCGGTCGAGCTCTTGCCTGTGCCTCATCCTGGCCCCGATTACTCCAGGAAGGTCTTTAGCTTCCCAGCCATGAAAGCCGCTCTCTCAGGGAAGGCGTGGATGTCTCCCCTTGGCCAGGAGCCTGTGCCG